>CM031244.1:351568316-352168316 GCA_018340775.1 Taxus wallichiana var. yunnanensis
TAAATACATAAGGCTTCCAACCAACCTCTTGAACAATGTAGAATCCACATATGCTCCATCATCTTCCTTGCTTAACTTCATCCCCCGTCATAACCAATGTTGGGGATACCTTGCACCTGGCCATATTAAATCTCTTCAAAACTTCATTTGCATATTTAGATTGAGAAATAAATATACCATCATTGGATCGATGGACTTCTATCCCCAAGAAATACCCTCATAAGACCCAAATCACCATTTCAAATTCATTCCTCATTACCGATTTGAAAGAATCTATGTTTAGATCACCGGTAAGAAAGATTAGATCATCCACATATAAGCAATTCTAATCAAAATGTTACCTTGCTTGTTGACCTTGATGTGCAAATGTCGGTTCACAAATCGCTCCTTTGGAAACCATTTTGAATGAGATAGGAGTCAATGTGGGCATGTACCAAGCTCTGAGCTTGCTTTCAATCTATAAAGTGCCTTCTTCAACCGATACACCTTGTCTTCATGACCCGGTAGCTCTATAGCCTCGTGGCTATTCCACATACACTTCCTCCTCTAAATATCCATTTAAGAATGTAGACTTTATATCCATTTGATATACAAATGCCACTTGTTGTTGGCAACAATAGCTAAATTACATTCCTAAATGTATCCAACCGAGCAACTGGAGCAAATGTCTCATTGAAGTCTATACTGGGCTATTGTGTAAAGCCTTACCTCGCAACTAGCCTTATTTTATGCTTTGCGCTTTCCCATCAGCCGTCTTGTTTAGTCTTATAAATCCATTTGACACTAATTACATCTTTGCCTTCCAAAGCAAATCAACCAACTCCCATGTTTGGTTCTTTCAATGGATTCAATCTCCTCATCCATGGCTTCCTACGCCATATCACTACTCATAGTTCTTCAAATGTTAATGGATCATCAATATGAGAAAATAAAGCAAAAGGTGAAAACGAATTAGTTTTGTCAACATTATACAACTCACTCAAACTCCTTGTTTTTCGTGGCATCATGCTTGCCAGAGTTGGATCCAGAGATGAAGAATTACTTGGAGTGCTAGATGGTGTTGCTCCAAGGATGCCGATTGATGTAGATGCCGGTGTAGATGCTTGTGAAGTTTGCTGTCCTATTGGTGTGGACAGCAGCCTTGAAGATCTTCTTGGTGTGAATGAAGGTGTAGCTTGAGCTGCAACTTGTGGTACCATCCTCGGGATTGGAAGGAGCTGCTGTTGGAGTTATATTTGGTGTGGGAAACACTTCATCCACCATATTATCATTAGGGACAGCAGCTGCAATTCTGACAGTCCTCTCTATGCTTCCATCCCATGCTTCATCCTCCATGAACTGAACATCACGGCTGATTATAACTTTACTATTGATAGGATCAAACAACTTATATGCTTTTGTTTCCTCTGAGTAACCAACAAATATACTTTTTTGTCATTTATTATCTAACTTCCTTCTCAACTCATCTGGAACATACGCATATGCTATGCAACCAAATACCTTCATATGTGAAACAATATGTTTCGTTCTTGTCCAAGCCTCTTGAGGGACTTTGTTTCTTACACTCTTTGTTGGGCACCTATTCATGATGTAAGCGATGAGTCACCCACTACCTCAAACCAATATTTATTTGGTAGATGTTTCATTGCCATCATGCTACGAGCCATCTCCATAATTGTTCGGTTCTTCCTCTCCGCCACACCATTTTGCTGAGGTGTATAGGGAGCTGTAAATTGATTGTGTATGCCATGAGATCTGCAAAAATTTATAAATTCATTAGATATAAATTCACCGCCTCTATCCATCCTTAGAACCTTGATGTAGTGGCCGCTTTGCTTCTCCACAAGTGCCTTGAATTCCGCTGGAAATAAGAAAATGCATTAGATTTGTGTTTCCAAGAAATACACCCAAGTTTTTCTTGTGAAATCATCAATAAAAGTAAGAAAATAAGTGTAGCCTCCTATAGACGGTGTTTGCATTTGCCCATAAATATCTGAATGCACAATCTCAAGTGGAGTACAGCTGAGCTCTATTTGCCTTTTACCAATCGGAAATGACTCTCTATGTTGTTTGCCCATAATACATCCTTCACAAACTTCTTTCTGTTTCTCAATTAATGGCAAACCTTTACCATATTCTTTATATGAAGTAATTTCAATGCTCCAAAATATAAATTCCCAAATCTAAAATTCCATAAATCCAAGAATCATCCTTTTTACTGATTGGAAATGCTCGCTGGAGTTTCTATAGAATACATCTTTTTCCTCTTTCTCGGAGCTGTTCTCGCCATTTCAGTAGATGTCTTGGACATTTCCATGATCTTGGAAATTTCTGTAGATATTTTGAACCTTTTTGTGATTTTTTTGAAAATTTCCATAGTTGTCTTGGACATTTTAGCTAGCTATTCTAGTGCACTACTAATTTTGTATCTTCTACCTTAAAAGTTGCTCTAGAATTTACAGTATGTGTCTCATGAACAGCTTGAGCTATTTTTCCTTTCATGGCTGGTCTTATTTTTAATGGAAACATGCGGTTTATAGTCATTTGTACCTTGGCAATAAACATATTGCTTGGAAGCTTGTCCAAAATAACACATTCATTATTTTCCATGTACACTCTATATCCCTTTTGTATCAGCTGTCCAATGCTCATCAAGTTGTGTTTTAGACCAGCAACATAATATACATCAGGCATAAATTTTGGCTCCCCCTTTTTGGTTAGAATATTAACTGTACCTTTACCCAAAATAGTGACTTTGTTGTTGTTACCAAGTGTAACATCAGTTTGAACTAATTCTTCCAAGCTAGAAAACAAATCTTTATTACCTGTCATGTGATTACATAAACTCGAATCTAAACACCATATTTCACATGGGCTTTCTTGAACAACATTCGCACTCAAGTCGGGAGAGTTTGTAGGGATTACTTCAGTAATCTTTGTGCATACAATGAACATGCTACTGAGGGAGTGCTACTTGACTGATTTTTTCCTTCGCTTCTGCTGGTCATACTATTTTTTTCTTACATTCATGAGCATAATGCCCAAACTTCTTACAATAGTGACATTGAATGTGTGATTTGTCAAATCTTTGGCCACTTGGGGTGGCCTCGAAATTCTGATTTTGACCTCTACCACCAAAGATTTGCATAAGCTCGTCGCTACGTCTACTTCTAGGAGAAATTCTCCCTCTACCTCTAGACTGAAACTCCTCCTTCCTCTTCCATGATTTATAGAAATCTGAGATGAAAATACATTTTCTACTGAACTATTTGATTTGTTCAGTCTATATTCATGATTGATAAGAGAGGCATGTAGTTCATCAACACTAAACTGGCTCAAATCTTTGGTTTCCTCTAGATCCACAACTACAACATCAAATTTAGAAGGGAGACTTCTAAGTACCTTTTCAACAACCTTCATATCCTCTATGAACTCTCCATGGGACTTCATTTGATTTATCAAACCAACAACATGAGTAAAGAAACAATTCTATCAATCGAGTTTCTCATTGATAAATTTTCAAGTTCTCTTCTAAGGAGTTGTAATTTAGTAGTTTTAACCTTGTCCATACCTTGATATGTAATATGGAGTGTGTCCCATGCTTCCTTGGCTTGCTTTGCTACTGCAACTCTTGGGAGTATGCTCTCATGCATTGCTTGATGGATATAAAACAGTTCTTTCCCATCCTTCTCCCGATGTTCCTTCAAGACGCCCTTTTGATCTTGTGTAAGAGCATTGTATGCTACCTAGTCTATTGGTTCCTGGTAACCATTTTCAACCATTTCCCAAATTTCTTGACACCAAAAAAAAGATTTCATGGTCAAAGACCAATACTCATACTTATTTCTTGTGAAAATCGGAGTTTGCACACTAACTAGTGATGCGCTAGACGTAGAAGCCATTAATGGCTGCCAAATGAAAAAACTAAAAACCCAGAAATGAAATAGAAGAAGGGTTTAACTTTGCTCGATACCAGATGAAGGGAAGAACGAGATCTTCAGGAATCTAGAGTCTATGGAATCTACAGAATCCTTGGATAACAATAAAAAATAAAATGCAGTGGATTTAAATAATGCAAAATAGGGGAAAAAGAAGGGGAAGCTACATAAATTTATAACAGCAAAATAAGATAAAAATATTGGCTACAAATAACACAGATCTAGGCAACAAATTGCTTGAGCAATACAAATATATTTGTCAATAATGAACAAAAGCAGCTCAAACATGCACACAAATATCATTCATTCATACAATAACAAAATTGAAAATGAAGGAATTCTTTCTTTAACAAAACCAAATTCAGACTTGAGCTGAGACTACACACTTTTCTTCTTCTCCCAGATTTGATTTTTCTCCTTCTTCTTCTTCCTTCTTCTTCTTCTTCTCTCTTCTTCTTTTCTCTTCTTTTCTACTCCTCCCAATAAAACATAATGCATTAATAATAAAACACCTACACAAAAGACTTGCCTTGCAAGTCAACACAAAATCTCTGACAAGAGATAACTAGGGAGAATAATCAACCAAAAATAAATGTGCAGCAGTCATAATTAAATGCAAATTTGATATGTCAGGGAACTAAATCTAGAAAAGTCAAATATTAGTTGCACAATAAATTCTGATTTGAATTTTCAACAAGACCTTGATGTCTTTTCGGTTGTCAGAGGGAGTCGAGCTTTCTAACTTAGTACATTCCTTTCGGCGTAAATATTTTAATTTTATACTATATAGAAATTGTATTAGGAAGCATTCAATATGTATTCCTCTTAGTATTTTTCATCAGGGAAACTATTTTAGGATTCAATGGCAACATTGATGTTTATCTATTTTTCAAATAAAGAACCAATATTTGGTACGGAGTTAGGCCAATTTTATTTCAATTAAATTTAATAATTAGCAATTGTGTGTACAATGCAATGTGAACACCAAATGGTATATGTTATTTTATTTAGAGGGATATTTATTACTTTTTGTAGTTGATGTTGATGAGGGGTGTGATTGATAGTATAAGTGTAGGAGTATAGATGAAACATGAAATTTAAATATATCTTAGACACTTCATAAATCCTCAGTGTAATCTCCTTGCTATGAATTAGTTTCTTCTTCACGCCATCTTCTGATGAGGACTGATTTTTAGCTTTGGAAACCCTTATAACAATCTGCAAGATGGAGTTGTATTATAATCTCTTATAGCTTTAACTATTTTGCATATGGTTGTCTATCTTAGAATTGTAATCCACCTTATTCATCACCGCTTTACCATTACCCTTATCTACGTCGATGACAACTATATTCATGTTGTCATTCAGCCTCTTTCAGGAAGACCATTCTTGTTTGGAGATATTACTCCTAAGACATTTAGCACACCTAAGTGCCAGCGTGCAGTCTTGCCTTATTTCTTATACTACATCAATGGGGAGAAATCTCACAACATCTTCAATACCAACCAAGAAATTCCACACCCGGATGTGCCTCAAAGTGATTGCAAAGCCTAATCATTCTGAACATAACTTTCTACAAAGGTTATCTAATCATTTATTTGAAGAAATGATAACTGAAAATCTTCTAGCCAGTGGACAAACAAAAGAATTTCTTGGTAAATTTTCCCAAGATGCAGAGGAAAGGGTTCAACAGAAGAGGATATCCTCTGAAATCTATCTCAACATATTAACATGACTGATACTAATATTCATGGCTCTTTTGTGCCCCCATATGCCCTTGGTTTTGCTGAGAATTTAGGTACCCCTTGTCCATTAAAGGAAGGAGATAAAATCAGTGAATCGCCCTTTAGGCCCATGAAAATGGAATCTTGTATTTCCTCACAGCTAAGTGAGACAATGTTCTATCCTTTAGGAAACTCTCTTCTTCATGGAGGAGTACCAGGTGTGAGCAGGTATAGTTCTTTTGTGATTCTCTAGATAGCCCTCAGGTTACCCATTTGTATTGAAGAAGGCCAGATCTTGTGTCTGAATGGGTAGTCGATTGTAAATAAGATGTGTTATAGTAAGTGTTCAATAATTGTAATCTAGACAGTTGTTCCATATTTGTTTGATGTATTATAAGAGTTTTGTGTACAAAAAATTTCAGTTGCGTTAGATGGAATTTTTCCCCAACAACTACTTTCATCGCCACAATAGCATATTCTTACCAGTATACCTGATGGTTGTAATAGTTCTTTCGAGATAATTATAATGGCCATTTAAAAATGAAATAAATTTACATGGTGTTAGACAGGACTTTGTTGGTAAATTTTGTTAATACACTGCCTCTAGCTCTAACTTCAAGTTCAGATTCTTAGCTTAATTTGTTGTGACAAATCCGTCAATTAGTATTCAATTGTAATTTCCTCTATTAATTGGGCGGTAAGAAATGACCCTCATTTATTGAATTGCTTACTAAAGCTATACATACACCATGTATACTTGCTTAATGTTTTTCAAATACTTAATTTTTATCAACCTTTAGCTTTCAAGATGATATGGAAACTTACCTTTTCAAAAATTGTGTCCTTGGAAATGATGTAATTTATACTTCAGTTTATAGTTTGTTTACAAAATTGTGTCACTTTTATTGATTTCCATCAACTTAATGGTTGTTTACAGTCCCAACAGGTATGTAATCTATATTAGTTTTCCAGTCCTGATTCTTTGTGCCATATAGACACTACCCTTATTGGTCAAAGGAAAACTCTGATGATTGTGAAATTCAATAGCGGACTGTGTTTTAAGGAAAGATCGTAGCATTTTCAAGACCCTGCGGAAATAATCCAACCACACTCCACTTATTTTCCACATAATTGTATTCCTTAACCCTTTTCAGTTCAAAACAATATAACCTCCCAAATACATGTACAAAACCGATTACATGATCTATATCTCTACATAGATTGTTTACCACTCTCCATTTTCTCGCCTTTGGATTATAAAATTTTGCGTCCAACACAAGGACAACACAATGAAATACAGGATAACTTTTTTTTTTGACTTACTTGAAGATAATACGACACTACACAAGTTCTCTAGGGAATACAATCAACTAAAGACCTGCTTTCCACAACACGGACCCACATTGGTTACAGATAAACATGAGGCACACAATTAGGACACAATGGTTCATCTAAAGTATGCAATTTTACAACAAGGTTTTCCCACAGAAGGTTTCTTTAGAATCATGTTTTAGCTGTAAGTGTTTTTACATTCTTTACTTTTCGCAGAGGAAACACGATAGGAGAATCTGAAAGTCATGTCTCCTTTGAAAATTTTTCCCCTACCTTGATAATGTTAATATACAAGTAAACCAATTATAGAATAGCAAGAGGTTACCTCATTTACTTGATTAACTTATTCATTTGTGAGGAGGCGCTTAATTTCTCAAGGCTCTTAACTTTATCAATCTGCTTTCGACGTTGTGCTTTTGAACATATATGTTTTACCCCTTTTAAGCGGTCATATTTTATTTTATTTTATTTTTACAAGACATGACTATCTAAGACTTGGATTCTTCATTAAGATCTTATTAGTGGTTAAAAAAAGATTTCATTGGGGCAAGAGTCTAACCGCAATTGTTAAAGGTATCACTTGGGCTTCACTTGAAGAGATAGACATAAGTATACTGTTTTTTTTTCAACGGGCAAGATAGGTCGAAGAGTTTCTTAGTCAAGTTCCTTCTATTTATTATAATCTTATTATCTTCCAAGAATTCAATCATTGATTTCACCTTAAGACCGTTCTGAGGATTTACCACAATAAGAGATTGTTGATTAGTTTACGCGGGATCACAAGGTATATTTGTTTCTCTTGTTTTCTTTTTGCTAGGTTCAAAAACATAGTCCTCTACCAAACGACACAAGACCAAGGTAACTAGAGCAATGCAAGATGATTCAAGTTTGGATAATTAGAATTAGGTTCGACAATTCAAGGATAAATCATATTCT
This sequence comes from Taxus wallichiana var. yunnanensis, assembly GCA_018340775.1. Lineage (NCBI taxonomy): Eukaryota > Viridiplantae > Streptophyta > Pinopsida > Cupressales > Taxaceae > Taxus > Taxus wallichiana. The sequence goes on from CM031244.1 coordinate 351,576,247, forward strand.
GAAAAGTGAAAATTCAACAAAGGATACGCATGTCAAAACAAGTTCATTTAATCTTATTGACGATAATATTTCTCAAATTGACTTTCAAATGATAACAACAACCTCCATGAGAACAATACAAAATTATAACACAATGCCTTCTAGATAGTCTCCACAATTTCCATACCAATGATGTAAAGCAAAAGAAAAACATTCGTACAACAGCAGTTCCTAAGAAGGATGGAATCCACTTTCTACACGTGTTTCTTTTTCTCTCTCTTTATTTTTTTTCTTTTCTACTCAGGAAATCCTCCTGCACAATTGTTAGCACATGTCAGTTCGCAAGAACTGAGCACGATAAAAGCTATAACATTAAGACAATATGTTGTTATCTAACATTTCAAGGAAGGAGAAAAACACCGTTGATTATGAAAAATAATCTAAGAGTCTAAACAAGAGCAATTAAAGAGTTGTCCAATAGCATAAAATGTTTGAATAAAAGGGGACGACACAACTCTATTTAATTATCATTTTCTCATTGGAGCAGTTAATAAACATCATAGTGAATTTCACTCATATCACAATAATGACCGTCATTTTAATAAGATAACATTTCAAACAAAAACAATTACAAGAAGAGAATTAATTTCAAACGTGATATGTCCCTATTTGTTTAAGTTAGTTCACCAAGCCAATGACTCACTATGTCATTGAAGATCCCAAACAATCAATCGACATGAGAACATCTAAACCAACATGACTTATTAATATTAAGATGATGTGCCTATAACAGTTTAATTTTATGTCAAAGACATGAGAATAAATAATTTGGAAAGAAAAGGGATGAGACGCACAAATGACCCCATATGGGCCACGTCCTATTCTAACAATCCTTCTATTAAACTTTCTTCTAATCAAGAGAATGTCTTTAAGAAAAGGACAAACTTTGACAAGACCAAACATAACCATTATAAATCTTACAGAGGGTTACTCAATCATTCACAAGAACACAACACAGATACATAGCTTCCAAAGGATCTCACACAACAACAAGTTGAGTTAAACCTTTCTGGTCAATACATAACCATTCTACTACAATGACAGCAAGGAGGTCGTATCACAATGATCATCACAAAAACCAGTCAACCAAAGAGTTTCCAAACACATCAAACTCTAAGTCACAAGAGAATGAAATTTAAGCATCTTTACGAAGCCAAACGTAGAGTAATTTCTTACGCATAAAACCCACATCCCAATTTTAAGATTTGAAAACTTCCTCACTAATGATCCAGTAGATCTCGTATCCTCCAACATGTGTGAAACGAAATCAAGGTAAGAAAGAGTATTTCCTCTAACATTTTAAGCTATCCAAAAGAAATGTGAGTATCGTCAAAAGAAAACATTCCATAGGTTCAGCTACATTCCTCAAAACATACAACAGTTACCAAGGGAGAGAAGGTGATTCCAAAGACGACAATCTCCAAACGGTGAACATGAATTGATATCAAATTATGACGATCAACCATGACACTCGAAGAATAAAAGTATTTCTTTGAGTGATTCAAACAAATAACAAAAGCAACTAACCTAGTTGAGAGTAATATCAACTTGGCTCAAATCGATAATCAGTCAAGCTAAGCACACACCAAGCCAACCGGGAAGGGTTACTAGAAACTAAAAGAAAAGAATAGAGACAGGAAAAGCATCATTCACCTATACACAATGCACTTGCAGTACTCAATCCCTAATTCGCAAATACTCGACATAACCCAGAACTAAAGATCTCGAACCGAAACAAGAATAAGAACAAAACAGGAACTGTAAGGTTGAGTCCAACAACAATGTTTGATAAAACATTCAAATCGTGAGACCAACATAAGGAACTAGGGGGTGTTCATTACAGGACCCCCACCTCTTTTGTTTTATTAGACTTAAGAACAAAGTTCACCCAACTAATATTTATTAAAACCCAGAAAACAATATAAGGGCTTCAACCAACGCAATCATTTCTAACGCCAAAACAACTACAAACGAGCCAGGAAAGTGGAAACCAAATAGTATACCATCACATGAGACATTAATATGAAGAGTAGAGTTATTTAGTGATTCAATTAAATAACAACATAAGAATTAATGGTATAGAGAATATCGTGCCTGATTAAGCTCCCGCAGTCGATAACAAGATGGACGGGGCCTGCAACAACAACCAAAGCCTAACTCCATTTTCTTCAAGCTCGTTGGGCACCCAAACATCGAACATCTTCATGTTGGCACAGGTAGGAGTTCACAGCCAGGGTGGGTGGTCTAAAATGCTTGCCATCATTCTCCCAACACCGCTCCAAGATCAGCCCTAGAACTTCTGTAGGCCCCATTTTGGCAATTGAACTTAATCCTTCGTCATACATCCAAACACCTCCACCATCTCCATATGCATCTGATTGTTTCTAATTTGGACCTCCTAACCTTGGTGCTCTCATATTAGGAGCAGCCCTAGTTTGAGACAAAGCAAAAGAAGATGGCTTTATAACCAAAAACAATCTCTTGGTACAGACTCCATATCCATAAAACAGTCCCTAGACTTAGCATCCTCAACTATTTCTTGCATCCCATAACCTGCAATCATGGCTGTCCATGAGAATACATCACTTTTAGGCATTTGTTCAAATACTCGACGTGCAACTCTAAAATTCCCACATTTGCAATACATGTCTACAAGGGCATTCATTACTATAATAAACAAATCAAAACCACTTCTTAGTATGAAGACGTGGATCTCCTTCCCCTGATGCAAGTTCGACAGGTGAGAAGTTACTGGAAGAACAATTGCAAAGGTAACATTGTTGGGCTTCATGTCAGCCAGATGCATTTGTTGAAAGAGATCTAAACTTTCCTCATAATGTCCACTCTGTGCATACCCTGCAATCATTGTAATCCATGACACTACTGTTTTCTCAGTACATGTTCTGAATCTGAACAATATCCTGCTACCTTCATCTCCCAAGACATTTTCTCCAACATTGCATAGATCTCCTGAAAGTTTTCTTGCAAGGCAAACAGTGCTTCATGAATATTCTGATCTGAAACAGATCTGCCCCTAACAGATTCTCTTCCATGAGTTACATCCTACAACAAGTAAGATCTCAATAGAGACTCTTTGTAACTAAATTTCATCAGGTCTCCTGGTAACAGTCACACTGTCACTTAATCGGATTTGATAAAAAATATCTTGTAGGAGAATCTCGAATTTGAGGGAAAAGGAGAAGCAGTTGTTGCTAGTCGTCGTAATTTTCCAGAAATATCACTGCTACATGAAGACAAATCACTGAAAGCGAATGAGAAATTAAACTCGTCTGCAAGATAAGAAGAAGATGCTCCAAGGCTGACATCGTGGTTGACACTGTCACTGCTATTTGAAGAGGGAATTGCAGCATTCTTCCTGTCTTGTGGCCCACTAAACACTCTGCTTTCCGTTGCTCTGCCTTGCCCTCCTCCTTCATCGAACCTGGAACGAAAAGACGTCATAGATCGGGAATCGCTCCTTCTCACAATATTTGGGCAACTAGTGGAAAGAGCTTTGTTGCAGTCCCAACTGATAATACTCTTTGGAATGGAGATCCGAAACAGACATCATGATGATCCAGGAGAGAGAGAGAGAGAGAGAGAGTTTTACCTAGAGAAATTGAAAACGGGAACAAACGACTCCCTGCTCTCCGATCTCGTAGCTAATGGGGGTCCGCGAACCCTGAGCATCATCGTGGTTAAATGAATGAAGGATTTTCCTTTTCCATTAAGTACCTTCGCCAAACGCATTAGAGTTTCGATATCTTTTTCCTTTCTCCCCCAAACGCATCCAGAACACGCTGTAGCAATTTCATCTGTTTCAGCATTTGATGGAGCGCAACAAGCATTCGTGGTTCAGGGCAGGAAGAAGGAGGCGTCGGATGAAGAGGGCAGACAGAGGAATGAATGCGTGAACTGCAAAACACACAGCAAAGATAAGAAAGACTGAGTCTCAGGGAAAGGATAAGAAATACGTGACGTTTGAACAAGTGGGAAGGAGGTTTCCTCGCAACTTCCTCACGACACTTTCCTAGGAGAATTTCAGTTCCGCGCTCCACTGTAGCTGCCTGTACAGCACGATTTTGAGGATCCACACCCACCCACGCAACCTCCGGGCGACAGACCTTCATTTCACCATTAATAAATTCACTATCCAGAACACGTCAAGGAGGAGCAGGTGAAAATGAGGTGACAAGGTATAAATTATGGTAGGTGGGCGACAGCTAGTATGTTGAAAAATGAAGATAGCTGGTGGAGGACAGGTAGAAAAGGAGCCAATGCCCAGCGGGCATTACAATACCGATTGGCTTGTTGTAGATAGAACGAGTCATAGCTGCAAAAATGTTAAAAACTTGAAAATGTCTAGACGGCCGTCAAACCGTCAAATTTAACTCGATCGCGAAACATCCACAAAGACCTTTCCTATAGGGGGAACACCTTTAGCGTAATTATGAAAAATTGTTGTGATAAAAATTCATATAATCTTTGGAAGGAACTTTAGTTTGACCAATTTCTTATGATTCCAAAGGCCATTTTCTAATTTTCTTTTGAGATAGTAAGACTTAGGAACATAACATATCCTAATCAATTGGAGTTTTCACACTCAATTATTATAAGAGATATTTTATTGTTGCATGGGATTTTAAATTGTATTTAAAAACATCTTTTTGAGAACCAATATCTATAACTAGTTTCTTTTACATGAGGGAAAGGACATAAAATAAATGATTACCCATTGAAATTGGCTATCAAATGAAATGACTTAATAAAGTTAGAGATCCACAAAAATAAATAATAAATGTGGATTGTGGAAGCACCAATTTAAAAAATGAAAAAGTGTTGGGTTGTGATATTCCACATTCATAACAAATGTGATACAAGGGAGTAAGTTGTTACATACACATAAATCTTTTCCAATCTAGAATAGGGTAAAAGTCCCCACATTGATGTGTTGGCACTTTCCTTTTGTCTAGTGCAAACAGTCACCTAGGTTGATATTTTGGCATTTTCCTTCTTTTTAGTGCAAACATCAAGTTTCTTGCATGGTTTGTGGGTTCACTCGCCTTTTGATTACTAACAAATACATGATAGGTTTTTAAAAAACAATTTTTCATGAAAATTGGTCATCAAGGAGATGACTTAATATACAGTAAAAATCCTACATTATGTTTTCTCTTGCACTCGTGAAGTGTGTTGGTCAAAGTTTGTCATAAAACTTTTTGATTGCTCATAATCAAATCTTGAGGCAATTATTTGTCATGCTAAATGATTTCCAACTTTCTTGTTTGAATATTTGAAACTTTTATACAAAAATTAGAAAGTTTGACTTGAAGATATAAATATGGGAAGTGCACATAATAGAACTTCAACACTAAGAAAGATATTATTCTATCTTACATCCCTTATCCCAAACCAAACATTTAAGAGCTAGAGTGCATTACTAATTTCTGATATACTATATGTAGTAGTTGTTTTTCTATATTTTTAAAGCTCAAAACATTAAATGGATACACAAAGTGATTATGCACACAAGATTGGGGAACAAGTATTTTTGGATTTTAACATATATCAATATAAATATGTGGCATACGTAGGAGTAAAAAAATTTCACAATTAAGAAATAGTTGTAAGCTACAATCTGGTTTGTATTTCAAGCATCTAGTCGTAGGTAGGCCTCTCAAAATCCAAATTATTTTTGAACATAAATATAAAAAATAGGAGTGACACACTCAAATGGTTCAGAAATGGCATCTTGTCACATGGAAAACCTTGTGTTTTCCAAAGAAACAGGGAGGAATGGACTTCAGAGCTAATGTGCCCAATAACAAAGCCCTATCAACAAAGTTATACTAGAGATTGTTGTAGTATCCGGATCAGTTTTGGAGTACCAATATTAGAGCCAAATATACTCAAGGCATGAGGTCTCATGATCTAGTTTGAAATTCTTTACCATCAAGGGGATCACCCATTCTCTCAGTTCTTTGAATAGGTGAAGAAATAATAAAAAAACACTTGTTTTAGAAAATTGGACAAGGAGAACACGCTAAATTTTGGACTGATTCGTGGGATGGTCACCCACCTTTGATTGAACAATATCCACATCTTACAAATATTATGAATACTTTACATAGACAAGGAAAGAAAAAGGTGGGTCATTATATACAGCCAACATCTCAAGGTAGAGAATGGATTTCCCCATCCTTGTGGCATCTCAACTTGGATAATGATCAAGTTTAACTTTTTCAATCACTTCTCTAGAATATGATCCTCCATAGCAATGTTGAATCGGATACCCCGGCATGGGGAATAGAGTCGGATGGAAAGCACTTAGTAATGGATAGTTATAGAGCTTTGATATCTCCTCAACCGTAACCCTGGAAAGATATTTTTGTGGTTTTGTTGCAACCTACACTATGGTCTAAGGTGAGATTATTTGTCTGGCTTCTAATTAATAAAAGAGTAATAACACTAGATAACTTGATGAAAAGAGGGATGGTTGCACCCTTCTATTTCCCTTTATGCAAAGAATCATATGAGATGCTTAATCATCTCTTTTTTCAATCCCTTTGACTTCTTCTCTACGGTACACATTGGCTGGTTATTTGTCTGCACTTATAACTCCTCTATGCATCTAGTAGAAACTATTCGAGGATGGAAACATTCTGTCAGGGATACCCAGGACTTTTCCAAAGGAATTTGGCTAGCTCTCTCTTTTATGTTGTGGAATGTTTGGAAATAAAGAAACATACACATCTTCAAATCAGAGAATAGAGATATCTGGTATGTTATGGAATTGATCCAAAGTAACATTGGAGAAACTATAATGCACAATCTGAAAATTACCTCTCCACCACCTCAGAAGTGGAAAGTTCTGTTATAAATGCTCAATCTAGGTAATAGGCAACTCTAGAAAAATCCCTCTGCTCATCAAAGGATACATTATGATATCAAAATATGGAAACCACCCCCATTTGGATTTGTCAAATTAAACACTGATGGATCAGCTCGAGGAAACCCATGTCCAACAAGTATGGAAGGAATAACACATGACTCTTTGGGCACTCCTCTCTTTTTCTTTGCTCATTAATTGGGATATCGCACCAATAATGGGTCCGAAATCATGGCTATCCAATATGCTCTTTAGGAAGCATCTACATTGGGGTGTCCTAGTGTTATAGTGGAATCTGACTCCAAGGTCATTGTTAATCTTCTACAATATCCTAAGCAACATCCTTCTAATAAATGGATTATTGCCATAATCTAGGATAATATTGAGTTCATAGCCGAGACAGGTTTCAAACAATCACATACCAACATGTGCCTTGAGGTCAGAATAAAATGGTAGACACTTTGGCTAGTTTGGTGCTACATCACTCTAAATCAATCATGGCCATGTCCCTTTGAACATGTATTTGGAGAAACACCAACAGATTGAGCAGATCCTTTCTTTGAAATTACATCATGGATAACTTGCAGATATGCTATTCCTCCTCTCTTACTTGTTTTTGGATATCTAAGGATATTTCCTCGAGTATGAGTATAACAACTTAGCATTGTAATTTGTACCTTATATTAATATAAAAGTGGTGGCTTCTTTTTAAAAAAATAGGAGTGACACATTCTATCCATTTTACGTTTAGTAATTGAGGAACAATGTTTAAATATGCAATCAAGATCCTATTCCTAAGGAAGTCCTTGGATTTCTTTGGGTTTTCCCATGGATCTAGAACTTGAACCTGGGATTTCTCATTGATAATGTCAAGGCACTCTACTAGTGAACTACAAGCCTCTCATAATTTTAATGTTTCCATAAGTGTGAACTAACATTTCAAAGGTGAGAAGATGCTACATGTTAAGTGTTAATATTCTATGTTTTCCTATTCTTAATGCATCATATTTTAGCAGCTTATGAACTTCTTAATAGCCTAACAGAAATCCTAACCTAATATTGACCCTATAAAAATCTTTACAAGGTGTCAGTTTGAATTCACTTATATTTTCTTCCATTGGATTTTTTTATGGGTTGAATTTCACGAAATAGGCGACCAATTTGGAGAATACAACTTCCAAATATATTATAAACAATAGGAAACTAATAGAATTTATTAGAATTTGTATCCATATTGACCTTGAAAGGTCTCAATGAATAAGATATGGTTGACAATTTTAGACAATGTTTGGGAAGATATGCTAGATTGTGAAAGTTTGTTGACATTTTAGGTGTTGAGCTTGTCATGAATATAGTTTATTCAAAAAAAATTCCAAAAGTGTGTTTTGTGAGGAAGAAGAAACATGCATGGCATATGTTGCATAAATAGATCTCTCACCACCAAAACAATGCAATCTATTAAAACATCTACCACTTCTAATGCATTTGCACACACGTGCACACACACATAGAAAATTGTAGTGTGATTGGTAAGGAAGAGGATTGTAGAGATGGAGGGTTTTGATGAATCATCATTTGATTGTTGAAGAAAATGATGGAGACATTGAAGCATCCCCATATCTATGTGTAAAAATGCCAATGAGCAAGAGCAACAATCCCCACCTATGGATTATACGTATGACTACATGACAAGAAAGTTAATGAAGGAAAGGGAAATTGGGTATTCTCAACCCCCATCTCTATCTCTTGAATATGGCCATGACTACTACAACACCATATTGAAGTAGGACATGGAGACTCTGATTGTCCATTTGAAGGAAAAGTTTGGTCCTAGCCAACAGAAATAAATTTTCTTTTTGGTGTTTTTCAACATTAACAACCTTGTCAAATTTTGTAACTCCTCTCGATGTTGATATTCCTCACATGTTTTTCCCTCCCTTTTAGTAATTTCATTTTCATTTTATTTCTTTTTGTGTTGTTCAAGATTATGCCTTGTGTGCTCTTATGAGCAGCAGATCCATCCCATTCATATAAAAAACCATATCTCTTGTCCACAAGTACATGAATGGTGTCCACCACTTGGGTGCCAAGGCACCTTTTCCTTCTCAATTTTTTTCCAATCTAGCTTGAGCATGACCATCAATCATGGAAAATAAAATTTATGAGAGGACATTGGAGATGTTACATCCAATGTTGTTTATAGCTGTGCATGGGGCCACTTTTTTAATGCTCATGGCCTATAATTAGTACCCATGAGCTTAAAACTCATAAAAAACCAAATGACATATGGATTTCAATCATAAATTGGGAAGAAACACCCACGATGAATCTCTTCTAAGTTTCACAAGCCAAAATATGAAAAATGAATGGAATTACTTAGACCAGCTTTATGATAGGCCTCCATGAAGACAATGAGATCTCCAAGGATTATAGAAATGTTTTGGTAGAGTCATGCAAGGTAGATCTTTTTGAGAGGACAAAGTTTATGTACTATTTAACAGGCACACTTTGGGTTGCTTGTGACAATATTGGTAATGCATGTTGTACATGTACTAATTAATGAGGTCATCTCGATTCAAGTTCCTTGTGGGGTTTTGATGGGTTCTATTTGGACTAAGAGTGGATGGAGTGGGCATGATTGCAGAGTTATGGGTGGTAAGAGAAGTGATAGAATTATGCAATTAGTTGTAAAGAATGGGTGGACATGGATAAACACTACATGGTGGAAGAGAAATCACAGTGACTTTCACGTTTCCTTTCATAGTTTGTATTTTGATCAATATCTTTAGTATGTGGTCTTGTTTACAATCTCATACATATTTTCTTGCTCTCAATATTCCTATAGTTTTGATGGTCTAGCTATGATTCTTGTTTTACATTTTATCCTATGATGGAAATTACAAAGATTGATTTGTTTGGGCAGTCTGTTTCTTTGGTTTTGTTTAAGAGAAAGGTTGTTGATAGGATAAGGATATTATAGGCATTATGGTGTTTTGGATTTGGTTTCCTTGTAGATTTCACCTCTATTACTATAATTAGGTGTTCAATGAATATATATTTTCTTTGAAAATGAAGTGTCAGAGGGTCATATTTTGAGGATAAGCAGAATATTTATGTAAATCAAAACCATTTTTTACTATGGGTAGATGGAATAAGGCATCATCTATACAGTTAGGCCATAAATTGAACATGTGCCACTGATGCTAAAAGTCCTATTTTTTAGCTATGGATCACAATAGATTTGCTTCATATATCATAACTTTTAAGTACAAAATACTCTAGATTTTTATTATTGAGTCAAAAAAATCATGCTCATACACGGTAATTTATTTCAAGAACAACACAACCAAAAATTTGTACACGTTGAAAATACACACTAAATCAACATGCATAATTTTAAAACTTGGAAAATGTATATAAGCCTTGTTTATTATTGAATCAAAAAATCATGTTCATACATGGTAATTTATTTGAAGAACAATACTACCACAAATTTGTATACATTCAAAATACACACTAGTTCAACATGCATAAGTTTAAAACTTGGAATATATATATATAAGCCATCATATTAAGTTTCTACATTCATACATCATACTTTAATCAACGTTTGTTGATGGTTGTAAAATTATTATATTGTTATTACATTGGTTGCTCAAAGAACTAAATTCTCAATCGGATGTCTAAAATTATGCACAATTAAATTGGAATGGTGATTACTAAATGCACAACAAAATGAGGACAAGTTATATGGTGGGTAGTTCCTGTATTCACCATCATAGTTGATGTTGAGAGTTCCCCTACTTGTATACAAGGGCTGAAAATCTGCAAACCTAAAAACCCATTTCTGTACTTAGTGAATACTATTATAAATGGCCAGCGATTACCCTTCACTCATTTTACACCTATGAGTGAAGCAATATACATCATCATCATGACCCATTCCCCCCAACCGCCCAAACCGAAAACATGACATCACCACCGAGAAAAGACTTTACACGACATGATGGGTAGTGAGTGACAAAAATAAAGAAAAGAAAATTTGAATTATTAAAAAATGTGCCCCGCCGATAATGACAAAACCACCATCCACGTCCCCACATCACCCGTACCCAAACCATCATATGCAATCGTGTGCACTAAGTCCCGTAATCACCACTCTACGTGGTAATCTACGAGTTCATCCCATTCTTGTCTTGCTCACTCAACACAGAAGAATTCATCATTCCCGGGCGTGACACAGTGTTTACCATTCACGTGTAAGGGGGAGTCATGGGTAAGAAGGGAAAAATGTCTATTTGTAAAAACACTTCACTATTTTGTGCATTTGGGGGTTCAAGGTTACGATGAGGAGGAGCCGAGGAGGAATCGGATTCAAACTAGTTTTAGATGAGGACATGAAATACCCTTTATCCCTTTTCACCAGTAAGTTCCTGCATCGATGTTCATTGTGTTTTTACCTTTGCACTCCACCTCAACAACTTTTGGCCCTGGCCCTGTCAAGTTTCTATGTTAATTCGTTTTAACAAACAATTATTTATTTTTACAATTTATGCTATGGACCATTGGAAGATACCCAATGATGTAATTTTTTAGTTTTTCTATGCACCATTGGATTAAGTATGCATGTTCAGTAGTTCCAATATTTGAATACCACCAAAAATATACTCAACATTTTGGCCCCCTTCTCCCCAAAGTATTATTTAGGCAGATGCTCGCAGAGCAAGGATCCTGGTATGACATTTAAAAATATTAAATGAAATCTCCCATATCTCGTCATCTGAGGCTACATATGTGTGTTACTTTGATTTCACATTGATTTGACACTTTTTTTTGAACTTGGCCCTATCGGGTCTCATTTCCCTGATCCCCGCTTTCCTTCATTCTCACATCGATCTCACAATACCTTCATGGTCTCGGTGTCTCGGTGAAATGTTTGACAGAATGTCCCTAAACCAATACGGGTTTTAACATATACTGTTAAAATAGGTACAATATTTAAACATATACTATTAAAATTAATGTTTGACAAAATTCCAAGAGATTGTACCCATTCAATGGCATTCGATGCCACTTCAATGAAATTCAATTTCCTATTTCCTTCATGTGCATCGTAGGCATATAATGACATCACTGTATACGATCCCCTATGTGTTGGATGGTCGAATCCCAAAAGAGCTTGTTATCTACATTATCACAGACTTCAAATAAGGCCCTTCCTCATTTTATGTGACCCATACCACTGCAAAGATATTCAAAGTCAAGTCTTGTGGATTTGAAGAAATGCCCTATCACTATTTTACCCACTAAGCTAGGAAATTTTCAGTCTCTACGACAACAGAGAGCATAACTTCCCATATTTCAGTCCTAGTAATATACCAAACCTTTTATCTATGCTCTTACAGATGTAATCAAGAATAGGGTGTATTACATCATAATTTGAAGGCATTTAAAAAAATAAAAAAATGAAATTATATTAATATGATCCACAAATAGCCGAATGATTCAGTCATCCTCTTATTGATAAAATGATTCCGTATACTTAGCCCAATGTTGTGATGCAGAAATAGAAGTTCCCCTCTTATTAATAGAATGCTTTTTTTACGTGAGATGAGTGTGTATTACTGCACATCCTTCCCCTCCCCTCTTATGTAATCTTGATAAAATTCCTCTAAATAAACTCTAAACAACCACAAATAGGAGATATACATTTAATGTTACATGGAATAGATTCTATTGTTGATTTTTTCTTGAGATGCCACGGGAGTAATTTCATCTTCTCTGCAAGATCTTATTGTTTTCACGGATTATCTAATTATATGATTATATAACGAAAGGAAATAGAGATAATTATATAATGAAAGGTAATAAATAACAACAACATTCAAATTATATAAGCTTTGTTTTTGAAAAATGTTAAAAAACACACTGTGTTTTTCAATAACAAAATTAACAAGTATTTAATTTTTCTTATTATAAGATGAACTCATTTATGGGAGTAAATATTATTTAATAGTAATTTCATACGATTAAATAATTGATATTATTTACAACATGTACATTTCAAATGTTATAGGCTTTAAGCTTCTTATATGGCTAAATTATTGAAGTTGTTGCATAATAATACCCTTGAAGGAGCTTTAATACTAGGTGTTACGAACCTCTTGTAAACAAATTAGAAAAATACTGAAATATAGAGAAAATACACTAAACGTATTATATATTTATGATGGAATATTGTGTTTTGCTAACAATAGGCAAGTGAAGGAGTTGAAAACATTTATTGTATAACATTTCTTGCAAGGAGTCAAATTACTATATGTGTGTATATGATGATGTTACGTTAATGTGTTTAAGGTTTATGATTTAGTATTGCATTATTGATATATTGAATATGGTTTGAGGCTATGGGTTACATAGAGTTATCCATTTACGTTATGTTTATTCTTGTTATGTGACATTCCATTTACTTGTATAAATGATGATGTTGTGTATCCGGTTAATGTATTAATGGGACTATGGATTGTGGATTGTGGTTTATGGTATGTGGTTACATAGTTGTGTTATTCTTCCTTGTATGTCTACTTGGGTTTGACGTGTTCAATAATTTACTATAGATAATTCACAATTTTTCTTTCAAATTTGGTGTATTATGGATTACGGTTTGTGGTTTATGGCTACATGGTTGCGTTCTTCATCCATGTATGCATACTTGGGTTTGATGTGCTTACAAAACTTTTGTATATATTTCATCCATGATAATATTTCGTTATGTATAAGTTAAGTGCATTATTTCCTTTTTAATTATGTTTAAATGGTAACAGATAATAATCGATTATTTTAATACAAGTTTATTTAGATGGCAAGACAAAAGAAGACTGGAAACTGCAAGGCTTTGCCAGTGTAAGAACTAGATGATTATGAAACATTCGATAGTGAGACTTATGCGTTCAAAAAGAATGCAAAGATCTCTACAAAAAAAGATGTCGGTGCTACACAAGAAGACGAGCCTTCCCCGTTAGTTTGTATGGAATTAGAAATGAAACTTGTAACAAAGAAGACAAAGATGTATCAAAACTAGTGTGAAAGATTTGCATTGGAAAATTTATATTTTACAAAAAAATAGGGAAATATTGGAATTAATAGAAGAAATTACCTAAAGGAAGATGGAGTTAGAGCTTGAGGTTCGGGAGTTAGAACTGAAATTAAGAATTGGGAGATAATACATGAAGCGAGAAAAAAGTGTTCGCAAATCAAGTAACAAACTTTAATATTGTTCTTAAAATACATGAAGATCAAAAGGAAGTATGGAAGAATATGCGCATGCACGCCAAGGTGGAAATTAAGGAAAAATACCATGCACTCCCACCCAAGACAACGATAACAAATGAATATACCAATCATACAACCTTTGAGATGAAAATATGCTTGTTAAACACATATTGAACTTATATATTTGAAATCAATGTGTTATTGTACTTTTATATTTCACTTACATATTTGAGAATATTTACTTATATATTTGACATATATGTATAGATATTGATTATGTGGTATGCAAAAAAATAGTTATATCTAATGAATTTTTCCTTTGTAGCATAATAGATGATATGGATAGACTTATGTGGCTATACTATGATTATTAGATGTATGTGATTTTACAATAATATGGTTATTTTTTGGTTGATGTTATGATGTGCACACTAATTAGTATTTAGATCATGTATATGAATTGCTATATCTGGTATGCGATGTGATGAATAAGGAAGAGTAATACAAGTGTATATATGTGTGATGAGGTTGTTACTTTAATGTCTTTCACGTTTACGATTTAATATTAAATTCTTGTTAAATTGGATATGGTTTGTGGTTATGTTTATAGCACATTAGATGGTTTTAATTCTTGTTATGTCACATTCCATTTATTGTATAAATGATGATGTTGTCACTATGTATATGGTTAATGTATTAATGTGACTATGGATTGTGGATTACGGTATCTGGTATATGGTTAATTAGTTGCGTTCTTCTTCCATGTATGGTATATGGTTACAATTATGTTTGAATGTTAACAAATATTAATTGGTTGTTTAAATACAAGTTTAATTAGATGAAAAGACAAAAGAAGGTTGGAAAGCGCAAGGCCTCACCAGTGCCAGAACCAAAAGATTATGAAAAATTCTATAGTGTCAATACTAATGTGTTCGGAAAGACTATAGAGAGCCTTGCAAAACAAATATGTCGAAGTTGAACAAGAAGATGAGTCATCCCCATCATTTTATATGGAAATAGAAATGAAACTTGCAATGAACAAGGCAAAGTTTTATAAAATTGAGTGTGAAAGACTTAGACTGCAATATTTAAAATTTTCAAAAAAATAAGGAATTATTGGACCAATTACTAGATGCTTCCTCGAGGAAGATGGAGTTGGAGCTTGAGGTTCAAGAGTTGGAATTAGAAATTAAGAATTGGGAGACGATGTGTGAATCAAACAAAAAGTGTTCAAAAATCAAGTAACAAACATTAATTCTATTGTTAAAACTCCTGAAGGTCACAAATAATTATGGAAGAAGATGTACATCCTGGCCAAGGCGTCAACTAAGAAAAAAGTACCAGTCGCTCACACTGAAGACTGTTCATGTGACCTTTGACATAAAATATGACTTTGTAATAAAATGACATTGTCCATGTGACCTTTGACATCAAAGGATGTTGGTTAAATGTATATTTTAGTTTTTAAAAGAGTAATAATAATTAAACCATCAAAACATTATAAAATATTAGAAGGTTTGAAAATCAAATAGCAAGATTTAAATTGGAATAAGATTTATAATGTGCAAGTATTGTGAATGTTACTTCTAGTTAATGTGCATATTATAGAGAATTCAAATTTCAAGTATTCATTGAAGCATGTAATTTCAAATTTCAAGTTTCAAACAAATGTTTTGGTTTTCAAGAAGTTTGCAAGAATAATATTGGTTATTTCAATGTAATTCATTATTATCATCCAGTCTTATAAGAGATAATTAGTATTTTCTACGGTTACTATAAATTTGGTGTAAATGTATAAATGGTTTGTCTAATATTATGATTTTATCACATTGTATCCACTATAATATGGGCTCCACACATGGGTTTAAATAAAAAGGAGTGGAACTTGTGTTATTTTGGTTGTGTTAACATTCATATAAAAACTATTGATTATAAATTAATCATGCATGTTATATCTACAAATGATATCTCTTATGATTTCATGTTATATCTACAAGAATATGATTTCATCTTTTCACATTTGTTATGTTTTTCAACGTGTTAGAAAAATCGCTATATTTTTCATCACTTCGATAAAACCAACCCTTGTCCACCTGATAATTATTTGATATGGATTGCATTATTAAAAAAGGATGAAATGCATTGCGGGTTGCACCTTGTTATAAACCGAATTACGTTTTTCAAAGTGCTAAAAACACCGTGCATTTTTCAACGTGTCAAAAAAACACTCTTTTTTCTAGTACTTTCAAAAAATTCAACCATTGTCGAAAACTGTATATTGCATCGTTATAATAAGGAGGAAATATATCATGGGTGGAGAAAAACTACTACGTATTTCAAAGTGTTGAAAAAGATAGTGTGTTTTTCAATGTGTCAAAAAACTCACTCTACTTTTTCATCATTTTGATAATACCAAACCTTGTCCACGTGATAAGTAGTTGATGTGGATTGCATCATTACAAGGAGGAAAAGCATCACGGGTTTCACCTTTTTGAGAACTGAACAACATTTTTCAAAGTGTTGAAAAACACCGTGTGTTTTTCAACGTGTCAAAAATTTTCTCTATTTTTTCATCGTTTGAAAAAATCAACCCTTCTCCACCTGATAATTATTTGGTGTGGATTGCATCATTACAACAAGGAGGAAAATCATCATGGGTTACACCTTTTGGAGAACCAAACTACATTTTTCAATGTGTCTTAAAAATTACTCTATTTTTTCATTGAATTGGAAAAATCAACCCTTCTCCACTTGATAATTATTTTGTGTGGATTTCATTGTTACAAAAAGAAGGAAAAGCATCATGGGCTGCACCTTTTCGAGAACCGAATTGCATTTTTCAAAGTGTTGAAAAACATTGTGTGTTTTTCAACGTGTCTTAAAACTCGCTCTATTTTTTCATCATTTCGATAAAACCAACCCTTGTCCACCTGATAAGTAGTTGATGTGGATTGTATCATTATAAAAGAATGAAAATCATTGTGGGTTACACCTTTTTGAGAACCAAATTACGTTTTTCAAAGTGCTGAAAAAATCGTGTTTTTTGAATGTGTCTTAAAACTCGCTCTATTTTTTAATTGATTTGGAAAAACCAACCTTTTTCCACCTGATAAATAATTGATGTGGATTCAATGTTTCCAATAAGGAAGAAATGCATCGTGGGTTGCACCTTTGATCAAGAACCGTATTACGTTTTTCAAAGTATTGAAAACACGTGTGTTTTTCAATGTGTTTTAAAACTTGCTCTTTTTTAATCAATTTGGAAAAACCAAATCTTGTCTACCTAATAAATAATTTATGTGGATTTCATCATTACACCAAGGAGGAAATTCATCATGGGTTGCGCATCTTTTCGAGAACCAAATTGTGTTTCAAAGTGTTTGAAAAACACCGCGTGTTCTTCAACGTGTCTTAAAAATCGCTCTATTTTTTCATCACTTCTAAAAAACCAACCCTTTTCCACCTAAAAATAATTTATTTGGATTTCATCATTACACCAAGGAGGAAATTCATCGTGGGTTGCACCTTTTTGAGAACCGAATTGCATTTTTCAAAGTGTTGAAAAACACCATGTGTTTTTCAACGTGTCTTAAAACTCGCTCTTTTTTTAATTGATTTGGAAAAACCAACTCTTTTCCACCTGATAAATATTTTATGTGGATTGCATTGTTACACCAAGGAGGAAATGCATCGTGGGTTGCACCTTTTTTGAGAACCGAATTGTGTTTTTCAAAGTGCTGAAAAACACCGTGCGTTTTTCAATGTGTCAAAAAACACACTCTATTTTTTCATCGCTTTTGGAAAACCAAATCTTCTCCACCTGATAATTATTTTATGTTTATTTCATCCTTAGAACAAGGAGGAAATGCAACAAGGTTTGCATTTATAAACCGGATTGCTTTTTTCAAAGTGTCTTTGAAAAAAAACACATGACGCTTTTTTAACGTGTCAAAAAAAACCTTTATTTTTCAGCACTTTGAAAAAATTCAACCCTTGTCCACCTGATAATTACTTGATTTTCTTTACATTGTTACATAAAGGTGGAACAAAATCACGGTTTGTACCTTGTGGAAAACAATGGTTCATTTTTTTATAGTGTTGAAAAAGGTTTGTTTTTCAAAGCACTTTGATAGTAGCAATAAAAATTCGACATGATAATTTGTTATTGTTGATTACATCATTTCATCATAATTACATCAGCTTTCTATTTGTCAAAATATTTTCTACTATCCATATATTACATGAGCGGTCTATGTTGGCTAACACCAACAAGCACTTTTTTAAATACTCTAAAAATAATCAAAGAGTAGGTCAGTTGTACATGTTCCATATTTATGTATTTTAAATATACACAATCTACAATCTCATATAAATGAATTTTAAATGTTTACAATTCTAATATAGGCCCACTCAACATGCCATACATTTACTTTCCAAAGCTCAACTTCTCATTCCGTAAGATACATCTCTCTGCATATCTGTTGCATCTGCAACACAATGCATTAAATATTAGACAAGATATCAAAGGCTTTTTACCTTACATACAATAAATAAATGTATTGAAATTAAGGACATTCAATACACACCTGTAGAGACGCTAAATTGCTGAAAGATAAGTAGTGGTGGGGATATGTTTCATTTGCATTTGAACCACCTATAAAATAAATGATCAATATGTTAGTCTTTGCCTCCACAATTAAAATTTCTTACAAATTCACAATCACACCAATAATTCAATGTTTTAACCTGTAGGTTCCATTTGTGTGGTTTCTCTCCTCTTTGCATGATTTCCATCGGGAAATTGGAAGCATTTGTAGTCTTCAACGCGATTGTTCAAATCTTCTACAATGACTGGCCTCTTAGTCACACTGCGGTGGCATTTTTTACTCACACTAAACCATGGACGCATGCGGGTGGTGGTTGTCTCATTGACATCTCCTTTGAAAGCAACATCCAACATATTTGATGCTTCTAGGTCTCTCCTAAACCTTTGAACACATTCAAAGAATGTTTTTTTCTGTTCATTTGTACTCAGTCGTGTATCGAAGACTGACTTCAAGAATTCTTTGGATGTGTGTTCCATAAAATTTGAATCACTTTCTATCATCAAACCACCAGCCCCAACTATTTTAGGAGTGCATGTGACATATAAGACATTATAGAAAGTTATTTATTTATACACTAGGTTTTTCAATATCATTATACACATGAATACACAATGCCACCTAATCATAAATATGTGTGACGAACATTATCATTGACATCAATTAATTGATTGAAGGCATTAAAAACTAACCATCAATTATCAATGATTGTTGAGGTGGTGAGGAGGGGCCATCCCATAACATGCCATCATTTACCGTGCTTGTCTCTACATAGGTATTGGTTGCTTGCAACAAGAAATGAAAACAATTTCAACACGATGCTTTTTTCATTACAACTTATGCTTAGAAATCTATATCACTACTTGCCACATACGATGACATTGAATTACCTTCCACTTCTACTGTTGCTAGATATGACAAGGAGGGGCCATCTCGGAATGTGTCTTCATTTATCATGCTTGTCTCGGCATAATTACTAGCTCCTGCACATGAAAGGAAAATAATTTCAACAGATGATTTTTTTGTTACAACTTATGCTTAGCAATCTATATCACTACTTGCCACATATGATGACATTGAATTACCTTCCACTTCTACTACTGGATATGGCGAGGAGGGGCCATCACGAGAATGTGTCTTCATTTACCCTACTTGTCTCCGCATAAGTATTGGCTCCTGCATGTGAAATGAAATGAATTTCAACATGATGCTTATTTCATTATGACTTATGCTTAACAATCTACATCAGTAACATATGATGGCATTGAATTACTTATCACTTTTGGTGCTTGATATGATGACATCAACACATATTTCTTGCGAAAATCCAACGCCTTTAACACGTGCTTACATATGTTTCCTCTGATAGCCCAAGCACATTTGCATACGTCCAAGGCTCTACATTGCCTTACCAAATACCATGTGCTTCTAGTTGTTTGGATCCTCACCCACAATTGATTGCAATCAAGTGTAATTACAAGGTAATATGTATTAGGAATACTCTTTTCTCTCTCAACCACTATCAATAGTTGTATTTCTTTTTTGAAATTGGTAAAGAAGCCAGATTTTTGTAGTTTCCTCTTGTGTTTTTAAAATGGCTCCACCTTGTACACAAGTGTGTACAATGAAAATTCCATCCGGCGAGTACATTTTTTTTTCTCTGTCACACAAGTATCTAGTCTTCAAAAAACAATGGTAGGACTTGATGGATGCATTTGTTTCTTGATTTGCATGGGAGAAGTTTCTAAAATTTGTTGCCCACATAGCTATCAAGTGACACAGATTGAAAATCAAGTGACACTATAAACCAAGAATTATAATTGATGGTAATTAATAAGGAAACACACAAAGGATCATACTCACCAACACGTTCTTCGCTCTCACACCATGTATTCTTGAAGTACTCGAGGAACTTAGTTTCCTCTTTGAATTCATTAAAGAAGTATTGAATGATTCAAAATGTGTGCTCATGATGCATTTCGGAACCATACATGATGGTACCTAGTCTCTCAAAAATATTCCACCTAGACTCCTTGCTACAATACCTATGCATGTTTTTCAACCATGCCCTGTGCATGTGCCATAGGCATAGCACTACACGACAACCAAAAACACACATGATGGCTTGGATTTCAGCCGACACATCATCTGTAATGAATGCATTGATCTGCTAATCAACATGAAGGTGTTTTCCTCATTTCTAGACTTCCACCAACCACCCGTAAATGTATTCAATTTTATTCCTCAAGAAATGGCCCATGCTATGGGCACCCCAACCTCTTTCTCGTCAAAACAAGCAATGTGTATAATTGGTACTACAAGGAATATGACATCAAATGGTAACATGGGGTTTAATATAATAAAGGGAACATTATTAATGATACATAAATTACACATCATTTCAAAATTCATTCCAATTACTTACGCCATATTTGTTCGTAGAAAATGTCGAGTCCATGGAGATTATGGAATTGTGTGAATGTTGAACCATTCTCTCACACATCCATGGTGTTTGCAACCCCATAATGAATGGAACAATGGTTCCATTTGGGTGTTGATAGTAGAAAAAAATGTCTCTTTCCTCCGCATGCCATAAGTTCACACTCATGGCATCATCGAGGTGATTTTGAGACCTTCTGCAATGAACTCTTTTCCATGCATTCACCACGTCCTTTCTTGTCATGTATTCATCCCTCTTGCTCGATATACCCATGTTGGATGGATCCTCTATATATTTATCATACACCATTTCCACGGTGACTCCCATCAACAAAAGACTCTCAATATAAGTTTTGCATTCATTTGATAAGTATGGGCAACATTCAGACGAGGATCATTAATGGTATTTTCATTCCTCCCATGACAACACTCACCATTTACATCACAATGAAATGGATTGTTGTATAATATTATGGCCACTATTGGTCTCCCATAAAAACCTTCACATTGAAATGACATTGGAAACCCCTTTTAATTATACACCTACTCACTTTTTCACTTATTACTTGGCTTATTTATATTGTCTTCTGACCATATGAACACCAATAGTTGCATTAAAAATGGTAACATCAAATGCTATACAAATGTTTACGAAAAGAACATACAAAAAAATAATTTGTTAGCAAAAGGTCCAACCTAGTATATGACTTGGTTGTATGTGGTTTAGGATTTTCTATATTTGTTGACTTGTGATTTGTGTGAGGTGAAGGTAGTCTCAAAAATTCATTAGAACCTTCCCCTTTAGAAATGCCTATAGTCTTGCGAGTGGTATGGCGGCACAAATGTCGACGTTTGGCTCATCCCCTATTGGTGTCCATTCTAGGTCATCATATGAAAACTGACTCTTTTCCTCTGTAATCTCTTGGATAGGAAGATCGATCATGCTCTGCCATTTGGGCCTCCTTCCCATCCTAAAAATTATTACATGAAGTTTTGCATCATTAATGAAACAATTATTTCATACTTTCTGAAATAAATTTTGAGTTATGATTGATCATCATCAACATGAATACCATCTTAAAACATTGGAAGCATTTGAATTTTTTCTAATTCAAAAGCCACGTGTATAAAAGACAAGTATTGAAATGCAAGGAAAACAACAATTTATAGGACTACCTACTGCTTCCAGTGCACAAGCATATCACAATATGGTCATCTATAATGTGACAAAGAATGCGACATAATAAATATAATGTGACAAAGATTGTTACAAAATTAATATTATTTCAAATACACTTATTCAATGTTGAGAGAAACTTCCATAGAAAATATTATAATTAACCTTATAAATATAATTCACATCGTATAATAATATATTTTATGGTGCTTATTTTATTTATTAAATAATATTTTCTAAAATGATGTATATAAAATAGAAATTATTACATTTAGCTAAAAATAATAAAAACTATTGAAACAAGAACATGTTTATTTAAAACAAAAGTTACAAATAAAAAAAATAAAAATTAAAATATTAATAACATCTTTAAAATATATGTATTTACATTATAACAAACACAATAATTAACACACAATAACAATAATAATCACACAACACACACATACACTTCTTTTGAAAAAAATTGAACTTTCAAACTAAAATTGAGGAATATAGATATTTCAAAATTTTCACACTTTTATTTGAATTTTAGAAATGGTGCTAAAATTTTGAATCATAATAAAAATTATTTTTATACATTCTGAAAAACTAGTATTCATTGGCATACTGAACTATCTATAATATACATATAATTTATAAATTGTTAATAAATTGAGGACTATTTTTAGGAACTCTTGCAGTTTTCAAACTTTTTATGCGAACACCCTTCATCTTCAGTTTACGTGGAAGCTCGTATTTTTGTATGTCTTCATTTTACAAATAGGATCGAGAGAAATTAGGCTCCTGGTATTCATATTCACTACACAAAAGAGTAACTAGTACAAAACATAAATATACAATTAACATTAGTATGATACATGAAAATCTAATATACGTCATCCAATATGATAAAATAATCACAACATCAGAAAAGCTAATATCCATGAAAATTCAAGTATCAATAAATGCCAATGGCTATCCTTCACTCAAAATGCACCCTCCCATAATATCACAAACCGTCCATTACAAAAGGGACGGTTGTGATATTATGGGAGGGTGCATTTATGAGTGGAGGGTCAACAGTGACTTTAAAACCTCTGCTCAACACAGTATACCACCCAACTATCGATGCAAAATCCTAAGGGGCAAGCCCCTTCATCACGCAATGATAGTTGGGCATATCGATGTGGCATCCTAAGGGGCAAGCCCCTTCAAATGCACATGATTCTGTCTTTGCAGAGGCACTTTCCCCATATGCCAAATTGAGAGTGAGAGTATGATATCACATAATTTTTATAGCTTCAACTTACATCAAACATTCACAACATT
Source organism: Taxus wallichiana var. yunnanensis (assembly GCA_018340775.1). NCBI lineage: Eukaryota > Viridiplantae > Streptophyta > Pinopsida > Cupressales > Taxaceae > Taxus > Taxus wallichiana. The sequence goes on from CM031244.1 coordinate 351,599,978, forward strand.
ACAATTACCAATATTTAACAACTAATAAAAATATATATATACAAATGATCTCCACATTCGCAATATTTACAACTATAATGCATCCAAGAAATCAAACTTTTCCTAATGTATTTAATTTAACACAACTAAGAGCAATGAAATTACAACTAACAACTCAAAGATCACATGCATATTTAACCAATACCAACATAATATCAACATAATTAACTAGTCTCATACCAGTGATTAATAAACACAAATTGTAGAAATTACCGAATCCTCTATCATTTATTAACAAATACGTGAATACAATAATACCATAATAATAAACTAGTTCACACTATTATTTAGTGTCTATATACTAAACAAAATATTTGACCACATCATTCATTTTGAAAATATGCTTCCAAACAATTGTTTGATATATTTGTACTTAAGATAAAGTGTCATGTTATAATTATCCATGTGTATATCAAGAACATAGATTTATTCCTATTTACAAAGTATTAGGTAATAGATATGACATCAAATTGCCACCTTTTCTTATAGTTTCAAATATATTAATTAATAATAATAATGAAAACTATAATTATTTTCTAAAGTATAAGGTTCAAGGTTTAGGGTTTTGGGCTTAGGGTTTAGGGTTTAGGGTTTAGGGCTTAGGCCTCAACGTTCGGGTTTAGGGTATAAGGTTTAGGGATTAGGGTTCAAGGATTAGGGTTTAGGTTTAGGGTTCAAGCTTTAGGTTTATGACTTAAGGTTGAGGGTTTAGAATTTAGGGTTTATCCTAAATAACATAATCAGGAAAACTTAACACTAATATGACACCATAAACAATCAAATGATATCTTAAAAACTAATGTGATATCCTAAACACTAAAATATTGATATGACATAAAACACTAATGTGTCACCACCAATAATACATTTGGGACACATTATTCACTAATGTGACATCCTAAACATTGATATGACACCCTAAACACTATTACGAGACCCTAAACAAGTTATAGAGTCATGTAGAAACCCTAAAAATTCAAAATTCATACCTATTCCTAGCCATACCTATCACGTGCACAATGTTCCAAATCAAATCTAGAATACATTTAAAACCATTATCCTCCCACATTCTATTAGAATTCAATATAAGCCCCATACTCCATTTTTTACTATCATTTGAAGAAGAAAAGGGTTTGATACACATATTGTTGAGGTACTGTACTTTCGAGATATCTCAAAAAGAAAGTCCTTGTTGTTCAATATTCCCAATGTCAATAGTTTCTTTTTGCAATGTCAATCCTAGTGTTTTGCAGGTAGTTAGAACACAATAATTTTAAGGGATTTCACTTGTGCATGTCACATGACACTATAGAGTTCAAGACATGTGGAGCAGAATATATCGACATCACATGTTGAGCTGATGTAACTTATTTAAATTTACTAACCATAGAACATGGCTTGTTAGGTTGTTTTGTGCCATCTTTCTAGACCATTATCTTAGGCCATCCTCCACGCATGCCCAAGAAACTATGTAAAAACTTGCCACAAGTGTTTTCTTAGGCCATCCATGTGTATATCAAGAACATAAATTTGTTCCTATTTTCACAGTATTAGGTAATAGATATTTTTCATCGATCTCACTTATTAACATACTAGTGTAATTCCTACTTATTCTTGGAAAGATTAGATGATCACTAACTTCATTTAGATAATATTGTAGATTTGATTTGCATTCCTTCCACATAACAAAACATTCAATTTTTTTGCATGATTTTTTATATAAAATGAACAATAAATTTAAAATTTTTATAACATTAACATAACATCTCTACAAGTATTAGCTAAAAGTATTCTAATTCTAATGATGAATGAAAACATAGTATTAGCTATAATTATTCTAATTCTATCACCATAAACAATAATAAGTCACCCACATTAAATTAATTTTGGACACTTTAAACACTTATACGACACCTTGAACACTAATTAGTCACCCCACATAAAATAATTGAGATACACTAAACATTAATTTAACACCCTAAACATTGATACAATACCCTAAATAATGTCATGATACTCTATGCACTAATGATTCATCCTCTATTTCATAATTAGGATAACCTAAACACTAATGAAACACATGGTCTCATACAAAATGATAATCATCACTTTGTAATACCCTATCAACTCATACGACACCCTAAACACTAATATGACACCCTAAACACTCATATGACATCCTAAACACTCAAAAATTGATGCAAAACCTTGGACACTAATGGGTTACTCTAAATAACATAATTTAGACACAAAAACACTAATGTTTTACCCTAAAAAAATTATAAGACATGATAAACACTAATATGACACACTATACACTATTAGAAGACTATAAACATTAAGGGATCACCATAAATAATATAATTAGGACACCTTACAGAATAATTTGATATCATAAGCACTCATATTAAACACTAATACACCACCCTAAACATTCAAACATTGATACAAAAACCTTAACACTAATGGGTCAACCTAAATAACATAATTGACAATCGAGATACTTTGAGCATTAACAAAACAACCGTAAACCTGATATGAAACCCTAAAAACTATAATGAGACCTTACAAACTAATGGGTCACTTTACAAAACACAATTAGAACGCCCTAAATATTAATGTGTCATCCTAAACAATCATATGATACCCTAAACACCCAAACATTGATATGATGCCCTAAACACTAACTTGTCATCTTAAATAACACAATTACAACACCCTAAACTATAATACAACACCTAACATTAATTTAACATGTATTAGGGTTCAATTGGTATAAATGATTCCAAATCTAGCCCTAATACATGTTCAATTGTCACATTAGGTGTATTAGGGCTCGATCGATGGAAACAAACACAAACTAATACTTGACACTCAAATAGGCCACCTTGAACATGTGGAAAACCATTGTGTTTTTCAACATGCTGAAAAACACAATGTTTTTTTTAAGCATGTTGAAAAACATAGCGTGTTTTCCATCTTGATGAAAAACACACTGAGTTTTCCATCTTAACGAAAAAAACATTATGGACAGTGGACTGTGTTTTCCATCTTAACTGATGTAATTAATTATTATCCTATATAGAAAGTTTATAACGTACATAAAATACAAAGGGTAAATAGTGGACAATGGGTTTAATCCTTTATTTTTCACTAAAATTGAGGGAAAACATTTTCCCCTAAAAATGTAACTATGCATTTAGTATGATATGTGGTCCCCGACTCATGATTGGTGATAACATTTGTTTAATCCAAATATGAATGTTATAACTATATATCTAGATGTAGATGGAAAAAAAAAAGATTGTCGAACATTGTATTTCAAGACATTTATTATTAAGGTTCTTGTTAACAAATATGAATTCAAATATTAAGTTCATACTAGTGTGACTTCATAAAATTCAATTTCGTAAATGAAATTGTGTGGAAAACCATCGTGTTTTTCAACATGTTGAAAAACACACTTGTGTTTTAGCATGTTAAAAACACACTGTGTTTTTCATCAAGATGAAGAACACATTGTGATTTCCTCATGTTAATCATCGACCTAATCAATCATGAAAAATCTACTCTCCCTTGTATGTAAGATTCATAACATTTATATTAAAATAACATGCCTTGATTCAAGCGTGTCTCTTCCCAAAGAGTGGTAAAATAGTCGTAAAGGTGGTAATGTTGTCTTTTGTCTTTCCTTTAACCATCACTCTCTCACCCTCTCGCTTGTTGAATGTAATTGCACCATTACTTGGCTTCCAAATAATATCAATTTTTGGAGCTCTCTTTCCCTTGTTTTAGTGATGGTCTCTCTCATTTTCTTTCATCAGTTCATGGCTTCACAATGGCTAAAAGTGATAATAGTTTCAAGCGAGAAAAGAGGATTCTTGGTTAGTTTGTAGAAAAGAAGATAAATTAGGTGAGGACAAGGGGTCTCAACAAACCTAAGGTTGCATACAACCGAAAAGGACCGGTGTAAGAATGATTATATATTGGTTTTCTTCAACCCCTTATCCCTCTTTGCTAGGGAATTCATCAAGAATATTGACTGGTGAAGAAAACCAGAATGTTGGTTGAAAACATTTTTAGATAAGGACAATACATTATTAACAAAGTATTATTATTTAGCAGGTGTGTTTATTTATCTATGACGAATATAATAGAGATATTAGGGTGAAATTGGGGGAATAGTAAAAGTGTAGATAAAAAAATTGAAAGAATATTTTGATTCACAACTGCAAACATATTTGGTGATGAATTACATTAACCAAATTTAAGAATCGATTGAAAAATTAATAAACATGGTTTTATTTTAAATCAAATTAGTTCTAGATCCATATTTAATGTGACAACAGAAAGAAAAATGAAGAAGATTTCCCTTTTCCATGGTTGTATATAAAGAAAAATAATGAAAAAACCAAAATATATATTCGTTAAGATCCTCTGATTTCCGATGTCAAATCACCTGTGACTAGACTCGATTGTGTGTTGTGGAAAGTGCCTTCCTAACAAATGTGGCCACAAATGTGAAACACATGATTGCTGAATTTTTTTGCATAGATGGTGCAAAATAATTGTCTACCCAATTCGACCTTCCATCTGATGCCTTCCTCTTCTTCCTATGGTCTACAAAAGTTCTGTGAAAGCTTGTATACATTTAATGTTAAGTGGTTTGGTATATGTTTAATGTTTAAGTGGTTTGGCATTTGATTCTATACCACCCGCGAAAATATTTCCAATTTTCATTGGCCTCCTTAAATGCATTTGACCCCTCGTGAACGGCGACACACCGAGAAAAATTGGTAAATTATCCTTCGTACACACGAGCATGATTGCCATGATTTGACTCCCTTTAGTGCCGGGTTTTTCTTGCCAAGTCATGCCTTTACATGCACATGTGATGGGAAGTATGGTCATTTTTATGCAGTCTGCACATACATGGGTGCAAATCAAGTGGAGGGTAGGAATCTCCCTAATGAGGAGCATATGAATAGTAGAAATCTTCAAATCTAATTATGTGCACTAATATTTTATTTCTAATGTTGTACGATGAATAAAATCTTTGTAAATATTTGTTCATTTCAAATGTTGTAAGGAGCATGGTTTGGAATAGGTTGATTTATTCCGAACTTGTGTCATATGCAATTTACAGAGGACACGGGCATCCTCACAAAGCATTGACGTTGTTTCACCAAATGCAACCAAAACATGTTTAATCTGATTAGTTTACATTTTCTATCATGGTACAAGCATGTTCCAAAAAAGGAGCTATGAAACAGGGCATGGACATCTGCTGAAACATTATGCAGAAGGGACTTTCAACAGATCCGATGTTTTAGTTGCAATTTCCCTAAGAGATATGTCTGCAAAATGTGGAAGCATGTGAACTGTTTGACAACATGAATGAAAGAGATATAGTCTCATGGACTGCAATGGTTATGGGATATGCAAAATATGGGTTTGTTGAAAATACCTTAGAAGCCCATGCCTAGATTGGAGATTCGAAGTAGGATGTGGACATCTGCCAAAGCATTATGGAGAAGGGATTTTTATCACATGTATAACTTGCTAGTGCCTTGGTACTTATGCATCTAAAATATGGAACCATGTGAATTGTTCGACAAAATGCATCACAGAATTGTGGCCTCATGGACTATAATCATTGTAGGATATGAAAAAATGTCTTGTTTGAAAAGGCTTTGGAAACTTTCATGCAAATAGCCTACATATCTATTTCATATCACAAATCAAATTGGGTGGTCAAGGATTGCAGGTACTATGTTTTGTTTATTTTGACTATCTGTATTGTCTTCAATTTATATGACATGGATCTTTGGGTGTGATATTTTTAATATCGGTACTTGGAATGTGGAATTGATTAAGGGTTCTATGGTGGAATATATGGGGCTTACTGAATAAAAATAAACCTCTTTCACAGGAAGAAATATATGTATGTATGGGGCTTACTTGAATATGCTTTTGAGAAAGGAATCACCTTTTTTATACTGCGTGAGACATATACGGTGTCAACGTCTAATGAAATCCTGGGTTGGGAAGGTGAGCTTCATTTTTAAGAAAATAATTTTCTTTACATACAATGAGGACTACTTCAAATTTATTTGGGGCCAAAGTGGTGTCTTGGACCTATCAAATTATCCATATGGAAATTATTTCTATAACGATTATCGTGGATTTAGGATTATTAACATTTATAGCCAATATAATTATACAACAAATAATATGTTTTCTTCTCTACCAAACAAACTCTTTGTTCCCACTGTGTAATTCATTTAAATTGTGTACCCCACAAAAATGATTCGCCAAATATTCGTAAAAAATGTACATAAATTTGTTAAATTGATCAAGTTATACATGTTTTAGTAGGGGATTCTATGTTTTTCTTTAGAATTCACCCTATGCACATATGTTTCCTATTTCAATTAAAAATAGTCACCTAAAAGTTATTATTCCTTAAAAAATACTCTGACGACCACTGATTCCATCTATCAATTTGAATAATTTGTTCATATGAATTGGTTCTTATTTTAGCAATCATGATTTTAGTTTTAAGATAAGCTTATAGTATATAAAACTATTTTGGAGTCAACAACCTAAACAAATTGTTTCAGTGGGGATCCAAAATCCTGACAAAAACATTGTTACCCAGTTGATTTCAGAAGAATTATATAAATGATGATTGTAGTCATTTTTACACCCATAAAATAACAAGGGAATCCCATGTGCGCCGGCCTATCACCCAATGGCGCTAGGCTCTCACCCGAGGCATGTGTAGGCACTTTGAGTCTCTCTTTATGTGAGTGAAGTGGGAATCCTCATATATGATAGGAAATTAAAGAGAGTGAGAGGAAACGAGACATACAATCATCATAGAGCTTAGAACGGCTTCGAGATCAATGTAGTCATTCCAAATAGAAAGGTACTTAACAAATTATAGGATGAACCAAAACAAAAGGAAAATGCATAAGGATTCATACTCATTCCATAAACATACATGAAACCGAACTATGAAGATATATATATGGACCGAAATCATTAATGATCATATTCAAATAGGTTGGTAACCTCATTACATTCATTAGATCCATCACGTAACATCACGGTATGGCGGTGATCAAGTCATACATCATAACCGAATGTACATCCCTTAGCTCTCAAAAATAAAATTTACAATCCCAAGCCCCTTGATGCATCCTTCTCCTATATTTTATCTACCTAACCCAATACAACTCCTCGCAGCATTTTTGTAGAGCTTTGCTCTCTCTTCATCTACTCTCCTTTTCTTCTATGGGCACTTGTATTTATATGCCTCTTGAACTACCAACCAACCTTTCTAAGGCTTCGATCCATTGACAAATGTCCAAATGTGGTCCTCCATTGGAGCATGCTTCTCCAAGCTTAAGCTCTCCACTCCTTTCCATGATGATCTTCTAGAAGTTTCCATCGCAGGGCATATTCCTTCCTAGGGCCAACTTGTTGCCGGATGGCACCTTATCCACTCCGCATGCGTAGTCGGGTCATGCTTTTCACGTGTCTTGCCCGATATGCCAAATATGACTAAGTCCCAAAATCCTACTTTGTCTTACGTGTGCACCTTGTTCTTTTAAACCTCCATAGAACCCTTTCTGCGCGATCTCTCCTTACATGCCCTTCTTTATCCAAGCCTTGCACGCCCATGCACCTTTGTGTACTTGGCCAATAAATAAGGGTCCCACCATCACCCCAAACTACGCATGTTCTCCACCTATGGGAAGACTTCTTTAATGAATAAAGAATTACAATATAATTAACATCTCGGGAAAAGAATAAGGGAATGAAGAATTTGGGAAAGAAGAAGGAACAGTAAGTGTTGGTATTATCTGCAACAAGATAGGAAAATATCTTTACAAGTCGGCCTCTAACTTTTTCTTGGCATCGAATTCATTTTGTGCTCTCTGGCAGAGGTCACCGACTAGGGTGCTTACCTCCCAAAACCCATTCCATCTTCTCGAGTGTTTATTGTTTCAACCATTCCTTCCAATTCCTTTCCCATGTCCTCAAGTGCATCCATCCTTCTTGTAATATGTGGGTATAACTCCTTCAACCGATTTTTAATTGAACCTCGTAAGGTTTCGATAGCCTCTGACTTCTTCTCAACCTCAACTAGGATCCTCTCTTGCTCCACTTTGTTTCCTTTGTTTTTCTCCTAGAATTCCTTGAGCTCTACCTCATGAGTGGAAACCAGGATACTTGCCACTCTATCTTTGTTTGCACAATTTTCATACGCGTCCCTATCAATATGGGTATCAACCTTCACATCAGCAAGAACCTTGCTATAATTGGAAATGAATGCTACAACCTTCAATTTGTCCTCCTTTTCTAGGTGTGTTGCTACCTCTTCCATGGATTCTAAGGCAATAGGTTGTCTCTCCATGGCGAGGATGCATGTTAAGTCTTCAAGGCACTCAAGGGAGGATCATTACTTTTTCACGGGTGGTGCTAGGTCTGGATGCTTCAAAAAAATGGCATCTGTGATGGAATATACTTTCTTGTATGCCTTGTGCACCCTTTCCTTTTCTTCCCTTAGCTCACGCTTTAGCTGCGCACTAATTAGTTCCTCTTTCTTTAAGTCCTTGGTCCTTGCTTCTAGCTCTTCTTCCCTCTTCTCTAGCTCTGCCTCTAGAAATTTTACCTGTCATTCCTCCCGAATAACTTTGGATTCCAGTTCAATAGAGACCTTATTCAATGCGTTATAGACTTGTTCATCCGAAATTTGTTGGGCGCTCACAAATGGGTTGTCTCCTTTTGACTTAGGTATCTTCATTATTGCCCCTTGGCTTACCTCGAATTCTAGCTCATCGATGTGGGACTCAATTTCCCATGACAACATTTTCCTTATCCGAGGGTTTGCACCTTCCTCATCAAACAACTTCATTTCCAAGAGTTGATCTGTTGATGTACTTGTGCTTTGGAAGTGCGTGTGAAACACCTTATTTGGATCATCAATATAGCTCATTCTTGGTCTCGGTATCTCCATGTACTATCTTCCTATGCACATGCCCTTAAGAACGCTTCTATTAGATTGTGGCCTTTCGTGCTACCGTGATCTTTTCCTATGCTCTCTTCCTTATCTTCATTCATCACTAAATCAATGTTGAACTCTAACTCTTGTTCTACCAAGGCCTCAATGATTTTCATTGCTTCTCTTTCTTCCACCTTATTTATTTTGTCCTCCGTGAGGCTTGGATTTCTCTGATCCTTCGTGCCAACCTCTTCATTTCCTCCCATGTCCTGGGCACCCTCCTCCTCCTGGCTTCCCTTCCTTCGCACAAAGTGATAGTCATTCTTCTCCTCTTTACCTTCTTCTCCCAAGTTGTGCATGCTGAAAACAAGTGGTTCTCGGTATCCTTCAATTTCATCTTCTTCATCATCGTCCCTCTCACCCATTTAGTTATTCAAGCTCTCTGTGTCCTCCGAATCAGCCTCCTTTATCACCTTCTATTTCTTCCTAACTGGGGACTCCAATATAGAGGTTTCAGCTCTTTCTTCTTCCTCCTCTGGTGATTTCTCCTCTCGACAGGATCTTCTTGTTTTGGCACCTCCTCTCTAACTGGGGACCTCTTCCTATGCGTGTAAGTACTTGTTCTAGTGCTTGTTCTAGGTGCCCACCATTTTTGTACCTTGGACACTTGGTGCCTTTTTCTTTATCTCTTCCATATCCTTTTTCTTGGGTGTGGTCCTCTTTCTACCTGTTGGGTCTTCAGGTATAGATATCTTGTTTTCAAGATAAGCGCCCTTTTCAAACTTGGGCCTTATGTGAAGGTATACACACACCGTGTAGACCTCCTTGCAATGGGTAGATTCGGGGTTTCATCATCTGAACTTCGTGCGACACGTACTTTTCCACGTACGCACGCTTGTTGGGGTAGACCAATGTCCTGCGCATCTCCCTGTGGTCCCGATCCATATTTCCAAGGTCAAGCCTCAGCTTCTTGAATTCCTTGAATCTGTTTACTCCTACTTGGAAGTATTGAGTGGTGAAGGAAAATGGAAGTTTACATCATGGGCTCATGTTTTTATCAACCAATTTAAATCTACCAATGCGGTGGTGTTAGTATATACTACGAATTCAACTTCTCCTTGGTGAGCACTAGAAGTTATTATGGGATCCTCCACTCCACCTTGAATGCATTCCTTAAGCATGTATACCACTTCTCAAGACGTGCCTTGTGAATAGCCATCATGCTATCGCAAGTATATTTTTTGAATCTTTTTTCGGGTGAGGGGTCTTCCTTTGGGTACTCCCAAATGAACTTATCTACCACATTTGGCACTCTGATCACTGAAAACATAATCAGTAAGAGGATATTGCCAAAAAGTATCTTATCACCCTCTTGCGTGTTGCTGATGATCTCATCTGCAATGTACGTGGACAAGTTATAGATGGCACCTTCTGATATCCTCCTGTAAACATTGAGCCATGACTTGTTCACTTACATCCACCTCTCTTGGTCATTAATTTTGGTTAATAGGCATCGTCCATTCTCATCACTTTGGGTCTTGGGTATCCGCAATATCAAAGTACCTTGACCCCTTCTAGTATACATATGCGGCGATGGTCTCTTTGATGGATTCTTTTTTGCATAGGTCGTTCTCTATACTTTCTCCTTCACATATGAGACCTGTGAATTTTGAAATCAGCTGAGGAGTTATGCATATCTTACACCCCACAAAGTGAAAGTGGTCTTCATGTACCCATGACATCAGCCACTGATAGAGGCGCTTAGGCTTTCCAAAGTAGGGAAACTCGTAGAGTTGTAATAACCCGCCTTCTCCAACTTCACTTTTACTTCATCGCTATAAATGGGTAACCCTTATGGTGTCCTCTTATTTGTCGGGTGTACTAATTCTAGCACCATTTATTTTTCAGTCATGTTTGTGTGATGGTTATAATCACTTACAGTCATTTTTATTAAATGGGACTCCCACTCCTTTCTAAGAAAAACCCCATCTGGGTATTGCATTTTTGCATACCATTCTTCATTGGTATTTGTGGTAGTTTCTTGTTGTTTTCCCTTTCCCTTGCCCTTCTTAGGTGTTATGGATGGTTTCTTGGGTGCGATTGTGTAGGTTATCTTTGCACTTCAACTTCTCTTACTCTGCTTCTTTACCCTTTCCAAGATTAGATCTCAAAATTGTGAAGAAAATCATTTTCAACCCGTGCCCTAGCTGCAAAATCCTAACTGGAAAATTCATTTCACAAGATGGTGCTTCTCCATAAATCTCTCTATGCCTGTGAACTACTTCCCTTCTAGTTTGCAGATCCAATCTAGTCACTCACGGTTAAATTTTTCCAATTTTTCTTCACATGGATTAACTTCGGAAACCCTAGTTCGCAAGATCTCTTCTTTATTTCTCGTATTCACAATGTCCATAATGAAGTGCTCGACCTTCTATTTATAGTTTTTCCCATTTTTTAACATTAAATGCTGCCTCACCTACCACCGTACTTCAACACTTAATGCATATTTTTCAACAAAACCTTACTTTAGCACCTTAACTCATGTGCCCAACCTTACGTGGAAAATCCCCATCCTTCCGGCGTGTAACTAATCCATCTTGACAGAGACTCTTACATGTGTGTCACTAGTGCCAAAGGTACTTCCATCATGATTTTTTCTCTCACCTGCCTTGTGTTGCTTTTGTGCTTCTTCCTCTCTTGTACGTGGATCCATAATGTAGTGTTAACCTGACACCAACCATACTTTTTCACCTTTCCTTTAATGCACTTCCTTCCACAGGGCCATTCAACCGGGATTTCTAACGAAATCCTTCATGGCGCTCCACACTTTGCAATTTCTTCCCCACACTAAAACTATGCATGGCCCTCTATGCATTCACAACCTTCTAAAAGAGTAATGAGGTTACCGACATTCAAGGCATGACACAAAACAACAACGAGAAAGGGAAACACAAGAAAAGAAAATGCGGTAAAGGAAATCCTAAACTATCTTGAAATACTACCTTATTAACAACACCAAGAAGACTTATTTATAGTAGGGCTTCAACCTACTCCCATTGAAGTCACCTAGTAACTTCATTCCATCCAACACTTGTAACTAGCATGCACATGAATCAAGGATGTACGAGATGATTTATGGACCCAACTAATGGACCTTTAACTTCCCAGGATGGCACAAAAACTTGGAATCATATAGTAACACCATCTGCCCAACCTCAAACTTTTTGTTCTTAATGTGACGGTCATGCCATGCCTTTTTTTTTACTTTTTCAATTTTCTGGATCCACCTGACTAATGATTGTCTCTCATCCAATTGCATTATTTTTTCTATTATTTCCTCTAGTGCTTGTTCGTCATCTAATCCTCCTATGCACGCTATATGTAGTGTAGCAACATACGCACTAAACACCAATTGAAATGGTGTGGCCCTATTCAACCTCTTGTAGGTTGTCCTATATGCCCAAAGAACGCATGATACTTTTTGATCCCAATCTTGTCTATCAACATCATAAATTTTGGTAAGGGTATGACTTAGTATTTTGTTAAATTCCTCTGTGGTTCCATTTACATGCATGGTGGTAAGGGGTACTCTTGTGATGAGCCACCATGAATTCTACTAACGTAATCCTTCTTGTTTCATTTAAGAAATGTGTACCCTGTCATTAGTCATACTCAAAGGTTATCCATACCTTGTAATAATTTTTTCCCATAGGAATCTTGCTACATGTAGTTGTTGTACAATCCTTAGTAGGTGTTGCTTCTGCTCACCTTGTCAAGTAATCTGTGCAATTGATTATATGTTGTGATCCAGTCCTACATGTGGCTGGTGTAATAGGGCCTATGAAGTCTATAGCCCACTTTTCGAATGGCTCGACACTGGGAATAGGGCACAAAGGAATTTCATCTCTTCACCCTGGTTTGCCCATGCGCTGAAAATGGTCACATGCCTTGCAATATTCTTTGTAGTCTTGATACAGGGTCTCCTACCATAATCCGGCCATTAATATCTTACATACAGTGGCGTCCCCTTCATATTGTCCACCTACAATACCTCCATGTGCCTCTTCTATTATGGCTATGCGCTCATGTTCTAACACACATCGGTGCAAAATCTCATCATGTTCTAATTTATACAAATCCCCATTAATCAACATGTAGGCGAGTGTATAGCTAACCACTTTTTATCCAATGCCTTCATCACTTTTGTTGCTACACCTATCTTGAGAAATATTGCAATATCTTCTAATTTTGCGGGCGTGCGCCACAACCTAAATAGTTGTGCATCTGGCATGGTATCCTCAATCCTTTGTACGTCCTCCCCCGAATCGATTCTAGACAAATGATCGTGTCCAAAATTACTTTTTCCTTGTTTGACAACCACTTTGTGAACTCGAATTTTTGGAATAATAGTACCCACTCGACATATGCACCCTTGTAGAACGGGCTTGTTCACGAAATATTTCAATGCCATATGGTCGAGTGTAAAATATAAAAGGGGTTTCAACAAATATGCTCTGAAATTGTGAAATGCATAGATCATTGACAATGCCTCGCACTCGCTTATAATATATTTTTTCTCCGCTAATGTCTAATTCCCTTTGCAAAGCACAAAGGATGATCAACAATACCTTCACAAGGTTGTGCAAGTACTACTCCAATGGAGGTTCCCGAGGCATCTACATGAACATGGAAAGTATTATCCCAAGAAGGTAAATGTAGGATGGGCACGGTGACAAGCCTATCCTTCAAAGTGTCAAATTCCTTCATTGCACCTCTCCCCAAAGGAAGGCACTCTTGTTTCTAAGTAACTCTTCTAAGGGCATGGCGATCTTGGTGTACCCCTTGATTAACTTCCAATAATGACCCATATGTCCAAGAAATTTGCACACCGTGATTTGACTAGTAGGCTCCCTCAATCCCACAATTTCTATAACTTTTGCGAGATCTACTAGTAAGCCCTCCTTACATATGATGTGCCCCAGTAATGTTCCAAATAGGGTAGCAAAGACACATTTCTTAATGTTGAAGTATATCCTCAACTACCGACACCTTTCAAACATCAGCCTTAATTTGTCACAATGGTCCTTCACTAACCCATATACTTTGTCCAATCATCCAGGTAGACTTGAAGAAATTTATGGATGAAGTCCTGGAAAGCTTGTACCTATAATGCGTGAGAACACAACAGGTGCATTCTTCAACCCAAAAGGCATGACTGTATAGGCAAAACTTCCCCACTCAGTGGTGAAATTTGTCTTTCTCTGGTCCTCCTTCGTGATCCTTACCTGGTGATAGCTCAAGAATCCATTTATGAAAGAGTAGACCTCACGTCTTGCCACTCCCGCTAAGATTTCTTCAATAAATGGGGTTGGGAAAGGATCAATGATACACACTGCATTCAAGTCTGTGTAATCAACAGAGATCCTTATCCTTCCATCCTTCTTGATGCTAATTACCATTGGACTTATCCACTCTGACTCTTCAATAGTTTCAATGATGCCCGATGTTATCATCTTATCTATTTCTTCCTTGACCTTCACACACAGGTTAGGATTCATTCGGTATGGTCTCTTTCAGACCTGGCATTCACCCTCCTTCAACTTAATTATCATTTCCCCCAAGGAATGGTGAAATCCTTTATGGTCATGATACCCACGTGGGAATAAATCCTCAAACTCATGTAAAAGATCAATGATCTTGGAGACTTCCTTCTACGACCAATAGTCTCCGATGATAGATTTTTAGGGTCTTCTTCTAAGCCGATGTTAACCTTCTTTGTCTTTAAAGGTTTAGGATAGGTGCACACCCACTCATCACCACTATCTAACACCTCGCATGTCCCTATAGAATGGTAAACATCTAGGTTTTTCCCTTCTTCCCCATCAATAATATACACCATCTTCCCTTTTTATTTTTCCATACATGAGCGCTCAAGTTGTATCTCTTTCATTTCTTCTTCTTCAAAGCACACCTCTAGTCCAGGTTCACCTAGTAATTCTTGCATTCTATCCTCTCCATATAACTATCTCCCATTGTTAGGCACTTGAAAACCTGCAACACCTTTTGTAATGATGGCTTTGTACTCCGATACTTGAATTTTTAAATGAGATCAGCCATCAATTCTTGCCAATTACAAGTTTGACGACGTGTCTCTGAGTGGATATACCATGCGCATGCACAACCTTGCAGGGTGGAGTACAACTTGTGAACCCATAATGATGGTGAAAGGGCTTCCACGTTTCTCATCTAGGCTATCTCACATGCTTGGATATGGTAAGAAGCGGTCTCTTTACCATGGTAGTATTTTAAAGCCATGGGTGTGTTTCTCCTATAAAACCTTATAGAGAAGGAAATTCTTACCTCGTGCCATTCCAAGAAGTTTCCCCGATGTGTCACTCACCAAAGGAGCAACAATGAGTCCAGTAGGTTGTAATTAAGAAAATTTCTCTTCTTTCATTTTCATTTCTCTAATGGGCCTCCATTTCTTACAAGA
This sequence comes from Taxus wallichiana var. yunnanensis, assembly GCA_018340775.1. Lineage (NCBI taxonomy): Eukaryota > Viridiplantae > Streptophyta > Pinopsida > Cupressales > Taxaceae > Taxus > Taxus wallichiana. Next base: position 351,615,523 of record CM031244.1, read on the forward strand.
AATCTTCTGAATTATCCCCTCCTGAGTAACTTGGTAGTTTTCCCCATCTTAGGTGCTGGACTGTACGCGTCTTTGTCACCTTGGTTGCTAATCCTATTAAATGTCATCTGATCAACTCATAGGTCCTATGTGCCCACTTGTCACATGTTATGCTTGTGGTATCACTCATAGGTGGGAATCCTAAAATTAGATAACCCCTTATGTAGGGTGAATTATCTTAGGATCCCTGATTGAGTGCACATATATTTTATCAAGGACTTCTTCTCCCAATGGCTCTGTGTAGGGCACTCGACTTCCTTTCTGTCAAAGGGATGATCACCCATTCTTCCTTGTTTTCAAAACTGATATATCCTTTGTTAAACCTGATGTCAACATTATTCTTGTAACACCATGGGTGCCCAAGCAATGCTGGGAAATTTTCCACCTCGGCGAGTGCCAAGACCTCAAAGTCCCCAATAAACTTGGCCCCTTGAATGGTGATAGCCGCATATTTTAAGACACTGATGGGAATTTCCTTCGTCTTGTTCGCCATATACAACACATTCAAAGATGGTTGTAATGTGGGCCTTCCCATCTAATGCCAAGCATCTAAGGTAATAACATTCACTTCTACTCCCATGTCGATGAGGATATTGCTCAGGAGCCATCCATCAACAACTACATTCAAAGTAATTTCTTTGTCATACTCAAGGTTGTGTGGAGAAAGGTTTGCATGTAAAACCTATCTCTCGTGCTCCACTCTAGCGCATGGTACCTTCTCCCTTAGCCATTCTCCCAGTAAGGGAATAATATTCTCCTACCTTAACATTTTACATACTTCCTTGAATTCATCAAAGTCACTTCTTGGAACCTCATTATCCTTATGCTGCCCCACTTGTCCCGATTTCTCCTTGAGACATTGTATCTCCCCTTACAAACTCGAATTACATCCATAGTCTCCTCGGGTATACTTCTTTCTAATAGGAAGGATCGAGAACTTTCCATGTGGTACCTCCTCTCTGGAAACTAATTTCCTCGGTTTGGGCATCTCGTTGGCACGCACGCATGCCTCTACACACATTTTCACTAGCATGATTCTAGCTCTAACTCACCCGCCACTCTCGGAATCCATTGTGGGTCGGCCCTTTTTATGCTTACCATAGCAATGCCCTAATATTTCTAGTGTTGCTTGCTCATATGCTCATAGAGTTCCAAACACTCTTCATACTTGTGCTTCTTCCCACACCACGAGCATTATAATAGATTGGGACACTCTCATTTATAATGCTTTGTAGATCCACAATCGTACCATGTTTCCCACAGAACTCACTTCTCCCTCCCCCATGGTTTCCATGACCTTGAAATCCTCAGTGAAACCCTCTTCCATGCATGCCTCCATCATGTGCTCCTCATAACATCTGTCATTACCCTTAGAACTACCTGCAAGGTTGGTCCGCACACGCTATGATTAATGGCCTCATGGATCGATCAATAACCCTAAAATCCTTAGTATCATGGGTTGTGGAAGTGCGAGATCTTACAAAGAGCAAGATATGTTCTTCTAGATTGTGTGTTGCAATAAGGGACATCTACTCGCATCATGGTCCCCATGAAAAATCTCACAGTATACCACTACGAACGTAATGATTTCTAGGGGAAGTTATCCTTAGCATGCCCCTCTACTTCACAATCTAGACACCACATTCCACTACGAGTCTCACGAGCTGAATTCACAGATAAATTTTCTAGCTACTCGGCCATAACAATGATTTGAGATTCCAGGAATGGGCTAACACCAAGATGTCAATACTTCAAAGCTTGGCGCTCGAGTAGCCTCTAATGCCTTACGCGGGTCTCAGAAAGTCTTATGGGATAAATCTCTTCTAAATGGTGTTTTTAAACCCCCGAAAAACCATTAAGCATCTTTGAGAAAGGTGAACATCATATGATAATTTTGACAGAGAGAGTTTTAAATCTGCGCTTCATACTACCACACACTCTCTGCCATGCCCTGTTGAATCTCCTTAAGAGTGTTGATGCTCTTTTGTTCAAACTCAGGGATGTGTAATTCTGCTAGGAAGGTGTTTTTCAATGCGGTGTAATCTACCACCATCTGATGGGGGTCAAACTTGCTATACCGCTTATGCACGCACCCTTTCAACATTGTTACAAATTGACTTGCCTTTTGTTCTCGGGGTTATGATCCCCATTGCATGCCATAGTAGCTCACACTTGTGAACATGCTCTGGAACATCTTCAATACCTATGTAATCTAGAAAATGTAAAGACATCTCAAAGAATACTTGAGGAGATGGTTAGGGCCCTTGTCCTCGTGGATCCAATCCCTTGACTTCCTTCGGTGTTCCCTCCTCCACCGGATCCACTAGATCCACCAGGTCCTGTGCCCCCAGTCCCACCAGTTCCACCTCCAGATCCTCTTGCGGCCAAAAATGGGCCTAAAGCGGTCGCGCCTAATGTCCCCACTGTCCCTCTGAAGTGTGTGCTAATGGTTTATGCTATTTTTCCACTACCATGTATGCCCCACACCAATCCCCGACACATTACCCAAATCTTGTGTACTTGTACCTTGTACAAACATTCCTCCAAATACATGAATAGTATGCACAAACACGAAGCGTGAAATGAAAAATTGTATCTCCTGGGCACTGATCGGTCACCCCCACCAATACCAATTAGGTTAACAATACCTTTCCCTTGATTTGGAAAACCAAGCGCCAAGGTTTGGTCACTAGGTGGCTTCAGATGCATACCAATGACTCTTCTCTCTCTATGTGATGAACTCTCATCATAAGCTAAGGAGTCTCTCTTCCACACTTTCTAAGATGGGGTAACACAAACTGCTAAGGTTCCACATTCTTTGCGTGAACCTCAACTCCTTCTTGTAGCATCTACCTCCATAGATCCATCACATCTGCAACCTCACATTTTTAGCAATCTCCCACTCATGTGCTTACTATACTTGAGTCGTCTCTCTTCCATTTCTTTCTTAGTCGAAATGGCTGCCATCTTCCTCCACCCTCGCTTCCTTGGCCAACGCCCGAAGGTTTAGCCGGTCATCGGAAATGCCTCTAAGCTCAAGGTAATGATCAATATCTTCTTAGCCGAGGAATAACACATAGAAATGATCCTATGGGCTCTCGCAAAAACTCAAAATCAACAACTTCCATAAAAGAGTATGTGGAAATAGCGTATTCCGGGTGTATCTAGCCAACACTCCTTTCCACCAATGATCAACAAGATGATTCCACGTCGATTTATATCTTGCAGCCTTTGGTATTCTTCTTGGGTCCACATGTGCAATGTATAATACCAAATTGATCTAGATGCATATGCTAAGAGCCATTCATACATCTCTACCGGGAAGAACTAGAAAAAAATTCATACAACTCATGGTATAGGTTCTCTTCTACCCATCTACGTGCATCAAACTCAGGTCTAGTGTTGAATCTATGAGAAAATTCATCCTTCGTGCTCTTAAACCATGTTTCAACACCTTCTAAGGTTAAATGCTATGTCATCACTCATTGCACAGATCATGATGTATTTTATTTCCCACTACAACTTCGAAAAGAGGTCTTGAAAATGGAACCAATATGTAGTCATTTTTACACCCATACAAGAACAAGGGAATCCCATGCATGTCGGCCTATCACCTAGTGGCATTGGGCACTCATCGAAGGCACGTGCAGGGCGCCGAGTCTCTCTTTTATGTGAGTGAAGTGGGAAACATCATCTATGATAGGAACATAAAGAGAGTGAGTGGAAACGAGACATGCAATCATCATAGAGCTCAAAATGGCTTCTAGATCAATGTAGTCATTCTAGGTAGAAAGGTACTTAACAAATTATAGGACTGAACAAAAACAGAAAGGAAAATGCATAAGGATTCATATTCATTCCATAAACATACATGAAACAGAACTATGAAGATATATATATATATATATATATATATATATATATATATATATATATATACACACACGAGAATCATTGATGATCATATTCAAATAGGTTGATAACCTCATTACATCCATTACATCCATTACGAACATCACGGTATGGCGTAACAAAGTCATACATCATAACTGGATTTACATCCCTTAGCTCTCAAAAATAAAATTTACAATCCCAAGCCCCTTGATGCATCCTTCTCCTATATTTTATCTACCCAACCCAATACAACTCCTCGTAGCATTTTTGCAGAGCTCTACTCTTTCTAAGGCTTTAGATCCATTGCCAAATGTCCAAATGTGGTCCTCCATGGGAGCATGCTTCTCCAGGCTTGAGCTCTCCACTCCTTGTTATGATAGTCTTATAGAAGCTTCCATCACAGGCCATATTCCTTCTTAGGCCAACCTATCACACGGCTGGCACCTTATCCACTCCGCATGCATATTCGGATCATGCTTTTCATGAGTCCCACCCGATATGTCAAATATGACTAAGTCCCAAAATCCCACTTTTTCTTACGCACACGTGCCTTGTTCTTTTAAACCTTCCTATAACCCTTTCTGCGCGCTCTCTCCTTACGCACCATTCTTTATCTAGGTTGCGCGCCCATGCGAATTCATGTACTTAGCTAATAATTTAGTGTCCCAACAATGATTTTTTTAGGCTATCAAGCTCGTATAGGTAGGTAGTTTATACCGATTTGGTGTTGAAAGTATTCATATAATGTCAATGTTTTGTTTTAGTCAATCATTTCAAAGGCTCTTAGTAATTTTGGTTGTTGATTATTTTATTCTCATTAAGAAATGGAATATGTGCACTCTCGAAAGGAATTTGATTTTTATCAAAGGAGTTTTTACTTTATGTTTGTCTTGCCAATAATTAGGGTATAAAGTCTCTCCAAGCCCATTTTTTAATAGTACTCTATCTTCCAATGAATTATAAAGATCATTGGCATAGTACAAGAACTAAATGTAATAGTACAAAAATTTGATCGGGGACAGGCCATAAAACAACTTGCAACAATGCCGGGATTAAATTTAATGCTGGTGGAAATATGGATGCCAAGGGTACTCCAGAGTATGTACGAAGTGTTGTGAAGCAAGTATTAAGTGTCTTGATGTGGAGTACATTGATCTTTATTATCAGCATAGGATAGATACATCAATTCCAATTGAAGAAATAGTAAGTAGAGCCTGCCACTAATTGCATTAATTCTTTTCTAAAATGCGATGGAATGCTAAGTATCAGGCTTTTTTTATTGCTTCTTAAAGATTCCTCTATTTCAGAGTATACTTCATATGTTGGTCCTTTAGATATTTGGGGCAAGCCATCAAGTGCACATGGGTTCATAGGACTTCATTTGTCACATGCAGACTCATTATTGATTTTTGTGTGCAAAGCTTGAATGTTACGTTTTCTGTGGCAATGTAGATTGGGGAGCTCAAAAAACTTGTGGAAGAGGGAAAGATAATATATATTGGATTATCAGAAGCCAATGATGACACCATTAGAAGAGCTCATGTAGTGCATCCTATTACAGCTATTCAGCTTGAATGGTCTGTTTGGGTTCGTGACATAGAGGAAGACATAATCCCAGTATGCAGGATTTTTCAAACTTGATCAAGCATATTTTGTTTGAGTTCATTACTTGACCCAATAATAATGAAGTCAACGTTGATATTGATGACTAATTTATGCTGTCACTATAGTTACCATTTCTTTCCCACATAAGATATATCTGCAGCTTGAAAATTATTGGCTTGGGTATAGGTCAAAGAGGTAGTTCATGGTATACATGAAACCCGTATTTGACACTCTTAAAAATATTCCAAATGGAAGACAGGTTTGAGAAGACATCCTAGGCGTCGCTTTTTGTCTGCAATTAAGGTTGTTTGACATTTCTTCCATCAAATGCTAACGACTCGTGTAATTATATGTAAGCAACAAGGAAATGCAAGTCGGAGCTCCCATTACTTAGGTGTCAACTATTTGTAATTGACTTGGATATTCCAATGTACAATTCTTCAACAGAGATATAAAATTGCTTATATGCTATTTCAATGTAGTTTCCTACCAAAAACTAACATACATAATGCCAAAAAATAATGTGTTACAGCTATGGGCTTGCCATTTACATCCTTGATTTCTAGTTGCAACGTGTAGATGCCCTAGGTTCAATGATATATGACTGAACATACACATATTTGCTGCTTTAGGTTAAGAAGTATGCTAAAAATCAGCTAACATAGAATTTTTTTGTTTAATTTCCGGGAATGAAACCAGAATAAAATAAATGAACAGTTGAGAAGTAGAGAACACAGACTGCATCACACAACAAAAAGGACACAAGATATTCCTTGAAAGTACCCAATTTGAAAAACCTTCAGCAACTTGAGGTTGTGCTTCCTTATGTCAACTAAAATCAACAAGATTACAGCCAAGGCTCTCCTTGGAGCCATCAAGCTGTGAGACTATATTAATTCCTTTACCATGCTTCTTCTCGCTTTCTCTATTCTACAACTTACTCAATATACTTCATAATCTCTCCTAGAGGCAGCATGAATGTACACATCTGAATATAGAAGAAAGATGCAATTGAAAGAGCTCAATGGGCATTTTTATGCATACATTGGATCAATAAAATGATATAGAAGACCCAAAACTACATATGTTTTAACATTCAAGATGAGGAATGCCATAGCTTCCATTCTAGGTTGTTGATCTTCTTGTATGTTGCATTCACGCTTTGGTGATTGACATATACTAGACACATTCGATGGTTGTAGAATATGCTTGATACATTCATTGACTATTGAATCTGCCTTATACATTCAATGGTCATAAGATCTGCTTAACAAATTATTTAGCCAAAAAATTTGTGGCCTCAAATTTAGAGATGCTAGATGGGTTTCTGAGGATTTGGACCATATCCTTAAAGCCTCCATCAACTTCATCCAACTTTATTTAAATTTTATTTTCTTGCACCATTCTTTTGAGTCATCAACTTTTTTCATTTGAAGTGTGCATAAATTTTTGAGTGTTTATTTGTTTATATAAGCATCCAACTGCATCACCATTGAATTTAATTATTACAATCGATCAATTTCTGATCATATCCTCCCAAAATCTCATACTTTAAAATTTGAAGTCCTTCAACCTAATTTATGAGATTTCATGTTTCCTTACCTCTCCATAGTATTGGATTTGATATTACACTTTTGGAGTCTTGTTTGCTCTGAACTACCCTTGAATGTTGAAGCACTTAACCTTTGAGTTCCACTCTTTCTTAATTGGAGTGTTTCTCTAAGGGAATGTTGGTTTTCTTTTCGAAGTGATGAGTGCCACTACTCAACCGAGGAAGGAACATATAGGTGGTCAACAATCTTGCATCAACCAAAAATATGTAGACTGTGTCTCGTGGTGAATTTGTGGTTCGGTTTTAGTGATGCGGTCTGAAATTTGATCCACAGGATCCAAGTATCAACAAGAAGTTAGTTTCAATCATTAAAAGGAGGCTTAATTTGAGTGCCACCTATTTGACGACAAAACTTCCACTTACTCGAGGGTGTTTGCAAACTTTCCACTGCATTAACCAACATGTTTGTAACTTTTGGACTAGGTCAAACAACAGTTTCACCTGTAATAGGTTGTGTAGTCGAGCATTAGTCTAGAACACTTGAGTTTCTCATCTTGAGTGTTTCCAAGAATCTGGGTATTTTTAAAAAGCACTTCAAAAGAAAAGAAATAGAAGACAATGAGACTTATTCGAAAAAATTCTTATTCAAGGAGAGAGGGAGGAGTAGGGAGTTGAATCAAGTCCATTGAGGGACTGTCATTATATTTTTATTCTCTGTTAATATTTGTAGAACATGTAGTATAGAGAAAGTGTGTTTGTTTAGCTTCTGTAAATTCTTCATCAAAATTGAATAATATTATTGTTCATGGTAGTTAGCCTTAACAACATTTGTATATGTGTATGTATAATTGTATGCATAGATTTGAGATTCAAGGACAAGGTATCCATTAACTTGCCCCGTGTCTTTGACCCCATCAAATGATATCACATCTAGTTTGAATCCAATTTATTTATACCTTGTCTATTTAGGATTGTAAAGAGAAGGATTACAACAATAAGTTGTAATTGACAAAGAGTGTTAAGATGTCCCCCATCCTTGTCCCCATCTAGTCTTGAATGCATTTGTATATGTGTATGTCTAGTCATATGCATCAATCCAAGATTCAAGGAAACAATATCCATTAACTTGGCCCCCATCCTTGATCCCATTAAATGATATCACAACTAGTTTGAGTCTAGTTTATTTATACCTTTCCTATGTAGTATTGTAAAGAGAAGGATTACAATAGTAAGTTGTAATTGACAAAGAGTTTGAAGATGCATCCAAGAAGAGAAGTTTCCAACATGGCAAGGATACCAAATAAGGTAGTAGGGATGTAGAAAGCAATGGAAGCAATTTGGATGTCATAAAAACATATAAAAGAAGCGGTTTTGTCACACCCCAAAAATCAATGTGGTCTTGAAGGGATGAGTTGTTAACCAAGTGATTTATGTACTTGACATTCAAAGTGAGATTCTTAGCTTGTTTAAACTTGTTCTTTGACCCATTGTGAGGAATTACATATGCATGGTCGTTATCATGACCTCTGTTGAGATTGGTGATCGTAAACGATTGTATTAAGGACATTGGAAAGTAAATAACTTGTTGTAATTGATATTCAGAATGTACTTATATCATTGTTATGAGGATGTTATTTCTTATTTGTAACCAATTTGATGGTTTGATAGTCAACTAAGCTTATCCGAATCAACACTTTTTAGAGTTGCAATATGGTTGCCATACCAAACCATGTTCATCTTATCATACACTTCTGGCCTAGACTTTATGACTAAGGTATGGAAACCCCGCTTATATTATTCCAGTATACCTTGGGTCTTGATTAACTAATGAAGGTATAAAGTTTATAACATAAATCAATACCGATTCGATTATGTTGTTGTATTTTGTTATTATATATAAAACTTGTTCGGGGACACCTTGGACCTATACTATGGGCTAAGGGTTACAATGTTTTAATCCATAATGAAGGGGTCTAATGGTTGACCACCTATAATGCAAACCTAATGAAGTTGAAGCTTAGAATCTTACCTAGAAAAATATAAACCTGGATTCGTCTGATCCTATAATGGGCAAGGCATAAGTTATTGATTCTCCTAATAATTGTGTTGTCTATTTACCAAGTTATTTGGGCCATGATATGTTATTGCTAATACATTAGTTTCTGGTTAAATTATTACTAATTCTAACATATTTAAGGAACTGAGAATTAATGGGATAATATATTATCATCATTAAGACAACCTTAATAAGGTATGAGATTTGGCATTCGAATCAAGTGGGAATTTGACCTTATAATTACAATAGTGTTTGACCATGTAAAAAGGCAATGATAATGGCTTTGTAAAAGCATATGACATGATGTTTTCAGGTTGGCTAATGTATTAGCAATTTTTAAAGCCATGTAAGTCAAGTAATGTAATCATTATTTCCAACTAAAATAGGGATTTATCCAAAATATAAGGAAGGCGGTGGTGTGAAGATTTAGGCCACCATGTGGCACAAGTCAATTTGTTTGCATTTTTTTCGTCGGAAGGAGCCTTGGGAATCCCAAAGCTTCTCCAAGAAGCTACTGAGCAACTCCAATTTCTTTCCATTTCACTTCATTCTTTTGATTTCGATCATTTCCTTAGGACTGTCTCGAAGGTCCATGCATGTCATTGTTGTCTTATTAGTTCGAGGAGGTTTTATAAATTATGAAGTTCTCTATTGCCATTTTTGGGGAAAACTTGTGATGGGTGTGTGGGTATTGGGAGGAAATACATTCTTAGAGGACTCTTGCTCGATGGGAAACGCACTATAGCTGATTTTGTTAGAAATTAGAGGATTCTAATTATTACGAATTTAATCAACCAACGCATTTAAATATTAACATAAACCATAAAACATTAAATGTTAAACATTTTGCAATGTAATAAATAAAATTACATAACATATTAATTAAGTAATACATACCAATAGTAAGAACACAATGACACAATGTTTATAGTGAAAAATCTCAAACAGGGTAAATACCACTTTGAAATAACCTTTTACTTTTCAAGAACTAAACTTACATCCATTAACTTCCACCTCCTCCCTTCAACCCTAATCACAAGGGTAAAACAATATTCACCTTTGATATTTCATTCAAATATATCAAATGGGGACCTATAGTCCTTTTTATATTAAGTGATCAGGTATGTCTCTCGACCCACCTTATCAACCTTATCGGTTGACACATATACATAGGTTTATAATATTTAATATTAAAAATATAATCATTCCATGATATTAAATATTAACCGAAAGTATATACCTAGGTTAGCATATATAATAATAGAGATGTAAATATTTCATATTATTAAGTATTAACCTATATATATTAGTAATGGACCCATATATATTAAGGGTTGACAAGACCACTTAATCATTATGTTCCAACACTCCCCCTTAATGTTAAGTGGGATAAATTTTTTAATAAATTACCTCGCCTGTGGTACACTTAAGATTTACAATCCTTAAACCATAAATTTTTTAGGCTAGCATATCGGGAAGGAATTATAACACCTTCATCATACTCAAGTTACTTTTTGGTACAAAAGGATTTGGAATCTCAAAGATCATCCCATGATCGGTGGTTAAGTATGATTTGTGAGTTTTACATGTTCTCACGGTTTTTATTAAAGGTTCTTGAACATAAGCATATAGAAACCTTTTATAACCAAGGAAATCCTTAATATTATTCATGTCTTGGATGTTTACCATTAAAATCAATATTAATAAAGAGTTTATTGAAGACCACCTTTAAGATATTTCTACACTTCTTTCTAAAAAGAATTCAAGGAGGTATACATGCATGAGGGTATTTTTACATTTTCTTGAAGGTCTTTTAAGTGTGCCCAAAATTATTTTTACAAAAACCAAGGTCCATAGGAGGTGAGATTGTCATGCACACTCCCCCTCAATAGAAACTCGAAAATCTAAGTTTTTCACGAAAGTGACAAAACTTTGCAGCACTTGGGGGCTTTGTGAAGATGAAAACAACTTTATCTTCGGTAGGTATGAACTTAAGATCTATCTCACCACTTAACACCTTCTCACAGATGAAGTGTATATGTATCTCAATGTACTTCATCCTCTGATATTGTAGTGGATTATGTGCAAGAGCTATCATGCTTTGGTTATTACAGAACAAAGGAACACTTCCTGGATCCTTCATCTTTATATCATCAAATAACCTCTTTTGCCATAAATCCTTTTTTGCAGCTTCTATTGCACTTCTATACTCAACTTTTGTTGAAGAGATAGAAACCGTTGACTACTTTTTGTTGTGCCAAGTAATGGCACCTGCACCAAATTTATACATATAACTAGAAATAGAGTTTTTATCCAATACATCACCAACATGATTAGAATCACAAAATTTATATAAGTCAGCATTTTAATTCTTAGTATAATACAACCCATAATTGATTATTCCTTTAATATATCTAAGAATTTTTTTTGCAAGATTTCAATGATCTCTATATTGTTCCTGTATAAACCTAGAATCAATTCCTACTTCATAGGAAATATCTAGTCTAGTTATAGCTAGATAAATCAAACTACCAACTAACTGCCTAAAAGTAGGATCAACTTTTTCACATGCGAAATAGGATCAATATTTAGTCTAACTTCCATTGAAGTAGAAAATGGTTTACAATCAATTATAATAAAAATTTCAATACATTGGTTACATATTGTGTTTTGAAAAAATAACAACGAATGAAATATGATCATATAAAGAACATGATGTGAGAGATCTAATTCATTCATTTTGAATTACTATTTCAATTTCTATTTAATCCTAAGGATTAAAGCGAGAATTATCACCGATCATAAGAAAAACATATATGCATATAATGATAATATAAGAGTTTTATTGCTTAATGAATATATTTTTGTCGGAAGAACAATTAGCGAAACCCAATAGTTTAAAGAAGAAAACAATGTTTGCATACCAAACTCTAAGAGCTTATTTTAAACCATACAAGGACTTCTCAACTTACAAACATAGTTTTATTTACCAATTATTTCAAATCCTTTAGGTTGAAACATGTAAAGTTCTTCTTTTAAAACACAATTCAAAATATTATTTTTCTTATTCATTTAGTGGATTTTCCACCCAAATTGAGTAAAAATTGCTAATAAGGCCCTAACTGTACTCATTTTAGCTATTGGGGTAAATGTCTCAACATAGCCAATACCGGGTTTATGAGAGAAACTTCTAGCAACAAGTCTAGCTTTATATTTTTCAATACTACCATCAACATTATATTTTATTTTATGTAGCCACCTAGACCTTATAATACTTCATGGCTCAGTTTATACAAGGTAATTAATGCATGGTACATATATCGCAACTTTTGGTCATTTTCCTAAGGTTAATAGGATTTGAACTTTCTAACATAGATTGAGCCCAATGTAATTTTATATCTAGGAATATAAGAGTTTCATAAACATTTACAACATCAAAATTCATCATGACCATTTACTAAATAAGAATCGAACCATCATTTAGAAACATTTAATGAAGTAACTTCAAGAGAAGAAGACAACACATGTACACCTTTCACTAGATTATATCTAGACATTTCATATAAGTTTCGATAATTAACATGTCATAACCTTTCATGTCATAGTTTTGAATTATTCAAACTTTGAGATATAAAACAAGATGCGAAGAGAAATCATAAAAATATAAAGATCATTTCTTTGAATTCCTTCACTATTATACTCCCATGACTATCATTGATATACGAAGTATCCTTCATGCATGCATTCTAGTTGTCTATTCCTCTTTCGGAGGTTCGATATTACCAATGTGTGAACGTACTCATCATTCGCATTGCGTAGAATCATAGAAAGAGCCTCCTATATCCTTTGCGAAGAATGCATTCATGTTATCTATAGTTTCTTGATGACCGGTGAGAGAAACCTTAGATCCAAAACAATCATCTAGAGTTTCCTTGCCATAAATTCTATTTTGACCCAAATGTTGTAGTTGGTTCCATTCGGATCTGGGTTTTGTCAAGATAGAAATAGCTAAATGTCATTGTTTTCTGAACTGTAAAATACACCCCATTATAATATATAATGTACCACGAGTTATATACATATTTATTGATAATAAAAACAACACCTTTAATGGAATCGAACTAAATTTTATAGATCTAAAGAAACTATTTGATCATAACTAATTCTATCATTGCAATGATGCATACTAATTAATCTCCCATGATCAAAATAATAACCCGCAATATAAAGGTCTCGCATTATACTCCAAATTTATATAAAAATATTTCGACAATATAGAAGTGAAGAAGAGACCCCTAGAATGCATAACAACTTTAAATTTCTAAAAAATAATATAGACAAAGATTCGATTATCTTAAATTTTACGTCTAAATGACCGTTATTATAACTTATTTTTGGTCATTTGTGATAGTCATTTGACTCTCAATTTTAACGCAGTGAAAATTTCCTTGAACCTACAAGTTTAAATTTGACTTCTAAATGACCGTCATACTACCTTATGTTTGGTTTTTCGTGATAATCATTTGATCTTCAAATTTAATGGAGCTAAAACTTATTGTATATTTCTAGAATGTGAATTTCCAGATTTTGTTCTTGTGTATAATATTAGGGAGGTTTTATTTCAATACATTATAATAATCTATTATAATTTAAAATGTAAAAATATATACAATTTTTTAAAAAGAGGTAAATTGTTTATATAATGTAAATAAAAAACAAGATATAGTTTATAAAAATTATAAACTATAGTATTTTTTTATAAAAAATATATAACCTTTATTAAAGGGGTTTAACAAACATATATGAGAGTATGGATTATAACTGCATATTTTACAGAGGAGACAAGTAATTACACACGACCAATAAAATAAATTGAAATCCCTATTTTCATGATTCTTGTCTCCTCCCTTCATTTGCTCTTAATTTTACCCTGCACACATTTGAAACTATGAAAAGATTGAAAAATATTTCATATAATTCCTGTAAGCTAAAAACTTTAAATTTTTTATGTGGTTATAACTACCAATATTTTAATAAATATTTACCACACTTCTCGTGGGCCACCAATAAACTAGCTTTTGTTTTTTAATTCTCCATTTATGCTTGGGGATTCCACATTTATACCTGAGATATTATCCAATTTTATTCTCCAATCCCATGTTTATATAAAAAAAAACCTTGAAATAAGTTTATTTATATAGTTTTATAAACTATGAATGGATCTCCCCTTACATGGATAATATAAATGGTTAGGGACACATATTAAGTTTATGTTTGAATAATTAGTTTTAAAAACTATAAAATTATAGTTATTTTGTCATACAAAATATGTTTTTTTATAAATTATAAAAGATTACTATAGTTTTAAGATATAGTATTTACATGAATTTATTAAAGGAATAGAAAGGACACTAGTTAAAGGGAGCATGCTAACTATAGATGACTCCTTAGTAAAAATATGTAAAAAAAAATCAATATTAGAGCAATTGCATTATTTTCCCCATTTCATGGGTTTTTAACCCCGAGCCAATAGGAAAATTTTAATTTCCTATTCTCAAGGAAGATTGTCTCCCTATGGAAGACTTTGTGATTTGAATTTTTACATGTTTACCCTAGAATTTAACTTTGGCTTTGCACATACAATTTTCGTGCAAATACCAATTCTTCACAAAACACACACAATTTTAGTTTGCACAAAAAATGGAAAGAAGGGGACCCGATCAATTTAAATACCCTTTCGAGTTGGTTGAAAAAACCCATAAAAATTAAATAGATTAAATACAATAACTAAAATCTAACCTATTTAAATAAAACCCGCTCTCATACCATGTTAGAAATTAGAGGATTCTAATTATTATGAATTTAATCAACCAACACATTTAAATATTAACATAAACCATAAAACATTAAATGTTAAACATTATGCAATGTAATAAATAAAATTACATAACATATTAATTAAGTAATACATACCAAAAGTAAGAACACAATGACACAGTGTTTATAGTGGAAAATATCAAATAGGGTAAAAACCACTGTGAAATAACATTTTACTTTCCAAGAACCAAACTTACATCCAGTAACTTTCACCTCCTCCTTTCAACCCTAATCACAAGGGTAAAACAATATTCACCTTTGATATTTCATTCAAATATATCAAATGAGGACTTATAGTCATTTCTATACTAGGTGACCGGGTATGTCTCCCAACCCACCTTTTCAACCTTATCGGTTGACACATATACCTAGGTTTATAATATTTAATATTAGAAATATAATCATTTCATGATATTAAATATTTAACTAAAAGTATATACCTAGGTTAACATATGTAATAATAGAGATATAAATATTTCATATTATTAAATAGTAACCTATATATATCGGTGATGGACCCATATACATTAAAGGTTGGCGAGACCACTTAATCATTATGTTCCAATAGATTTTCCGCAGGAAAACTTCGAGAAGAAATCAAGGGTGTCACAAGACTCTCAAGCAAGAAATAGTTTACTTCTTGCCCTTATTATTTATTGCATTGGAATATTTTAATGATTGAATTCTCTGCAAATTATCATTCGTAAATAACACTTCTTGGGTAAATGAAGGACCTCTATTTTGTAATTTATAAATTACTTCTGTTAGTAGTATGTGGGGGTAAATAAATAAGGATAAAAATAGTTCGATAGCTTCGGATTTGACCATGTCTCGCCTCTGTCAAGCTTGGTGAATGAATATATGGGTGCATATTTTGTTAATTGTTACATCAAAATATTGAATTTGGGTATACTGAGTTGATACCCATTTCAAGATTTAGTTGAAATTAGATTTCAATTTGAATCCATTTTTTTCCTCCCCGTATCGAGCAACATTGGGGGCCCTATGAATGGCTACTAAATATGCATGCATGCACTTGAGTTAATTCGATATGAAGTCGATTAATACTCGTATGAGATTTAGTTGGTTTATGGGGTTGGATTACCCGGACCTTGGGATTCTTCCTATAATAGCCATATTATGTGCCATGTGTGTGTGTGTGTGTGTGTGTGTGTGTGTGTGTGTGTGTGTACATACATACACACACACACACACACACACACACATGTATGTATATGTATGTATGTATGTGTGTATACATTATGTATGTATACACACACACACACACACACACACATATATATACTTTGAAACGTGTAGTGGGTGGATAGGGCACAGTGTCTTTTATGTTCTCATATAAACCCATCCGGGTTGTGTTATATGTATTTGTAAATCTGTGTGTGTGCATGTATAGTCACCTCCTTGCTTAGAAAAATCTTGGCCATTAATTTTTTTTGTTAAGTCTGATGTGGAAGCTTGAACAATATATCTTCGCATTCTAATACAAACCCTCTTCTCGAGATTTTGTTTTAATGGCCTACATGAGTATAAGTTTATGTTGTTCTCTATTAAGTATTAGCTTATTATACATGCATATAGTTGGGGAATGGACATAAGAATTCGTGTCCTAGGGGTTACATATAATCTTTCAAATCCACTGAAACTCGTATTGTGGCATGATGGCATACTCATTTGGTTTGAATAGGAAAATATCATTGCATATGTGGTAATTAAGGTATTTGATTTGTTAAAGTACTTGTACCATTTTCTTGGCCAAATAGTTTGTTTGAAGGAATAATGTCTATTTACTGATGTATGAAATGGAATATATAAATGAATTTATGCAAGAACTATTAGAGAAATTATCATCTCATCTTGAAGCGAAGACATGATTATTGTTTACTTACATGGAAGCAAGGTAGAAAATTTTGTATGAAGAGTATTAAGAGGTCCTCTTCAAATACGGAAAAAAATACAGTCTCACTAGTCTTCGAGGGACTAATAAAAACTTCTAAACAATACTGAAAAATGAAAATCATTTTAGCTGCTGACTATAAAATCATGTATGTATTCATAATTTTAATATTTATTGTATAAAATAATAATAAATAACATAATTTTTTAAGATCTTACATTTTAATATCTTACCACTGAAAAATACGGAGTTCAATATGGTTGAATGAAAAATATGAAAAATCTTTAAGATTTCACTATATTTGGTAACTATGCTTGGAAGGTATAGGTGGAAAGTAAATAAAATTACGAAGTGGTAAGTATATTAATATTCTATGAGTGTTACTAATTTGAAATCTTTCATTAAAGATATGTTGTTTCTTTGGGAGGCAATAAGAAAGAAAAGAAGGGAATGATGTCAAATCGGGGAAATGTTATAAAGGTTTACATAGGAATCTATCTTATATTTAGATATAATTATGTTACAAAAATACGTAAATATGTATACGTGATTTCCTCTTGAGATGGTACTTGAATGTATGAAAAGGAAAGATTCAATAAACTCTTTTATTGATTAAGATATTCTCACACTACAGAAATTTGATTATTGAAACATTATAGTGCTATATATTATAAGGATAGGCGAAGAATTTTCATGTCAAAGCACTTTGTGATCTGACCATGTATACCAATGTTGTTATTCCTTCTAAATTGAGGAATGAAAAGTACTCTAAAGGGAAAATATAGTGACGGGGGTCATCTCGGAAATGACTACTTTTGTCTTGAAACATGCAAAATGAAATATAAACATTTGTACTAGATCAAAGTGAAATATTTCTTTGGAAAATTCTCGAAGGCTAATGAGCCAAATGTAATAATGATTAACATCTGATTAATAAAACTAATTTGATACTTGAGGTTGTGATTTACTTATACTTGTTGATTATCCTTAAAAATATTTAATGTGAAATGAATGTCCTAAAATTCCATTATTAATTGAGAATGAGGAATTTATCAAATATACGTGTGAAATCAATGCATAATTGATCACGTTAGACAACATGAGTTTATAAAATTATAGTTGGAATAATATTCGGTCATATATACAAGAGTAATATAATTCATTATTAGGATAATGAATGGTGGAAGATATCCTTGTTGGGAATAAGGGACTATAAACCTTGTATACATTGTTCCTTTTATAGTCTCCTGCACGGCTATGAATAAGTAATATTTTATAAGATTATTATATAAATGAAGTATCTTTCAATTGAGCATGGGAAGCTTTGGTGAAATGTTGTTAGTTATCATGTGTTGTATAAGGTAACTTAGGAAGTGCAGGTTACCTAACAAAACAACAAATACCATATAATGGTGAAGTGTTGTATGAGAAAGGAAAGACATGTAGTACCAAGACTCAGAATAAGGGTACTCTATTAATGAAATGGATGCATGGATCATATGCTTTGAGTAATATGTTGTATTAGTGAGTGAATGAATATAACATATTAGTTAAACAAAATACAAATAAATGTATTACAATTACTAGCTATGGAAATAGTTTAAAATAGATGTTGCTACTACTATACTTGGGTGGTTATTTAGTTCAAATAAGAGAACATCTTGGGAATATTACTATCTTTGGTAGAGTTATGTAGTAATTAAATTTACATCTCGCAATTAGCGGTATAAAGGATCTGTGTGGTACATCAATGAACTACAACCAAAATTTTGGGTTATCTTGTGATAGGACCTTAGGTAGGATTCATTTGATGTGAAAGTATCGTAAGATTTAGGGTAACCTATCGTGATTTAATTAATTACTTTGAAATAATTAAGATACGATGTTCCAATTTAAGGCACTCGACGGGCCAATTCACTATGTAACATCCACAAAAATGATGTTCTAGGAACACATTAAATCTTATACACTTATCTAGAAGGTTGTGAAATTTTTGTTTTGTTTTAAGTTATAAGGTTGCAAGGGTGTCAACCCCTAATGTACATTAAATTAATTTTCACCAATAATCACTACTTTACAAAGGATGGACTAGGTCTAAGTTAAATGATTAAATATTCTTAATTTATCTCTATGGTCAATTAATTAAAATCAACTAGGAAGGTGCCATAATTTAATTTACTTGGTTAAATGTTTTTCTCCTCCTTAATTAACATTCAAACCCAAAATGATTAACCTTATACTTAGTTACTTTAGTTTCATTATCTTAATAGCTTTAATGTCCATTTCATTAATTTTCTAAAACATACTAGGAACTAAATAATGAATTTGCACACCAAGGTATTTAAATGGCCTCATTCACCCATTTACACATACCTTTAAATTTATTTAAAACACCCATAATATTCATTCCTACCAAACAATTGTAGGGTTGATCCTTAACCCTTGGATCAATTCAATTATGGCCACTAGATCCTAGGGTTCCAAACTAACCCTAAATATCCTTATGAATTCTTATTAAATCATTTTCTTTACCCTAGTCTCCTCATTTGGTTTTTTTTTTTTTAATTTGCAGGGTGGAGAAATGGAAGCCATGTGAGAAAGAAAGGAAGAACTATGGAGGAATTTACGAAATCAAGATTAGTTTAGATTTAGGTTAAAAGTTTATTGGTGTAATGTCTCCCATTGAATATTGTAGAGGTTTCCACTCCAAATCTGGAGATGTTACAAAATTATTTTAATCTTGAGATCCCTATTTTGGATAAACCCTTCCTCCATTAATATGTATTAGATTGAGCAATTTTAATTATCCATTTGAAGATTTAATTATTTTGAACAATGAAATTTTACCTTGATTTGCTTGCTAGAGGTTTCCTCTTTAATTTTTACAATCTTAAATTTTAGTTAGACTGTTAGGAAATAAGGGATAAAATATGTGGAATAATCCCTCACGTAGTCGCAATAAGAGAAAATAATATGCGAAATTATTACAGATCTCAAATAAAATTACGAATAAAATAACACAACACAAAGAGACAATATTTAACGTGGTTCACCCAATTTGGGCTACGTCCACCAAGAATCACTTGCTCGATTTTATTACAAGCCACCTCTCTCTCAATAAAATACCTGAGATCCGTTTGGAGCTATGCTCAACAAACTCTCTGAATTCACACCAAATTCAAAACACATCTACAATACATTTGCTTGTTCCTCTATCATATGCATAAGACCATATAAATAGACAATCGCTTAAGCGCTTTTACAAAACGTGGTATCAAAACCATGGGCAAAACCCGTCCCATAAACCTATGGGTCAAAAAAATCACCCATATGAGAAAAGCACGTTTCCCGATATTTCGAGTGTAATTTTTCGAGGCCAAAAATTTACACCTAAATTTTTTTTTTTTTTTTTTTTTAGGGGCTACGCCCCAAACCCCTCTACAAGGGGCTACTGCCCCGCCCGAACCCCAAATGAGGATACATGAAAAGTGTATAGTACTCTTAGTGTATAGTCTTCAACACTTTCACACATGAAAATAGGCTCCACAACCTAACATAGACTAAGTTAAAAATTACATAGGTGCAAATTTGTGTATTTTCACCACCAATGATAATTGCCGCCCAAAGTAGGTCAGTGTTCCTGGGACCACCGCCCCACCTGGGTGACGATTCAAGAACCACCGCCTTGACACAGTGGTGGTTTTGAGACCGCCGCCTTTCCCGAGAGGCGGTTATGAGACTACTACTGAGTCTACATAGGACAATTGTCATGTTCCTTAGAAATAGAACCTTCAAATTTGAGATTTTTCAAAAACAAAAATCACTAGAGTGTTTTAAAAGTCATTCTGAACTTAAATTTATGTGCCTAAAGTTTCTAGTTGAAAGATTTAATCCATCTATTCATTCCATAGTAAAATTACTCATTTTAAAGCATTTCCTATTTCAATAGTAATAACAACAACTACAAGATCATTTTCATTTCAAGTCCAAAAGTAGAAATGAAACTAAATCTACTTCTAATGTTGTTGTTTTTCCTTACTACAAAATGCAATATTTCAACATAGTAATTTACTTAAAATTTATTACATCTTTCCATTTCCACTAGACAACCATTTGTTCAAATAACTACTAATAACTTTGTTCCACATTCAAGGTTTCCAAGCATACACTATTAGTATTTTACAACTTCTATGTTCTTTCTTTCCTTTTTACAATACTATAACTTCAACAATGATAATGAACTTTCTTTTCCTTGAGCATAGCTCATTTATTTTAATGCAAATAACTTACTTTCTCACAATACAATTTATAACTAAACTTTAAACATGATTTCCATTTTGATTCATTTCTTTACATACTACAATTTGAGGAGAAAGGAAATTATACAATTCCTCAATGAGATTCCTTCAAAATAATAATACAACTTGGTAAATGAAACTTACAATGCAACATTTCTTTAAAAAAATACAATACTACAAGTCTTCCACCTTAAGTGGGAATAACAAGAAGGTTTTCTCACAAGGAAGGATTTCTTTTGGACATCAACAAATGCTCCAAGTTTCACATCACCAACGAGCTCCACCATGTCTTCACTTGATCACAACAACAAAAATGGGGGAGAGGCAACACTCTCCACCCAACCAATAATCCAATGAGGAGAAGAAGTTATCCTCCTCATTGGCCCCCAAGCCCCAACCACAATGCAATAAATGATGGATCCAACTCATGGAAATAATAAAAATCTCCACATCACAATACAAATATTTCACAACCATACCAAAACACAATCAACACAAACTACAATAAAAGAAGGAAACTAACAAAATATACAAGGCTTCAAAATACATTGCCAAAGGAGCAAGGATCTATGAGGAGATCACTTAAGCCTCCCAATGGGATTAGGTGCCCACCTTAAAACCCTCTAATATACATCACAAAACCCCTACACAACTCTTATGCCTCCCTAAAGATCCTCTTATGCCTCCCACATTCTCTTATGCCTCCCTACTACCTATTATGTCTCCCTCATAGAAACCAAGTAAGAAATGCAAGTATTTTCTTGTCCAAGGTGGGGCACCTAACCCAACGCCCTCCCAAAATGTGAAATAAACTCGTATGCCTCCCTATGTATAATATCCCCATAGTCAACTCCTACACCACACTTAGGCAATCTACCAAGCACCCAACAAGCATACCAAAACACTCAATAACATACACATATTAACAAATAAAAGAAACAATTAATCAAGAGTGTAGCTCTTACCTTTCTATGGTAGATATTGATCCAAGAGTCACACACCAAGTTCCTTCAAGCCCACTCTAACACCAAACAAGCTCCGAAAAAATCCACAAGCACTAAAAATTCTCCAACTCCAAAATACAAGAGCACCCAATGAATGAAGTAACCCCAAAATAAAAAAAAGAACTAGCATACATAGAAAAGGGAGAGAGGAGGGTGAGGTGGATCCCTGTAGGATGCCACATTACTTATCCTCGACTCCACCTCACAATTCAAACCTCAAGCCCAATGCACAATAAATTGGTAGTTGAGAGGAATGAATTACCTCTTACACACACAATCCAAACCCACACCCCTTAAGTACAAACTTTAAAACCCATGTAATAAAAGTGCAATAAATGCCACTTTTGTCTTACAAAACACATAATGGGGTCTATTTTTGACCCCCCAATCCAAAGGTAGGGTTGGTATAAGAAATTAAGAGGTGTGGGATTGTCCCAAAAGCCTCCAAAATTGGTTGTTAAGGCCAAATCTAAATTTCCAAGAAGGGGTAGAGTGTACAACACTCAAGGCCACATACACTCAACTTAAAACACAAAGACCAAAGACCCAACTAATCCATTAAATGATTCCCTTTGTCACATCTACAAAATTAGTTTAGTAATATGATTAATTAAATTAATTAAGACACATAAAACAATTAATGATAAAAGGGAAATACACCACAATTTAAATCACCTATACCAAAAATTAATTAAAAGAAAATAAGAAACTACACATAAACCATTGGTCACAGCTATTAGAGGTAATTTCCCCATGGGGACCGCTCAAAAACAATTCAAACAAACACAACATAACACATGTTGCCATGCGACCATTGTTGAATCCATCTAACATTCGATATGGTTGGTCTCCACCCCTTTGATTGTTGTGATATAACACCTAAAAACACACAATACCTCATTCGGCCGTGGATCGCATCAAAACATCCAAGATAAAATATATAAATATAAATTGACAATCATCCACGTATAAATTAAATCATTATCTAGACAAGTAATGTTATTATTTTCAATTTCTTACAAGATCTCAATTATACATTTCATCAATACCAATAAGAACACACAGATTATTTCAACTATTAAAGCCTACTCAATATGATAAGAATGCCAAATGTCATAATATATAAATATGTCAACAACACATCATCATCAATATAAAATGTCTCTAAGAATCCACACACATCATACTATGAATCGAAATCCAATAATCGTCCAAGTATCTCTATCATATAACATCATGCTATGTCAAAATGATACAATTATATCCATACATATAGTCAACAACATCGAAATCAAATATAATAAATGTCAAAGGGAAGTGGGCACTACTTACCCTCCCCTTAGACTCGACTTCCTCCTGGAAGTCACTGGAATAGGTGTGGAAATTGGACTCGTAGAAATGTAGCATCCTCCCATGTAATGTGATCTCATCATACGTGTCTAGCCGGAATCGAACCTAGTCAATCTCTCTACCTCAAAGGCCCAAGGTCATGCACTCTAGAATACGGATTTGAGCTACACTATCATCTTCCCTTGATCCCCACTTTGCAATGCGGTCTAATCTAATACATGAGAAGGATCGGAAATGTATCTTTTAAGTAAAGAAATATGAAAAACATCGTGGATGTGAGACAAGCTAGGTGACAATGCTAGATGGTAGGTAAAAGGACCGATACACTCCAAGATCTAAAAGGGACCCAAAAATATAACAACATGCTTAGAGCTTTTTCCATAACATATAGGGCTCTTATGAGGCTTGACATGAAGAAATACCTTCGTGCCCACCTCAAAACTACGATCTGTCATATACTTGATCCGCATACTTCTTCTTCCTATCTTGTGCCTCCTGTAATCTCTGCCTAATCATGACAACCTATTGCACCATATCCTATAATAAAGCTTGCCTAAGAGAAACCCCCCGTCCTCCAACTGTCACAACTAAGAGTGTCCTACACTCTCTACCATACAATGCCTAGAAAGGAGCCATGCCTATCGAACTTTGAAAACTATTGTTGTAAGAAAAATCGACCAGATACAAGTACTCCTCCCACCTCAATTGATAGTCCATGACTTACATCCTAAGAATGTAATCCAATATATGATTCACTCGCTTGGTCTATCCATCTGTCTCAAGGTGATAAGATTTACTGAAATTGATCTTCATCTCAAGAGCATACTGCATCGTAGTCCAGAAG
This sequence comes from Taxus wallichiana var. yunnanensis, assembly GCA_018340775.1. NCBI lineage: Eukaryota > Viridiplantae > Streptophyta > Pinopsida > Cupressales > Taxaceae > Taxus > Taxus wallichiana. The sequence goes on from CM031244.1 coordinate 351,639,957, forward strand.
TGGGAAGTGTACAAGGGATCATGGTCACAAATGATCTTATGTGGAATCCTATGAAATCTGACAATTTCATTAAGATATACATGTGCCACTGCACTAGTTATGTAGGTGGTATTCACCAGAGAAAAATGAACCACTTTCGTCAATTTATCCACCGTGACCATGATGGTGTCATGGTGTTATCTCGACGTCGGTAACCCAACTATAAAATCCATTAAAATGGTGTCCCATTTCCACTCCGGTATGACATGAGGGAAGATAAGGCAAGCTGGATGTTGATGCTTAGATTTCACCTTCTGACACTCTAAACAACGTGACATGAACTTAGCCATGTCTCTCCATAGTCCCCTCCAATTGTATAATTTTCTCAAGGTGGTGTGCATCTTCTTCACCCCGGGATGGGTTGAATAAAGTGCACGATGAGCCACTTTCAAAATGTCCTGTCTCAAGTCTTCGTCTCTAGGAACATATATCTGAAATTTTTTTCTTGAGAAGTCCACTTGTCTCTAATAAAATCCATCAAATCTCCCCTCAAGGGGCCTTTAAGACTCAATCTCTGCTCTGGCTGCAAGGTAGAAACTATCATGAGGAAGCTACTACAAAATCCTACTCCACAAATTTGTACCCACTAAAGTATCCATAGCCACATATCTCCATCTACTCAGGGCGTCTGCAACCACGTTCTCCTTCCCCTTCACATGCTCTATCTCCATGTCGTACTCACAAAGTAACTCCATCCAACACCGCTGACGAGTGTTGAGATTGGGCTATGTGAAGAAGTGGCGAAGAATCAAGTGATCTGTCCTATGTGTAAATATTTGGCCAAGAAGGTAGTATATCCACTGCACCAAGGCATGCACAACTGCTACAAACTCAAGATCATGAGTCTAATAATTGAGCTCATAATATTTGAGTTTGCGAGAGTCAAATGCAACTACTCTTCCCTCCTGCATCAACACACCTCCAAGTCCCGCTAAAGAAGCATTTATGCAAGTAAAGAACTCATTCTCGAGGGTCTAGTACTGCAAGAATAGGTGTTTTTGTGAGGCATTCCTTCAATTTCTTGAAGGCTTTCTCACATCTATTTGACCATACAAACTTATTCCCTTTCCACTGAGGGAAGTGATGGGGTACGCAACCCGAGAATTTTTGTAAAAATCACTTTTAGTATCCTACCAAACCCATAAAAATGCACACCTTAGTCACACTAGTGGGTGCTCACAATCCATAATATCTCAAATCTTGGAAGGATCAACCGTGGTACCTTCCCCAGAAATGATGTGGCCCAAATACTACACCTTTGTCTGAATAACACACACTTCTTCGGGTTCTCGTAAAGTCGTTGCTCACGAAGACACCAAGAACCTGCGAAAGGTGCCCCTCATGCTCGTCATGCATAAGTGAGTATATTAGAATGTCATCATCGAAGATGAGCATGAAGTGATACAAAAATGTCCTAAATACCTCATTCATCAAGCTCATGAACACTGTAGGGGAATTTTCCAGACCAAAAGGAACCACTATGAACTCGTAGTGGCCATATCTCATAGGAAATGCGGTCTTATGAATATCTTCCTCTATGATCATCAACTAATGATACCCTGACTTAAGATCTATCTTGGAGAATACTGTGGCCCCCTTCATCTGATAAAATAAATCATCAATGTGTGGGAGGGGGTAACCATTCTTGATCATTACTTTGTTCAGTTAGCGGTAATCAATACACAAACGCAGAGATTTGATCTTATTCTTTACAAAGCAATTGGTGCACCCCAAGGGGATGCACTAGGATGGATTAGGCCTTTCTCCAGAAGGTCTTCAAGCTGTAACTTGAGCTCATAGATCTCAGGGGTAGTCATCCAATAAGGTGCTCATGAGATAGGCTCTACACCCGAAACCAAATCTATGTGAAAATCTATCTCACGTGGGGAGGTAACCCCGTTAGTTCCCCTGGAAAGACATAAGAAAACTCTCTCAATATGTGATGGTCATTAATAGATGGCCCACTGGACCCATCCTTAGATCTATCACTAACCGTAACAACATACATCTCGGTAACCTCGTCGCACACACCGCTTAAGGTGCATAGCAGAGATGGTGCAGATGGAAACTATCCTCCTTACTCTTGCTATCAACGACTCAACTCCTATATCATCTGTACATGAAATATTCTTATGGTAACAATCCACTCTAGCTCTATGTGTAAACAACCACCCATGTACGAGATGACTCCATATGAAACCAACGGAAGGATACGAAGATCCGAGGTAGTGGTGAAGGGTCCCAAATCCACTACACACTCCTTAACTAAGGATTTTACGAAATGTTGGCTCCGAAGCCATCATTACATCCAAACTAAGCCCCTACCTAACTTCCACCAGCCTGTAACGATATACTAAAGATGGTGCAATAAATGAATCGATGAACAATAATAAAACAATATAGAGGTGGGAGTACCAAAATGCTACCTATAGTCTCTATCGTGGTATTCTGGTTTCTTAGCCTAGCAGCTTCTCGATCACTATGTAGATCCGATGGCTACGTCCCATGTCACCAACCATAGGATTTGAAATTTGTGCCTTACCCTTATTACTAGGGTTCTATGGGCACTCTCTCCAATGATGTCCAACAATGCCACAACCATAACAGCTTCTTGGTCCTCTCCAATGAGATGTAGCTCCAACCGGTACTCTAGAGGTCTATGTTGTGGATCCTGATGATCTGGATATGGACTGCTGAGGTCTCTGTGACAAGCTCCTACTGACTGAGCTCTTGGTGTACCTTGTGTCCTAATGGGACCCCTAGGAGGAGGCCCCATACTCCATCCCCTTTAAGCGTCGAATCTCTCGAGAAGGTCTGAATGGTGGACAAGTCTACTACTACTGAGGTGGATGTTGTGGTGGCTTGAATGACAACTATGTAGAACCATGTCCACCATGAGGAGGAGGAGATGACCCCCTCGACTCACATTATCTCTGGATCTATTGGTTATGGCTCTACACTCTATCCCCGGCCTCGCTACGCCTTCCCCTCGTGTCTCTCTACAATATAGACCTTCTCCATGGCCTCTGCTAAGGTCTATGAGCAATGAATGTGCACCGCACCACCCAAATCCAAATTCAGGCCCTTGATGAACCTGTGAATCTAGACTTGCTCGTCCTACATATAGTTGACATACTGGAGTAGGTCCATAAATCAACTCTCATACTCAACTACAGTCATAGATTCCTAACGAGGTCGTGGAATTCATCTATCCTCTGTTGAATAAACCTCTTGGATAAATACCTATTCCCGAACTGATCCTCAAAGATCTCCCAGGTAACTGTCTCTGAGTCAACATGGAGCTTTTGCTCCTTGCTCCTCCACTAGACATCTACTCCATCCCTCAGAAGATGGATCACAACATGAAATTTTGTGTTACTAGTACAAGGGAAGAGCTTGAAGCATCCGTTCAAGCTCACCAACCAGGCATCTACCTAAAAACCACCTGTATCTCTAGAATAGTGAGACAGACATAGCTTTAGGATCTCCCTGATATGGTCTACATAATTTAATAAATGATGACCCCTAGGTCTCTTTTCATGGTCCTCCCTATGCCTAGGGCTCCTAGATATGTCCATGTGTCTTGAAATCCTATCTCCATGTCCCCTCTATGGTGACTCTACCCTTGTTGACTCTACGTGGGAGTTCTCTTCTCTATGCTCCTCAATGTGCCGAGGGATGCACGAGTGTCAACTGATGGCTCCCTATCCTATCTAGCAAGTTGTCCTCCTAAGGACCCTCCATGTATAGTGGCATTAACGTCTTGAAGCATTTGTAAAATTTGAGGTAGAATGGCCGCTACCACCTGATTTGAAGGTGGAAAGTCTAGATCTATGTGTAAGAACCACTCGTCTAGTCCGCATCTCCTATAAAGACCAAGGCAAGAGTTAGTTCATCATTCTAGGTTTTTGTTGCAGTTTTCTAGGATTTCTATATTATAAAATTATCAGACAATGTTGTTTTCTAGGTCTAAAAAATATATTTGCGCTAGGTTAATTTTTCATGTCTTGTTTTTTCCAGTGTGCCCATGGGTCCAAGATTTGAACCCATGGCTTTGATACCAAGTGTAACACCAAAAAATGATGTTCTAGGAACACATTAAATCTTATACACTTATCCAAAAGGTTGATGACAATTTTTTTTTTTTTTTTTTTAAGTTATAAGGTTGTAAGGGTGTCAACCCCTAGTGTATGTTAAATTAATTTTCACCAATAATCACTACTTTACAAAGGATGGACCAGGTCTAAGTTAAATGATTAAATATTCTTAATTTATCTCTAAGGTCAATTAATTAAAATCAACTAGGAAGGTGCCATAATTTAATTTACTTGGTTAAATTTTTTTCTCCTCCTTAAATTAACATTCAAACCCAAAATGATTAACCTTATACTTAGTTACTTTAGTTCCATTATCTTAATAGCTTTAATGTCCATTTCATTAATTTTCTAAAACATACTAGGAACTAAATAATTACTTTGCACACCAAGGTATTTAAATGGCCCCATTCACCCATTTACACATACCTTTAAATTTATTTAAAACACCCATAATATTCATTCCTACCAAACAATTGTAGGGTTGATCCTCAACCCTTGGATCAATTCAATTGTGGCCACTAGATCCTAGGGTTCCAAACTAACCCTAAATATCCTTATGAATTCTTATTAAATCCTTTTCTTTACCCTAGTCTCCTCATTTGGTCTATTTTTTTGTTTAATTTACAGGTTGGAGAAATGGAAGCCATGGGAGCAAGAAAGGAAGAACTATGGAGGAATTTACAAAATCAAGCTTAGTTTAGATTTGGATTAAAGGTTTATTGGTGTAATGTCTCCCATTGAATATTGTAGAGGTTTCCACTCCAAATCTGGAGTTGTTACAAAATTATTTTTATTTTGAGTTCCCTATTTGGGCCAAACCCTACCTCCATTAATATGTATGAGATTGAGCACTTTTAATTATCCATTTGAATATTTACTTGCTTTGAACAATGAAATTTTACCTTCATTTTCTTGTTGGAGGTTTCCTCTTTAATTTTTACAAGCTTAAATTTTAGTTAGACCAAGTTAAAAATCACACAAAGCAGTGATTTGCATTTTTCTACCACTAGTGACAAAATTTCCACTCAAAGCAAGTCGATGGTCATGTTCCTTAGAAACATAACCTTCAAATCCAAGATTTTTCAAAAACAAAAATCACTAGAGTTTTTAAAATTCATTCTGAACTTAAATTTATGTACCTAAAGTTTCCAAAAATTTTAATCTATCTATTCATTCCATAGTAAAATTACTCATTTTAAAGTATTTCCTATTTCAATAGTAACAACAACAACAACATCATCATTTTCATTTCTTTCAACAAATTTTCTTTCAAGTCCAAAAGTAGAAATGAAACTAAATCTACTTCTAATGTTGTTGTTTTTCCTTACTACAAAATGCAATATTTCAACATAATAATTTACTTAAAATTTATTGCATCTTTCCATTTCCACTACAACCATTTGTTCAAATAACTACTAACAAATTTGTTCCACATTCAAGGTTTCCAAGCATACACTATTAGTATTTTACAACTTCTATGTTATTTCTTTCCTTTTACAATACTATAACTTCAACAATGATAATGAACTTTCTTTTCCTTAAGCATAGCTCATTTCTTTTAATGAAAAGAACTTACTTTCTCACAATACAATTTTAACTAAACTTTTAAACATGATTTCCATTTTGATTCATTTCTTTACATACTACAATTTGAGGAGAAAGGAAATTATACAATTCCTCAATGAGCTTCCTTCAAAATAATAATACAACTTGGTAAATGAAACTTACAATGCAACATTTATTAAAAAAATACAATACTACAAGTCTTCCACCTTAAGTGGGAATAACAAGAAGGTTTTCTCACAAGGAAGGATTTCTTTTGGACATCAACAAATGCTCCAAGTTTCACATCACCAATGAGAGCTCCACCATGTCTTCACTTGATCACAACAAAAAAATGGGGAGAGGCAACACTCTCCACCCAACCAATAATCCAATGAGGAGATGAAGCTATCATCTTTGTTGGCCCCGAGCCCCAACCACAATGCAATAAAAGATGGATCCAACTCATGGCAACAATACAAAGATTCCACATCACAATACAAATATTTCACAACCATACCAAAACACAATCAACACAAACTACAATCACAAGAAGGAAACTAACAAAATATATAAGGCTTAAAAATGCAAAGCCAAAAAAGCAAGGATCTATGGGTAGATCACTTAAGCCTCCGAATGGGATTTAGGTCCCACCTTAAAACCCTCCAATATAAATCTCAAAACCACTAAATAACTCTTATTCCTCCCTCAAGATCCTCTTATTCCTCCCAAATTCTATTATGCCTCCCTATCATCTCTTATGTCTCCCTCATAAAACCAAGTAAGAAATGCAAGAATTATCTTGTCCAAGGTGAGGCACCCAGCCCAACTCCTCCAAAAATATGAAATAAAATCTTATGCCTCCTACATATAATATCTCCATAGTCCCATCCTACACCACACTTAGGAAATCTACCCAACCACCCAACAATCATACCTAAACACTCATTAACATAAACATATTGACAAATAAAAGAAACAATTACACAAGAGTGTAGCTCTTACCTTTCCATGGTAGATCTTGATCCAAGAGTCACACACCAAGCTCCTTCAAGCCCACTCCAACATCAAATAAGCTCCAAAAAAAATCCACAAGCACTCCAAAATTTTCCAACTCCAAAATACAAGAGCACCAAATGAAATGAAGTAACCCCCAAACAAACAAAAGAACTAGCATAAATAGAAAAAGGAGACATCTGGTGAGGTGGCTCCATGTAGGATGCCACATCACTTATCCTCAACTCCACCTCACAAGTCAAACCTCAACCCCAATGCACAATAAATTGGTTTTTGATAGGAATTACAAACCTATTACACACACAATCCAAACCCATACCCCCTAAGGACAAAATTTAAAACCCATGTAAGAAAAGTGCAATAAATGCCACTTTTGTATTACAAAACACATAATGTGGTCTATTTTTAACCTCCAATCCATAGGTGGGTTGGTATAAGAAAATAGGAGGTGTGGGACAAGTTTAACTTGTCCCACAAGCCTCCAAAATTGGCTCTTAAGGCCAAATCTGAATTTCCAAGAAGGGTAGATTGTACAACACTCAAGGCCACATACAATCAACTTGAAACACAATGACCAAAAACCCAACTACTCCATTAAATGTCTACATTTTTCACATCTACAAAATTACCATAATAATATGATTAATTAAATTAATTAAGACACATAAACCAATAATGATAAAAGGAAATACACCATAATTTAAATCACATATATCAAAAATTAAATAAAAGAAAAGAAAAGACTAAACATAAACTATTGGTCACAATTGGAGGTAATTTTCCCCCATGGGGACCCCCTAACAACAATTCAAACACACACAACATAACACATGTTGCCATGGTGACCATTGTTGAATCCATCTAGCATTTCGATGTGGTTGGTCTCCAATCCCCCTTTGATTGTTGTGATATAAATGCCTGCAAAACACACAATACCTCCTTCGGCCTCATGGCCACATCAAAACATCCAAGATAAAATATACAAATATAAATCAACAATCATCCACATATAAATTAAATCATCATCTAGACAAGTAACATTATTATTTTCAATTTCTAACAACATCTCAATTCTACATTTCATCAATACCAATAAGAACACCAGATTAGTTCAACTGTTAAAGCCTACTCAATATGAAAATAATGTTGAATGTCAAAATATATAACACATCATCATCAATATAAAATGTCTCTAAGAATCCACACACATCATACTATGAATCAAAATCCAACAATAGTCTAAGTATCTCTATCATCTAACATCATGCTATGTCAAAATGATACAATAATATCCATACATATAGTCAACAACATCGAAATCAAATATAATAAGTGTCAAAGGGAAGTGTGCACTACACACTATGGCGGCTACCTAGTCATATCCATTTAATGATGATGGTCGTTAATTGGATATTGTTGCTTAGCATCTATATTGAGTTGCCTCGTCAAGTCCCTCAAATTGTGACAATCGTAATGCATTTAAGAACAAGCTTCATTAGAGTTGTAAAGTTGAATTGAATTGCACATATATGTACCCCAATGCCACCGTATGATGGCTATGGGAAGGGAAGCGGTCCAATAATGATGTAAATCATTATGGAGACACTTACCTTCCCATAGACAACCTAAGTTGACATAGTGGTACGTCCTCATGCAGGTTAACCCGATTTTTTACCTTGAATGAGACTTGTAACTATTCATAACACCACTAACTAGTCCTAATCCAGATAACATAAATTAATATGGTGGAATTCAAGTTCCTAATGATGAGTGTGCCGTCACGGATCTGAGCATGGTATACATGTCTCAAAAACTATGGCCGGACTAGTGTAAGTTGCTAATTACAATATCATGATTTCACCAAGATCTAAATGTAGGATGCTAGATGGGATTTGATGATGAATACCTATGTAGACACTTAGAATGTAATATTTGACTATCTTTGATAGATTAAAGAAACCATTAGTATACTTTGTATACACACTCGTAAAGAGTAATCTATGAGGGGACGGTTACTAACCGACTCATGAAACTACACATGGTTTATGACTGTTATAGGATGGATTGACTAAGATGATGTTAGTTCTAAATCATGAGAATTTAGAAAAAGGAAACATAATATAGGAACTTAAGATTTATGTTGGATTTAAATCAATGCAACATGAAATTAAATAATACAAAAATCCTAGAAATGAAGTGAAAAAAGAGGTTGTTATGGGTTTTCCACCAAGAGATTATGTGAGTGACACTTAATAAGAGTTAATAATATAAGAAGAACCACAAAACCAAGGAAGTGAGCATTATCTAGATGCATATGAAGGTAGGATCATTAGAGCTATCTCAAGAATTGAAAAATGAACCAAGGTGGAAGTTCCTAGCTTCTTAGGAACTTTGAATCCCTAGGAATTAATAGATTGGCTTATAAATATTTAAAAATAGTTTGAGTTTGATGATGTGGATGACATAAGGAGAGTGAAAATGGATCAAGAAAGGTTGAAATATCATGCGGCTCTATGGTGGAAGGAAGTAGAAAATGAGAGAAATAGAATGGTTAAAGAGAATGTAATACAATGGGATTTAATGGTTGGTAAGTTGAAGGGAAAGTTTTTACTTGAAAATTACTAATTGAAATTGTTGAAGTAGCTACAAAACTTAAAATTTTTGGAATGAAACAAAAATAAAAAAATCAACAGTTGAGAAGTAGAGAAAACATACTACATCAAACAACAAAAAGATATGTTGCTAGGAAATGGGTAAGGGTAGGATACACAGATACATCGATTTAAAAAAACCCTTGGGTACGATATTTCTTAGATATGTCCATACATATCTATTAAAAATTGTGTGTGTGTGTGTAATTCTACTCATTTTTTAGTCGTAAGAAATACAAAACTTCAAAATTATAGTAGAGCAACGTTAAAAACATTCAATATACTTAAGACTTTACATTTTCATTGATCAAGTAGTTTTCATACATATGATATACAAATATCATGTCAACATGAATACAAACAAATCTTGAAAAATATACTAGGATCAATGTTCCAAACATACAATATGCTTAAGATTCTACATTTCATTGATAATGTGGTTGACATACATATGATTTATGAATATCATGTCAACATGAATAAAAATAAATTTAGAATATATCATCCGGATTTTCCTTAAAATCAAATTCTTGCATGTCACTCGTATGCGAGCTCCACTCTCATTAGTTCGGTTATTCACTCATTGTTTGAATGCCATCTTCGCCATCAAATATTGAAAGTTGCATAGGAGTGCATCCAGAGGCATCTAGGTCTCTAGTCTTTGGAATAAAATACCAAATTTTGCAAGGACTTCTAACATAGTCCTCATATTTGTGTGACAAGAGGTGCAAATGGAATGCACAATTACCAAATCCTCAACTTTTTTAGATGTAACTTGTTTCATTTAACGAATTGGATAAAGGTATAAGTACTCCAATTCCACTATTTGTAAGAATTACTAGCCACATATTACTAAAAAAACATTTGAAATATCAAATTAGTAACATACCAAGAATGCATGAAAAAATATCCGAATACATAAAATTTAAAAAATTTAATGATTAAAAATTTATCAATGTTATACATGTGAAATAATTTTTATGGGAATCGATCATAAGTACTTGGCATCATGGCCATGTACACACCACCATTTGGTTGGGGTCATGGTTTACTTGTTGAAAAGATCCTCAATCTCTCTCATGTTGCCTTCTAAAGATACAAACATGCCCATTTCGTTTTGGACCACATTGACTATAGATGGATCAAGAAAAAGTATTCTAAATGTTGACATGGTTCCATTTTTTACTTCGAAGTCAAAGGATGGTGATTAATCATTAGGTAGCCAAAGTATTTCGAGCTATAATACTTGGGTTTCAGTGCATAAACAAAGATATGTAATGGGGTGGTCATTATATTCCACCTCTTCATGACCACATTGTTGACCACATTGTAGAAGGTCTCCTCTAGATCTTGCTAGTTTGTTTGTAGGACCTCTCTCACACTTTTAAGCATAGAATCCATTCCATCATATATCTCTCACATGCATGTTACATCAATATCTATGTATCTAATTATGGAAAGAATGGGCTCTATAAAACGAGCAAGTACTTAACCTTGGCCCACTACTCATCATCAAGGACTAATGATTTTACCTTTGTAGCTTTATCTTTTTTTTTGCCTCCATATTGTCCAAATATTGTTAATCACCAAACCGCTTAAATACTCTTTCACCTTCACAAGTTGTCTCATAAAGAGTGTCTCGAGAGGAAAATCTTGTTTCTACAACCTTCAACAAATCTAACCTAGAGAATCTCCCGAATATAGCTTGTGGCATATGATATTTTCTTTATAAACATCTCGAATGTCATTTGCATTGGTGTAAATTATCTCAATCTACGGTATTTCCCAAATCTTTTAGAGCATCAAATTAAGGGAGTGGAAAACATAAAGGGTCCAAAATAGGTTATCGTACTACTCTTTATAATCAATCATGTTACTTTACATTTTTAACATTTTCCATGATGACTTGGAAAACATTTTGGGGGTCCACCGACTCAATAGCTTCTATCAAAATGTCGAAATAAATTGTGCATCTTTGACTTTCCTCCACAATCATGGCTTTTAGGAACATATTGCAACAAAATTTATTAGGGGTCTATTTCTAGCATATTTACATCCATTTGAAATGATAGAAACCCCTACAAACTTCCATGAAACTCTAATTGGATGTAGAGAGATGTGAATGTGTTCCACTCCTTTTCCAAGAGTGAGGTTTGAAACTTTTCCATTTTTACCCTTGTGAAGCTTCATCTGATAGCCTTTACCATTTGCTTGCCAATATGGAGACCTCAATCCATTAAAGGGCATCCCACACGCATAAATGCATTGTTTAGTACCTCATTAGAAATATCCCTCTTTTCATTATTAATTGTTTTTTCAATACTCTTTTTGGATTTTTTCGTGAGGTCTCTTGACTCTCTTCATCAAAATAGGTATCAAGTGGATGAATTTGAGTTTGAAGGCCTTCTTTGCAATGGAATTATTTTAGATCAATGTATTTCACATTATCTATCAATCTCCTCTTGCTCTCTCGGTACTTTTTCATTCCTCTTTTGATATTTTGGGGCACTTCTTTATCCCCACATGTCCAACCCTACCAAATGGATTTTCAGTCAACTATATGAGTATTTATATTGAGCATGACAACCATGAAATATCCAAATCTAAACCCCACCACCAAGGTATTCTACCACTTTCACATGTCTCCAAAGAGGAGAATGAGGATCATGTTTCACAATAGCCGATGTGTTTTCAAAAGCTTGTGGGCCTGTGCAATCCAACTAAAGAAAAACTTTTTGCCATCTTAATATGTTTTTGATTGCCAAGATCACCTTAACGACATGAGGTGAGGTCCTACACAAATTTAGGATATTAAAAAAATTAAAACATTTTACCTTAACAAAAATAATAAATTAAAAACAATGACTTATTAATTTCTAAGTGATGTCATCCTAATCTATTTTTGACCACCAAGATCACCATAAAGGTGCAAGGTGAGAGCATACATAGAGTTAGGTTGTTTAAAAAATTAAAAACATTTTGCATTTTCATAAATAAATTATTTATGTTATCCTAATCTATTTTTGATCGCAAGATCACCATAACGGTGCGAGGTGTGAACATACACAAAATTCAAAAGTTAAAAAGATTTTTTTCCTTTTTACATAAAATTTAAAAATAAAATAAAATTAAAAAAACTTTCCAATTATTAATTCAAATTTTTCTAAGTGATGTCATCCTAATCTATTTTTTATCACCATTTTCACGATAAAGGTGCGAGGTAAGAACATACTGAAAGTTAGGAAGTTAAATTTTTTATTAAAAATTCCTTTACATAAATCAAATGATAAATGCTATAATATTAATTATTAATATTGAATAACGCATTTAAAAATTGAAAATAACAATATTTAGTAATTATTAATTTAGAATTTTCTAACCATGCCATCCTAATATGTTTTTTTATCACCAAGATTACTACTTTTCACATCCGGGGACAAAATGATTCGAACCTTCGCAATAGCAGGACCAAAACTTGATGCTTTTGTTGTTCTACCTCGTCCTGAAGGAGGGACAAAGATCACCACAAAGGTGCGAGGTGAGAGCATACAAATATTTAGGATGTGTTTAAACCGTAGCTTTTAAAAACATGCTAAAAAATAAATTTTAAATACTATAAAAAAATAAAAGGCTGAATTAAATAAAAATACCTGTAAGTGTAGACAAGGGTAGCAAGTAAAACAATGTTGCCTCCAAATGTAGATCCTTGTTGCAATATAATTCTAACAAACGCTTGCGTCCAAACGTGATGTCTCCGCCAAATGTGACGTATCCTCTTTTGAATGAACAATAAAACAATGTCTTCCTCTCAACAATTGCTTCCTCTAAACAAACTTGAACTCCTTGCAATGGTTGGCTGCAAAAAAATCCTCCTTCCAATGTTTTTCTCCTCTTCAATTTCTCTTTGGCTATTTGCTCATACACTTGCAAAAACCAATAATGAATTGTTTGTGTGATTTCAAATAAATGGTTGAGTGCTTTTTATAGCTTTTTGAGGAGTTTAGGGTTTAATATTTTATTAGTTTAAGTGTTAGGGTTTGGTTTTTGGTCATTGACCAAGTCAAAAAAACTTTTTTGGGCCCCCACCATCTAAATCTACGAATTCACTTTGGATATGACATTGTATGTCTCGAGCACACCAAAACATACTTGAGACGTATCTTGTCATATCCACAAATAATTTGTACCTGTACATGCACGTATCCATACCAAATATGTATCAAGTAGGGTATGGGAGGCTACGGGATGAACCTTGGCAACATAGACAAAAAGGACACAGGATATTCCTTTAAAAAAAACCAATGTGAAAAACCTTTAGCAAATTGAGGATGTGCTTCCTTATGTCAATTGAATCAACAAGATTGCAACCAAGGCTCTCCTTAGATCAATCAGGATTGTGGGACTGTATCAATTCCTTTACCATGCTTCTTCTCACTTTCTTTATTCTACAACTTACTCAATATACTTCATCATCTCTCCCAGAGGCATTATGAATGTACACATCTAAATATATAAAGAATACGTAATTGAAAGAGCTCAATGGGCATTTATAAGCATACATTAAATCAATAAAATAATATAGAAGATTCAAAACTCCATATATCTTGACATTCGAGATGTGGAACACCATAGCCTCCATTCAAGGTTGTTGGTCTTCTTGTATGTCGCATTCATGCTTTGGTGGTTGACATATACTAGACACATTTGATGGCCGGAATATACTAGATACATTCAACAAATTTTGAATCTTCCTTATACATTTGATGGCGAATAGATTTACTTTACAAAATTTTAAGCTAAATAATGTGCAGCCTCAAATTCAGAGATGCTAGAGGGGTTTTTGAGGATTTGGACCATATCCTTAAATCCTCCATCAACTTCATCCAACATTATTTAAATTTCATTTTCTTGCATCATTGTTTTGAGTCATCAATTTTTTTCGATTGAATGGTGCATATATTTTTAAGTGTCTATTTGGTTATACAAAACATCCAATTAAATCACCTCTGAATTTAATTATTTCACTTGATCAATTTATAATCATATCCCCCAAAAGCTCATACATTGAAAATTCGGTCATACCTTCTACCTACTATATGAGATTTCATTTTTCTTACCTCTCCATAGAATTAGATTTGATATTACTAATTTGGGAGTCTTGTTTGGCTAAAACTACGCTTGAATGTTGAAGCAGTTTACCTTTGGATTTCTACTCTTTCTTAATTGGAGTGTCTCTCTACAAGCATTTTGTTTTTCCTTTTCGAAGTGATGAATTCCACTACTCAACTGATGGAGGAACATACAGGGTGGTCAACAATCTTGTATCAACCAAAAACATGTGGAGTGTGTTGTGGTGAATTTGTGGTTGGTTATTAGTGTTGCAGTATGAAAGTTGATCAATAGGGACCTAAGGAAAATAACAGGTCATCAACCAGATACGAGGACCATCAAGAAGTCAATTTCATTTAGAAAATGAGGCTAAATAGGAGGATCAGAATTCCTTTCTACCTCATTTCTTTTCCAGAAGGATCGATTAAATATTATCATTTGGAAAAAATGGATGGCTCCATCCCTTAAGAAATTATTATGCTATTGTACATTAGAGTCAAAGAATGTTTACTTATGATATTATTCCTGAGGTCACTATAAAAGAAAAAGGTAATATGGAATCTATAAACATGGATAAATGGAAGGGGCATGATAGAGTGGTCTTCAAAATACTTAAAGAAAGTTGCCAATGCAATACTGCTTGGTCAAACCCTCTTTAGATCGTCAAAAATACAAATAACATGATAATATTAGAGGAGATACCCTATCTAATATCACTCAATAAGAAAATATACAAGTATATTTTTTTATTAGGGACATTTTACGTGGGGAAATATCCTAAGAAAAATAGAGAGGATCGTACGGAGATAGAAATAAATAAGAGAATTAAGGGAGAGTTGGATGAGTTCCCAAGAAAATATGGAGATGATGGAAGCCAATGCTAAAATCCAGCATAACATCATGAAGTGTCTCCAAATAGGTAATTAGAATATAAATCTTAAAATTCAACAAGATGTTGATAAAGAGAAAACAAAATACATTCCTATATAGATAAATTACAAAATGAAATGGCTTAACTTTAAAAAATATTGAAGTGGTGGAAAGAGAGCAGGAAAAAGATAAAAGATACCCATAGACTCTTAGAAATCAGTAGATCAGTTGTTAAGAACAGCACTATGAGAATTTTCATGCAGAGAGATACTTTTAATATGAGGACCGACAAATTCATAGAGGAAACAAAAAAATAAAATGAAGAAGAGCATTAAGAGGTGAGGTCCTACGGATAATAAGGATAATGGAAAGATTGACGAGTGCCTAAAATTTCCCTGTAGTGAATGGGAGGATACGGTGAAATGTTTTCAGAGTTAGCTTGTTTTTCTGAAGGTTGTTACAAGTTTATTTATTGTCGTCTGAAAACATTCAACCTATTTCATTATGGAATGTTTCATGTGATTTTGGTTTCTCTTTGTGAAAAATTGTCTATATTGTTGGGTATGATGTGAAAGGGTTAGGGACCTTCCTAGAACCATACCTTCACCCTTATAAAACTAGCAATTGCATGTGTACAATGCAATGTGAACGCCGAACAGTATATGTTATTTGATTTAGAGGGATAGTTATTACTTTTGTAGTTGATGTTGATAAGTGGTGTGATTGATTTTGTAAGTGTAGAAATATAGATGAACCACTTCATTTAAAGGTTCTCTCTACATTTCAGACTTGTTACAAATTCCTACATATACATTTACAATTCTCATATCATGAGTGGTAGCATTTTGCTGACTATATTATTTGAGCTTAACATGAATACATGAAGAGTTCCATGCATGTGCAGATTTTATATCATGAGTGGTAGCCGTTTGTGGCCAATTTTTTCTCTCTAAACATGGATACATTTGATACCGTTTTGGATAGTTAATTTCTTTTTGTAGTTGATGTGGTTTGTATTATTTTCGGGGTAATTGTGTTAGTGTTGCATCGGTTGTTTGGTTGGTCGTTTGTTGAAAAAACCTTTTTGTATAGTCGATAAGGGGTGTGATTGATAGTGGTAGTGTAGGAATATAGATTAAACATTACATTGATTTGTTCTATGTGTACATTTAAATTTGTTACAAATTTGTACATATAGAGTTGCAAATCTTATATCATGACATCTGAACTAAACATGTATACATGAAGACCTTTGTACATTTGCAGATTTTATATCATGAATGGTAGCCTTTTGTGGCCAATTTTATTTTCACTAAACATGAGTACATTTTATACCCCTTGAACAGAAATTTCGCTTTGGATACAAGAAGTGTTGAGTAAAGTAGTGGTGGACGTGCTATCAAAGTAGAGGGTAGTTTTCAATGAACCATAAAATAAAGTAGAATAATAGAAGGGGAAAAAAGGGCTCACCCCAACATGGAGAATGTGACAAAATAGATAAATATTACACTTTACAAAAATAACAGTTTAGGTTTCTACATGATAATATATTTAATACAAAAATTTTTTTATCTAACTTAAGTCATTTGCTATTGTAAATTCAAGGTATGAAAAACATTAGAAACATGGGAGTGAAAGGATTTTTCAATTTAAATACCTCTCTAGCAGTTCTCCCAGAATCGACATGGTCTCTTCCCGAAATTATCTCCATTATAAGTACTCCAAAAATGTACACATCGCTTCTCTCATTCAACATTCCTATGTTGGCATACTCATGTGCCACATACCGGATAGGAAAGACCAACCACCAAAAAATTCCATCAAGAGATATCCCAAATGCCCAACATCCCAATCAAATTTTTTCCATGGTCTGATGGTAGGTTGGGATGCCCAATAAGCCACTTCAATTTTTGCATTAAAATTCTTTTGATGGAAAGTGATTTTCCATCCCAACATTCCAATCAAATTTTTTCCATGGTTTGATAATAAGGTTGGGATGCCCAATGAGCCACTTGATTTTATGTGTTGGAATTCTTCTCATGGAAAGAAATTTTCCATGCTACTAGTTTTATGATTTAGCACATTTACAAAGGTGAGGGATTTGAATTACAGAATTAGCCATAAATCAGGATTGGGATAAGTACTCACCCAAAATTCCACATTACCCTAGTTGTAACATAGCTCTTCTCGGTTCCCAGAAGCTTGGCCAACCCAAAATCAGAAACTTTGGCATTTCATTGTTTGTCCAGAAGAATGTTTCTTGATTTTATCTCTCTATGAACCACCTTGGGCTCTAACCCCTAATGTAGATATGCTAGCCTATAACAACATTCATGATCATAAATAAGATGGATTTCCCACATTGTTGTCAACAACATACATTGCTGCAAATGTGAAGCCTTATGTTGATATATGTACTACAAATACAAATCCTATATATTATTATTATGATGGATTACCCTTTGGTTGTTCCAAGAATAATTCTCATTCGATCTCCCACGTGAGAGGACTGAAAGGTCCCACATCTCCATGAAGCCACTGCTCTAAGTTTCCATTGTCAACGAACTCGTACACAAGCATCCTGTGAGTGTTCATCAAGTAACAATCATTAGGTATGTTGTCGCCCTCAAAATTCCCCTCATTTTCCGAGTCTAAATT
Organism: Taxus wallichiana var. yunnanensis; assembly: GCA_018340775.1. Lineage (NCBI taxonomy): Eukaryota > Viridiplantae > Streptophyta > Pinopsida > Cupressales > Taxaceae > Taxus > Taxus wallichiana. The sequence continues at coordinate 351,657,940 of CM031244.1, forward strand.
GAAAATTTTGAGTTAGTTCCTTTGAGAAATGATTAAACAAAGTAATAGGTCTAAAAGATGGAGGAATTTGTGCTTTGAAGTTGTTAAAATTATCCAGTCTATGTGATTTGATAAATTTTCCGTTTCCCATCTAGATGCGTGAAAAATTTATTGTTTCCTTCACTTGAAAGAAATTGCCAATATTTTCTTTGGCCATGGATCGTCATGCCTTTTATTGTTCACAACTTCTTTGTTCGTGAAAGAAATTTGAAAATCGGGTAAAATTGTGGAGTTTTCCTCTTCTCTGCATTTTTCCATAGTCGTGGATGACGGGCGTATCCTCCCATCAAATTTTTGCCCCAGAATCCATGGGTACGTGGACATATGTAATTGGTTAGGGTGGATGGGTTCTTTTGCGAACTTATCATTTTTGTTATTTTTGCAAAAGTGTTACATTGGCCCTTTGGCCTTGGAAGATTCTGATTGGCTGTTCGGAGATATGAAGCGGTGGGTCCTTTTGTGAACTTATCTTTTTTTTGTTATTTTCGCAAAAGTGGCAGATTGACCCCGTGGCTCCGTAGGTCCTTGATTGGTTATTTGGCTTGAGGCGAAGAGGTGGCCGGCCCTTTTCATGTTTTGAGGCATTGTGGTGAAAAGAAGTTAAGTTGTAAAAAATGAAGCGCAACCCCGCTTGCGCCCGGGTGATGCCACGTGTCGATGCCTACGTTGAAAAGTCAAAGAATTGGAGAGGTGGGTCATTGGAACACTTTAAGAATTTTGGATTCATTTCCAAAAAGGCTTAAAGTTATAAAGTCACCCACTGCCTCATTCATGACCGTTGAAAATTCAAATGTTAAGGCCACATATTGAGTCAAAGTAGGGAAGTGGGGAAGCGGGCCATCGGAGCACTTTTGGAAATTTGGTTTTATTTCCAAAAAATGAAGTAAAAGTTATAAAATGATCCATAGTTCCACTAGAGTCTTGAGCCCACCTTTGAAAAGTCAAAACGGGATGCGGGTCAGCAGAGAAATTTGTGTTTTTGAGCTTTTTGCTTAAAATTTAAAAATTGTAAAAATGAGTCGCGACTCCATCACCACTCAAATGATGCCACGTGTCAGGCCTATATCAAAAGAAATGGCGGGCCGAAATGCTCTAAAATTCCTTTCCTCAAAAAGGTCATAAAATATAAAAGTTTTCCCCGAGCCCCCTTTAGCTAAATCTCTTCCACGTGGATGGCTCATATTTAAAGTTTGCAAAAGCAAGATGAGTGGCTCAAATTCAAAGTTACAAAATAGTTGCAATGGCCTTGTGCAATGCATCTATTTTTTCCACCATGAGCGCTCCTCCATGAACCAAAAATCCAAACGGCCGCGATATAATGCACTTTTTCTACCATTATTGATCTTCTGATAAGGAAGAAGTTGCACGAGCTAATGATGAAAAGAATGCTGCCAAAAAAGCAACGATTGGATATGATTGAAAGGAATGATCATTTGTACACCTAGTGGCTCTCGAGTGGAAATTTGTTAGATGTCACTTTCTTCGAACACATCTGTAATAAACAAAGTATTCCTTGCATATTCTTTTCTAGGGGAAAAAGTTTGGATGTAAAGTGAATGTTATAAAGGGATGTTTTGATCATGCCACAAAGGGGGGGGAACCATACTGGACCTAAATTTGTGCTTTTTCATGTCAACATGACCTCGATCCATTTGATAAATCTGAGAATGACAAAACAAACATTAATTATACTAATGGAAAACAAATCTCAGGAGTTATATCATTCTTGATACCTACACTAATTGAAGTTGTGGCAAGCTAAAAAGATCGAGGGCAACTTGTCCTTCCAAATTCACATTTTCCATCACTCTACAAACCAAAAAAAATTAAAAAGGTTAAAATTTGGAAGCCTTCCCCCTATTTGGTTATTTATGATGTTCAACCAATAAACTTGTTCAAGATTGCCGATTGACATCGGTATCTTCCCACTCATTTTATTTGAGTTCAATGCTCTGACAAAACAGATACAACATTATAAGGTATTTTTTGGCCAAAGAAGATTCTTTAGAAAGATTATGTGGGGGAGGAAATTACAATAATTATCCTACATAAAGGATAGATTTCCCACACTAGAGTAATTATCTTACAGAAATGTCAGATTTCACAAATTGCTTAACTCGTTGGGAATGGATCCCATAAAAGCACACCCATCAAGATCCTGAACAGAATGTCGATCATATGTGTTTCTCAATTTTGAATTGAGATGCTAAACCCATGTAGAAAGACTAAATTTTACAGGCTTACAATGTATCGAGGTGAAGCAATTGACCGATGGAGTTTGGGATCTGGCCAGTTAACTCTTTGTTGTAGGATAAATCTTTGTGTCACAAAACACAATAGATAATAATACTCATAAAAATTTAAACAATGCTAAATATAGGAAACAAATTTTCTAGGATAGATCATAATCCATATTATATGTAGGAGAGACTATTATTTTTAACAAAGACATTGACAAGTTGATACCAATAAATCACATATACAAAGAATCAAAAAAAATTAAAGAATTAATTATGGCTTAATCCTTTTGATGTTGTGTTGAATGACAAAAATACAAAGGATAAAGAAATACCAATCAACTCCATTGCAAGATATGAAGGGTACAAAATAACTATGGTAACATGGTCAAGAGACATACTTGAAATTCATTTCTATGCTCCAACTTTAGACTTCCTTGAATTGCGGAATGCTTGTCTTTCACCTCATAGAGGAGTGAGCTTTCTTGAGGAACTTTTTTTTTGCAATTTACGTAGTGATGCAACCACAACTTCGCATACCTATGTCAATGGATTGCCTCCACGTTTATGTGTTGCCTTATCTAGGAGAGGAGGATTAAACCTGTCTCACATTAATTTGATGTAATCATTATACTTCTCACATTTGCACGCTTTTTTTATACACCATTTTATGGATATCCTTTTTGCAGCTAGGGGTATTTGATTTAGGATCACTCTCTTATAAGTACCCCACCATTGGTGTGTAATCCTTGGACCTATTTGGTTGGTATGTTTGGGTTAACCAAGGTTCTTGATAAAACACCATTGGTAGTTAGGGAAAATACCATATTCTCTAGAGGATCTGTCATCACCAATCCGGCAATATGATAATTCTTCACCAGGAACTCCTCATGCTATGATTATTTACTAATGCACAGCCTTTAGTTTGGTGGATGTAATCTGGAAACAAAACAACAACCGAACACAAGAATACCATCGACTATGATAAGACGGAATGATGACAAATCTGAAATATCAAAGTAAATTATAATATTAACATGAAATTGTTACAATCTCACCCATGAGGTACTTCAACAAGACTATGGGAGAAACTTTACAATTACACCTCTTGATGGCTTCTTCAACACACCTTTAACTGATGGCTTCCTTTGCACACTTCCTACAATATTTCTCACTACTTCTTTTTATGCTAAATGAGGGGGTGGCCTCTCTATTTATAGAACTTCCAGGCTTATCCATCCTATCTCTAAGATAGGATAAGAAATCCACTCGACGAATCATATTCCATACCTTAACTCTTATCTCGTACATGTAAGCTTATCTCTTAAGATAAGATAAACCTTATCATTTTACATGGGTTCCACATTTTTGGAATTTTTACAAATAAAATACACAAAATATTTATGACCTCACTCCTTGTCCTTATTACCAATATAATATTTCTAATTCCTAATCATGTAGACCCTACTTCTCTAATTACCCAAACTTTGACATTTTAACATTACCGGACCACTTACGACAAATATTTACTTTTACAACATTCCTATTGTACTTTGACTGCATTACCGTACTCCACATTATTGGCGACACCATCTTGACGGTGCCGTTATCTTCATCGACGCTACTACTAATTATACTTAACAACATCCTATTCCTAATACATACATTAATGAAATAGAAATTATGGAGGAAAATTTTAGTGTCGACATCTTCCCCTTCTTCTAGCTTCTACTCCGTCCCCTGAGTAGACTATTCTCGTGCTTGAAAATCTTCAACACTTCGTGGTTGACCCATTTCGTAATGGGAGTGCCATCCAATTCCTCCAAATGGTACATACCATTTTCATGCACACTTATTTTGTAGGGCCCCATCCATTTTGGAAGAAATTTTCTCTGTCTTCTTTTTTGTATCTCGGAATCATATACTAGGACCAAGTCGTTCACATGAAATGGAGACCATCGGATCTTTTGATCAAAGTATTCCTTCTCGCTTCATTTTCTTCTTATGGATTGTATCCTTTATTATTTCCCTCATTTCCTCTAGCAAATGAAGATGTACCAACCTTTCTTTTACTTGAATCACTTTCAACCATCCTTTCATTTTTCATAACTCTCACGGGGGAATATCAAATTCAATAGGAAGAATCGGATCAATGCCATAGGCCAACCGAAATGGGGAGTATCCTGTTGCTGACTTTGATGTTGCCCTATATGCCCACAATGCTGCATGAATCCTTTTATCCCACTTATGTACTGCAAGGCCGCATCTTTGCTAGAATTTGACACAACACAAAATTTGTTCATTCCACTTGTCCCATTTGTGCTTGGCTTGTATGTTGTTGCCTTCCCGTGCTTAGTAGAAAATTTATTGACTAGGGCTTATACCACCTCATTAATGAAGTGGCTTCCTTGATTTGTTACAATTTCTAATGGACAGCCAAATCTGGTGACAATGCGTTCATATATGAACCTTGCCACTTCATCCATGGAAGTCAAGCATTTTCAATGGCCTAGCTTCAACCCACTTGGTTAAATAATCTGTGGCAACTACAATATACTTATTTTGGCGTGATGTAGTTGGAAGTGGACCTACAATGTCTATTCCCCACTTTTCAAAGGGACCAAGGGGAAGAATAGGACATAATGGAGCTGATGAAGTCTTACGGTTACCATGTGTTTGACAAATATCACATGTCTTACAATAATTATAACAATCTTTAAAAAGAGTGGGCCAGTGATAACCTGCATCCAAGATCCTTCTTGCTATAAGTTGTCCAGAGAAGTGCCCTCCACATGTACCATTGTGGAATTCTTCTAGCAGCTCCTTTCCTTGATCACGTCCAATTGCCCTCTTATACTGTCCATCAGGTCCTATTCGAAATAATGCTCCATGCAGAATAGAATATGGATGACTGGCTTGAGTAATCTTTCTCTTAGTCTTTGCATTGGCACCATCAGGAAACTTGAATTCATTCAGATAATTCCAAATATCTATGTATTCACTAGGGATTGTGTCAAGGGAGAACAATGCTGCATCGGGAAAATCATCATCATCACAAGATGATCCTAAACCATCATAGGCTCGAGAGAGTGCATCTGCATTGGCATGTTCTTTCCCGGCCTATCTATAATATCAAATTCAAATTCTTGTAGCAAAATTATCCATCTTGCTATCCTCCCGATGGGTTAGGCTTATTTACAATATATTTTAGAGCTCGATGATCTCATTTACAACTAGAATTTTCTGCCCTAGCAAATAATTTCTAAACTTCTTTACAAAGAAAATGATAGCAGAGCCTCTTTTTCAGCTTCATGATAGTTTACCTCAAGACTTTGCTCATTTGTCTACTCCCAAAGTAAATTGCATGTTCATTCCCATTTTCATCCTTTTGGCTCAAAGTACTTCCTAGTGCTGCATCTGAGGCATCAATGTACACAATGAATGGCTTGCTCCAATCTGCATTCTTCAAAATAGGTGAAGACACAAGGGCTTCCTTCAGTTGTCCAAAAGCTTCATGTGCCTTATTTCCTGGTTCATAAGTAACGTCCTTCTTCAAGAATTGGGTTAGTGGCTATGCAATCTTTGAGAAATTCTTGATGAACCTTCTATAGTAACCCACATGGCCTAAAAATGATCTCAACTTACTTCTATTCATAGGAAATGGTAAATCTTTGATTTTTGAAACTTTATCGGATCGCACCAATACCATCTCTGGATACAACATGCCCTAACAAAACGCCTTTAGAACATCCAAAGAAACACTTTGTAGGGTTTAGTGAGGCTTGTGCTTCATCTAACCTTTGAAATGCTATCTCCATCTGGTGCAAGTGGTCCAACTTGCTCCCATAGATGCAAAAATCATCCAGAAATACTCTGATGAAGGTCCCAATGTAGGGTTCGAACACCCTATTCATCAAACGTTGAAATGTTGCTGAGCATTACACAATCCAAAAGGCATAACTCTATAAGAAAATGTTCCCCAAGGAGTGGTGAACGCCACCTGATCTTTCTCTCGCTATACGAACTTGGTTGTAGCTGCTTATATCCATCAAAGAAACTATAAGCACTCTGGCCAGCTACTTCGTCCAAGATCTGATCTGAAAATGGAAGAGGGTAATGATCCTTCTTTGTTGCCTTATTGAGCTTCCTGTAGTCAACACAAATGCGTAGCTTCCTATTCTTTTTTATTGAGATCACAATGGGAGAAACCCATTCTCAATTCTCCACAAAGAAATATGAATCCCGCATCAAGCAACTTATCTATTTCTTCTTTTACGCCTTGGAAAAATTAGGATTCATTCTATATGGCATTTGCTTTATGGGCTTAAGCACCATCTACCACTCAATACAATGTTCTACCCAACTTACTTGATGGAGTTCCTTATAATCAAAAGTGAATAGGTGTATGTACCTTCGAAAGAGCTGGAGGTAGGATTCCTTCTCACTCTCCATCACAAAGATCACCAATCTTTATTTGTTGGAGACGATCATCAACTTCTTCTTCGTATAATTTTATGGGGTCATGAGTTGTTGTGACTCGGAAGGATATCCATGACCAAACATCCACCTCGCTTTCTTCATCTTCGGTGTCCACTTCACTGGAACTAGAGTAATTAGAGGATGTCCAATCATTAGTTTCATCACTTGAATCCACAGTTCTCGCTTATGATGTCGAGGATCACATTTATCTTCACCCTCTCTCTACCACGTCCAAGTGTCATGAAACCTTCATTCCAAAGTAGTTTCTTGCATGAACTCTCCTTAGCCATGGTCTTCCCAAAGCAGCATTGGGTACGCAATGCATACCATTTTTCATCACCCGAAGTCTACCACACATACCACACCCATAACGGATATTGCCACATTTGAAACTACACCTTCTCGGTTTAGTTTTTCCTTTATTTAATGACCTTAACATAAGTGTTGAAGGGCGATCAATTTTTAACCCCAACATATTCATTACAGGACTCGGTCATTACATTAATCGCAAGCACATCCATCAACTAAGACATCATGAATTGAAATACCATTACATAATACCTTAGCTTGTGGAGCATAGGGATCTGCCTCGCTCTCCAAAACAGGGACCTCAACCTCCTTCCTTCTTCGAGCATTGAGTCCACCTCGCAACTCCCGCCTCTTCTCGAAGACATAGCCAAGAGTTGACCATATGTAATATTTACAGCCTTTTGGACAGATCTTCCAAGATGGAGTATGGTCCTTGCCCCGTGAAATCGTAAAATCCCGCACACCCAACTTTCTTCTCCTATGTTTCTTACTAGTTTCTTCTTTCATCTTCTTAGGATCATTTCCATCTTGATTATCTTTTTCTTTCTTTCTTTTTGTTACAAACACATCTATTTCATTATTTTTGCTCTTATCTACTACATCAAAAGAATTCACAGTGCTTTTCCTTTATCATTATCTCCTTTACCAAATGTAGAAGCTCTATCTGACAATTATACTTATAATGACCCTTTTATAACAACCATAACAAACAACTTGTAAATATTTCTTTTTGGACCTCTATCTCCTCCCGAGAACTAAATTCCTTTCCTCAAGAAGATTAATAGTTAACTGCCCATCTTCCTAAGTAGATCTTCATACTCAAGTAGATGTACTAGGAGAAATATTTGTGCTCACCGGAGTGGTTGTGGATTCTGACCAAAGGTGCTGGTGTAGGCTCTACTTTAACAACAATTTCTTTGGGCTCCTCTTCCATGCTTTCTTCTTGCCTTCTTGCAATCTCCTTAGCTTGTTCAATGGTAGCTGGGTGGTCATACTTCACTCGTTGTCGATCTCGGCTTCATCCCAAGATGAAGTGCTTACAGAGGAGATTATCCACGCCATTCATCAACCCATCCGCTAATCCTTCCTTCCGGATCTGGGCATCGAGCTTCCTTCTTAGCTCTAGAACACGAGCATGATAATCCCTTATCTTCTCCTTCTCTCCTTGGGATAGCTTTGTGATCTCGATCATGAGATCTGCATATTTCTGTTGTTCACCAAATTCTTCAAGAAAACTTTTAGTTAATAAATCCCATGAATTTTTCACATTATCACCTAGTGTTTCAAACCACCTAAGTGCTGAACCATCCAAAAAGGTAGGAAAAAATTCAGTCCATTGTTCCCTTCTTATAAGGCCATTACAAATACAAGATCGTTTAAACTCTTGAATGAAAGAAGAATCATCTTCATTAGATTGAGCTGAAAAAAGAGAATCTTTCCCATTTTCAAAAGTAACCACCGTGAAATACCAACCCACAAGTGCAATTAACAAGACTTATGTGCACAAATAATTGGAATCACTATACTAGAAAGTGACTTTACACCTTTCTACAAAGAAAAATAGAAATGACCACGGTAAACTATGGTAAAACTTGACTTATCATGTAAAAACCGACTTTACTCGTGGTAAACACTATTCACGGTAAAAAAGTGAAGTTATTGCATGTAAATACTATTCACGGTAAAAGTGACTTTACTGCATAAAATACTATCCACGGTAAAAAGTGACTTTCTGTGGTAAATACTATTCCAAAAAATGACTTTACCATGGTAACTACTATTCATGGCAAAAATGACTTTACCATGGTAACTACTATGCACAAAAGAAAAACAAGGTTACCCTCTAATTGATTTTTGACTAAGTGGGAATATCTCTCCGTAAAATCCACCATCGAGGAATGGTCCCAAAGAACGGAACCAAAATGTCATCACCAATCCTAAGACTATGATAATTCTTCACCTGGAACTCCTCGTGCTATGATTATTTACTAATGCACACCTTTAGTTTGGTGGATGTAATCTGAAACAAAACAACAACCGAACACAAGAATACCATCGATTATGATAAGACAGAATGATGAAAAATCTGAAATATCAAAGTAAATTATAATATTAACATGAAATTGTTACAATCTCACCCATGAGGTACTTCAACAAGACTATGGGAGAAACTTTACAATTACACCTCTTGATGGCCTCTTCAACACACTTTTAACGATGGCTTCCTTTGCACACTTCCTACAATATTTCTCACTACTTCTTTTTATGCTAAATGAGGGGGTGGCCTCTCTTTATAGAACTTCCAGGCTTATCCATCCTATCTCTAAGATAGGATAAGAAATCCACTCGACGAATCATATTCCATACCTTAACTCTTATATGTACATGTAAGCTTATCTCTTAAGATAAGATAAACCTTATCATTTTACATGGGTTCCACATTTTTGGAATTTTTACAAATAAAATACACAAAATATTTATGACCTCACTCCTTTTCCTTATTACCAATATAATATTTCTAATTCCTAATCATGTAGACCCTACTTCTCTAATTACCCAAACTTTGACATTTTAACATTACCGGACCACTTACGACAAATATTTACTTTTTACAACATTCCTATTGTGCTTTGATCATTATCGTATACTCCACATTATTGGCGACACCGCATCGACGGCGCCGTTATCTTCTATCGACGCTACTACTAATTATACTTAACAACATCCTATTCCTAATACATACATTAATGAAATAGAAATTAGGGAGGAAAATTTTAGTGTCGACAAATCACTTAAAATCCTTTACCGTAGTAAATCGGTGGGAGAGATTAATGTATCAAGTGGTTTATGTTTTATTTAATAATGACTGATTCTTCACTTCAATCATGAAATTGATTGGAGAATGGAGATCAATTGTGTCGTTTCTCATTAATTGTTTGTTGTATGCACTTCATAGAACATCATGAACAAAGTTAGGTCAAGTCAAAAATGGAATCGGGATTTGGAATTGAGACTAGGGCACTCGGCGATAAGGAGGAAGGGCATTGACCATCATGCAGAACATTGGGTTAAGAAATGTTATAGTTGTTGAAGATGATGATGATCCTATTCATATGTTGTCATCATCATTCTCCATTCATCACGAGTTGAGTCAACATCTTCAACAATGGTTTTACAAGTATGTCTTACTCACTCCTCTCTCACTAAGAATTTTAACATTACTACTAACCGTTGTACTCGATTATAATCATTTAAAGCCTTATATGTGTTAAAAGTGAGATATTGAAATTGATTTCTCATGAATAGGTTGAATAGGTGAGCTATAAGTGAGGAATATTTAGAGCTTCGACTTGCAATCGAGGTGCGTTCATGGACCTTGATATGTTAGAGATAAGTTTACAAAGAAATTTGAAAGTCCTTATTGAATTACAAAATGTGATATATAATTTGTCGTGTAGAGTAAAGATGTTGTAGTTGGAGAACATAAATACTTTCATAAGGAATATTGAGGTATAAACTTCACAAATTTCTATGGATTGAAATTTTTAACAAAATATAACATTAGAAGATAGAAGCACTCTTGAGGCATAAAATGTTCTACCCTATTTTACAACTTTGAAAGAAAGGTTTTAGACAAAATGAAAACAACTTAGAAATTTGAATTGAACCTATATGAGATTATCCCAAACTCCTCAATCATCTCTAACTAATCAGAATATCCTCTAATAGTTCATTTATTCTTTAAACTGAGTTCAATTAATTTTGACAAACTGAATCTGACTCTTGTGTGCATGGACTTGATTGAATCTTAACTCGGTGTTTGACTTATCAACTCATTTATTATAGCATGCTGGCTTATTGGCCTATTCTATGCACAACCGATGATTACTCCAAATCCTGCTTTGCTAGTGGACTAGTTTGATTTAGTGTCAACACACCCATATTTAAAATTGACGGTAGTGCCTATGCTTATGCATCATGGGCAGTATTGACGTAACAGGGCAGGCCAACAGATTATCAATTAGAATCTGTTTCCTAGTGATGTGCTCAACTACCTCACGTATAAACGAGAGGTTTATTGTATGGTTCAAGTAGTGAAACATTGGAGGCATAATCTGAGAGGGAAAGAGACTCATGCATTGCAACCAAAAATCATTTCAATTCCCATAATCACGTCATAATCCAAGTTGTGATAAAGTCAATATTTTACCTTTATTATGTGGAAATAGATGTTTAATTTTAAACCCGCTTTGGAAAGAGCGGCTACATCTGAAATTTGCAGAGAAAGTGGACCAGCAATGGACCCCAATCATTCTAATTCATTTCAATTTGGAAGAGAAAGTATTAGGTTTTTTAAGCGCACTATTTTCGATTGGCAAAAACAAAAAAATGTTTAAAATAGTAAAAAAAAAAAAGAGAAAACGCCAAAAAACAAGTAAAAACGCAAAAATGTCCGACGGTTTGTCAAACCGTTAAATTTTACTCAATCACGAAACATCCACAAAGGCCTTTCCCATAGGGGGAACACCTTCACATAATAATAACAACATGTTGCCAATTTGACTTAAAAATTAAATATAATGTCAAGACATTGTTGATCAAATAGATAAAATAGTAAATAAACAAGATCGCTTAAAGGAAACACAAACAAGAGTGATATATAGGATTTAATGAATGGATAGGCTTGTAGCTATATGTCCTGGACTAATTTTGGGCCGATGAATGATCTGGAATAGCTAATCCTAGACTATGTAAGCTTTGTGTCTAAAATTGTGATCTAGAAACTAACATTACTTGAACGCTGGAATGGGACATAGGTGCCCAGGAACTAGTGCATGTTTTGGGTACTAACATCTATGGAATATCCCAAGGTATGGTTATTTATGTGTTGCTTAATTTCACTCCTTTTTTGTTGTAGATCACATTAGATTCATTATGATGCACTTGTACATGTAAAAGAAACTTATCTACCTACATAATACTCAAGCACACATTAGATGAATAAAAATGCATATTCTTCATTGCAGACCTCGGTGGTCACCCCAATGTGATTTTCATCAAGAGTTACACTATATTTTAGACTCGCTTTAGTTCGTTCGTTAGTGTGTGTGTGTGTGTGTGTGTGTGTGTGTGTGTGTGTGTGTGTGTGTGTGTGTGTGTGTGTGTGTGTGTGTGTGTGTGTGTGTGTGATTGGATTAGTGTCCCTTGAGATAGTTTTCCCTAGTTTCAATTACACAAATAATAATGGGCTATAACTAATTCATCCCAATGTAAATGTGTGGTATGAAATTTAGAATAGTTCCCCTAAGTAGTGAATAACATAGGCCAAAATGCAGTCCTTGAAGTATTAGATAAAAATATTATCTCCTTATAGATGTATGTGTTTCTTAAATGCTTTCCCCTAATGAGGTTAAATGAGACATATATATGATTTCTTTTCTTAAGTTTTGTCATTAAAAAGTGAAAGGTTTACCAAGGGTGAAAAAGAAGACAAGAAATAATTAACATTCGAAAGATTAAAAAAAGAGATAGCGGATAAAGGCTCCCATATATCGCATAATATGATCCAGCGCGTTCATGTCCCTAATGGTAGGTCCTGTACAGGTGATCAAAATATCATACAATGAAATCAGAACTGAGTAGGTTGTTGGATGGTATGTAAAACTATAAATTGTCATTAAAAAATAATAAGCAATAAAGATGGAAAGGATAAAATCAATTTCAAAGCAAAGTAAAGGGGTGTTAATGAGTAATTCAATTTCTCAGAATCATGCATATATATGCAATATTTAGAGGTTAGATGTACATAATAAGTGTGTGATTTAGTGAATACATTTTCCCCCACTTTAGAATAGTGAATAAGGATTTAGTAGCATAAAGTAGAAAAGAAAAGCATACCTTGGGAGTTGAGATAATATTGTTCCTAGTAGCATGCTGAATGAGTGTTGTAGCATGTCGAATGGAAAAGTACAAAATTTTTACCATGGAAATATAAGGAGAGGGAAGGATAAGGATCTTAGGGGTGACCTTTGCATGTGTGGAGTGATAATTATGTGTGCGTAGTTCCTTGAAATTTCATCTTTTTGAGTGTGCTTTGAGATTCAATTGATGTTTCCTTATGTGCTTTTCCTTCATTTGGATAAGATAGGACCTGCAAAAAGAAAAAAAGTGTAGTCAATGCTCTAGGTAAGCGTAATTGAACTTTAACCTAAAAATTATGTAAAAATGGAAATGTGTAATCGAAAAGATAAACCAAGGGGCTATAGTACACCTAGAATGCGAAAGAGAAAGGGATAGAAATTTGTTCCTATTTATAGACTTAATGCCCGGAAGGTGGTTGGAATAACACAAAGGATTTGGATGTCATTTCTCCAAACTATACATTTGTGATTCTTGACACTAAAATTCATATTTAGGCATCTAATAACCACTAAGGGAAATTTTATTGTGATAGCGGTTCATTTTTCCCTCCAACCGTTAACGCTTAAGTCTTGGATAAGTGCCAATGAAGATGACACCAAACCTAATTTTTAACCTACCTCAGGTGACACATTGTTCTAGGAATATCATTTTCCTACATATACTCTATGTTTAAATCCCTTATTTAGTTCCTAGTTTCATTTCTGAGTAAGTAGTTAGTTCTTGTTAGTAACTAATTGTAATATGAAAATATTGAAACTAGAGAAGACTATAATCGTGCAATTGTTGTAATCAAGTTATGTAACTATTTTTCCCAGACAGTTCACCTAGGTGGGATACTAGTTACCATCGTTCATGTCTACCTTGGGTGCTTATGCCCATGCTATGAATTTTATCCAAGTCTAGATTTGGCCTTGTTTTGAATCGATGTTTTTCCCGATCATGTTGTCTGTGTTTCTATAAATACTATCTATAACTATTGGGAGAGTGAAAAGGTTCACCCAATGTTTTCCCCCACTTATTTAGGGTGTGTGAGATGAACAAAAGAGAACATATCCCAAACGAGAAAATATGAAACTGATGTGCACATCTGATATAGGAATCCTACATGGGGAATAGGGATTACACATGGTAGTTACCATGGTGCAAGAAAAATAATGGGAAAATGATAACATACAAGTGTTAGTGATAAACAAGAAATGAAAAAAAAAAACAAATAAGGACACGATGAGTAATCGACTACATATATGGAACACCACTCGGATGTCAAAACAATCAAATCACAAGGCTTGTGTAAACAAGGTAACAAGAAAACATAGGGCATAGCCCACAAACAATGACAAGAAAGGTACAAGAAAATCATGCAACCATGATTGGAAGGAGTCGTCAACGAAAATGCTATACATGAAACACTTGTTAGCATGTTAGGAAAGATAAAAGTATACAACAATGTAATATCTAAATATAGGAATGGAAATGTGCAATATTAAAATGATATAGCCTGATAGTAAGTGAGAAAAGGTAGATTCTGTCAACAACCTTAAGGGTATTCGTAATGTATAGGAACAAACATCACACATACCGGAACAACTCTGTAAGTGGCTTGCATTAACCTCAAGATACCATTTGAATGCACATGTGTGTTTGAGAAATAATAAAGCATACTATGAACCATAGTAACATTATAAACAATGGTGCAACATATAGTAGTATAAGGAAGCAATAGTACATCTAAATGTGTGAAAGAGAGCAATGAGAAGGGAGGAATAAGGATGCCCCTTACTGTGTGTGTTCAAATTGAGGTCCATATAAATAAACCCTTATCACCAAGTATGAACTAAGAACAAGAGTGCATCATCGGTGGTATGGGGGAATTCGGATGCCACCAAATGCGAATGCCAAAAGAATCTGTGTGAGATCATATAAACTTGTAAAAATCCAAATGGGGGTGGCTAAGATGCATGATATTCAAAGCATTTGATTTTATCTTTGTAGACACAAAATCACACACTTTGGGTATCTATCTAGTCTTGATCGCATACTACTATTCATATGATTCCTATGTAAGAAAAGTACTAATTAACCCATGTCTTTAGCCATCTTTTTTTTTTTTTTTAGTTTCTCTTTTGTGGTCTTACACTCTTCCTAGCCCAATCTATCTTTTCATACTTTGGAATTTCTCACTTTGAACACCAATGCCCAATCAAGACGCTAGTGCAGTGCCCTTGACCGCTTTATAACTTTCTCATTTTTTTATCCTTTCTAGCCATTTGGGCATCTTATATTTTTGTTAGTTGGTATTTTCAGAGTTAATTACAAAATTCAAACAAAGGAATAATATAAATATAAAGTTATGCTATCATAATAAAGGACCAAGCACTAAGCATTAGCTATCACCACCTAAGGTTACATCCAAAATCATTTAAGATCTCCATTGCACCCATTTAGCTCCATCCAAGGGACAAGGGCTGATTATTCAACATACACTTAATAGGAGGAGAAATTTATTCTTTCATGCACACATCTATTTACATCTCTTACATCTAGTTATTTTCTCTCTATCAAGTGTGACACACACAAGAGCCACCTAGGATACAATTCCACACACACACACACACACAAAACTACATTGGGTCTAAAAATTCATGCAAAGCTCAATCATAAAATCACTTGTTTTATATTTGAGGACAATTTAACACCTCATTTACATTATTTTCCTTTGGGATTTGATGCACTTTTAAGGGTTTTATAGGTCACTTCTTTATAGTAGGTAATCAATGACATCGGAGATCATTGTGTGGCATACTAAAGAAAAAGAAGCAAATGACGATGAGTACCTTACGGCCCTATAAATCTAGTTTTCACAACTTCTAAGCAATAACGAGAGCCCATAATAGGTATTTTCTGCCCCAAGATCCCCTATCCCTCTATAAACATTGTGGTCCTATCATTCCCGACACTTCTATAATTTCCCGAGGCTTTGTGCGACATCTTCCCTTCTTTGTTCATTAATGTGGAACTTCGACACAATCTAGATTTAATTGCAAAACAAATAAGTTTTTTCTATGTCCTCTTTACACTTAGGGTTTCATAATTTTTAGCTTAATTTGTTTGGGTCTATTTTGTAATCAGATTTAGGCATTTTTATTTCCAATATTTTCTTAATAATTTGATGATCTCGTCTCTAGAGTCCACCTTCTCTCCTTCTTTCTTAGGATCTTCTCACCATGGAGGTCTCCATCCATGATTTCTTGTAGGACCATCCTGATTGTCTTGATAAACTCAAGTCATATTTAGCAAACACTTACATCCATCCCCATACCTCACCAGAGTATGTGTATCATAATTTTACATCCACTTTATCTCTCAATGAAGTTCAAATCACTTTCACATTCGATCGCCATCTTGTATGGATAAAAATTGACACATGACCTTAAACCACACTCAAATCCATGAGTTCGTGTCGAGGAAGCCGATGTGGAAAATAGGGATGGCTAACTATATGAGAATTACGGACTAAGATCTGGTAGTGTGAATTCATAGTAGTTGGATTGGCCAAAGGAGAATAGAGGCTAAGTGTGGGTAGCGTAATATCCCTATTGTTTACTTGATTTATCTACCTACTTGAAAGGAAAATAATTACATAAAAGAGAAAATAAAACAATACAAAACAACTACTCTAATAAAATAAATTTTCTTTTCTTTTCTAGAATTTAGAAGAAATAAAGAAATAAAAAGCTTCTACTCTAATTAACAAATCCTAAAACAAACAAACAATTGGGTGTAGTTGTTTGTATATGCAGAGAAATCTATTTTATTTTAAATAATCAATGCTTCACTAATATATGGAAATAAATCGAACCCTCTACTTTGCCTCAGAAGCACAAGAAGAAATCAGAGCTTCTCAGAAGATTTTCTTCCCCGCAACTTCCCCAACAAGAGTAAAGAAGACTTCTATTGAGGATTTCCTATATGAATTGATTTACTGTAACTATTGAATGATTGTAACAATGGAAATCCTTATTTTATACTCTATTTTATATAAGTGTATGCGCATGACTTAGAAGTAACAATGTGAAGAAATGAGGAAACCGATATCAACCCCAACCCTGAAGCATAAAGTAATGTCAAATCTAGTTGTGTTGTTCTTTTTCCACTCAGCTTGTATTTTTTATCTCTTGTATTCACGTGATTCCAAGGGATTTTGAATGCAGAGAAAACAATAGTGAGAAGGAACTAAAGCAATGACAAGTTGAATAACAATCTGGTAGAAATGTAGGTGGAAGAGAGATAACACAAGTGAAAAGAGCTTGGCTATGTAATTTCCAACAAGAATGTGACAACTCAATAATATAAGAATGCATAAAATAATCTCCATCCATTTTCTTGAGAACAAGCGATGAATTTATATAAGGTAGGTCGAAATGATACAAGCCATTTGGCAGCCATGGAGTGCCACATCAACAATGAAGTGGCAGTTTGAATAGTAAATCACACATTATAAGTGGAAGAGGAGATTACCACATGGCCACCAAGCTTAACATTAGCTAAAATGGTTCACAAACGTGGACTCAAATTTATCTAGAGTGGAGAAACAAGTGTCTTAAATCACATTGGAAGGTTCTATAAATTTCACACAAGACCACCACCACCGTGCAAAGTCTCCCATCTAAGGGTGCCAATTACAAAATTGTTGCCCTCGCTTGGGTGGCGATTCTGAGGATCGCCACCTAGGTAGGGCGGCATTTTTGTTCCTAAAAGCTAAAACAATGGAAAAATGATGCGGAAGCTAAGGAAAAGCATGCAAAGGCTAAGTAAGGTAATTTAGACTACAAATACAAGATGCAAGGAGGTTTAGGAGCTCAAACACCTTTGAAAAAGACATGAATCATCGTTGGGGACCTTTTGTAACCATTTTCTGATAATTTAGCACATGTAAATTTTGGTGCATACATATTGCCCCCTCGAGAAGCATTTTATCCCAAGATGGTTTCCCGAAATGGGGAGTTAGAAGATATAACTTATACGCCTATGTGTCGAAATTTCATCATCTAAGCTCCCATTACCTACAAGAAGAAACAAAGACTCAAGTGCATATAGATATGATATCAATAATGAATACTAAAACAAAATGACAAGATGACTTACCATATGTGTGGAGATAAAAGCATACTGCGCCAACGCTCCATCCTCATAACGTACATACACTCAAAAAAAGTTAAAACAAAACATATATATAACAAAAACACTTATTTTCAAATTCAATTGTACTTTCCCTCATGGAAAATTTGGATATTTGGACTACTTGTGACCGTTCGAGTAAGAAGTATAGTTAAATTGGAGAGAATTTGGAAATGATGGTGTCGGACCCAATGGAAGTAGAAGGGGCTCATAAAATGGGTTAGATATGAGAGACTTGGTATTTTGTGTTAGACCTTAGAGTTTGACCTTTGAGTGTTTTTGGAAAGAACTTATGGGAAATTTGTAATCTGAAACAATCATTGAGAGGTTCCTCAAAGATGCGGATAGACAGAATATCTTTATTGCTTAATATCATTTTTTGTGAGGCATATATATGATTTTTGGCTCATTGCAAAGCATTTTGACCACACCCGGTGTGTGATGGCATTGTGCTCGACTTGAGTTATTATTATATTTATATATATATGTACACACACACACACAAATATATTGATCAAGCTACCCTTTGCATTAGAGTTGACTTCATTTGCGGTTTATTTACATGTGTACTCTAGATGTTTAGAATTTTTAATTTTTTATGCTTTTCATAATGTATGCAATGGATGATGAATGCTAACAAAATGATTTGTTTTTGTTTTTTTGTAATGCTGATATGTGATGATTAAGTAGACACAACGTAATTTTGAACAATAGTTTTTCAAGTAATGTTTAGTACTTATTTTTGTTTTAGAAATATGTGATGAATAATGATCTGATAATAAAATGAACTCACTCCACTCCTAACCCCACACAAGCAGTAAGATATGAGAGCTCAACATCGAGAGCCGGGAGGGACGCAAATTGTATGATTTTGATAGAGATGGAAATGGTGAGAGAAAGACAAGGTTTTGACATAAACCCAATTAGGAACCTACAACTTAACTTTGCATATAGTTTACTACATATCCTAAAATGTGATTTCTTGCAATTTTATCTAGACTTAGATCTGTAGATGGCCTCCTAATTGACAAAATATGGTTTTAAGGTTTTAACTCTCTTTTGTAACATGCACATCTAATTCATTTTTCTTGGGATTTTAAGATTCTCAAAGAACTTTTTATTGAATGAATTTGATAAAACTTTTTTATTTATTTGTAGAGATCCCCTACACCTTGCTCCATGCTACCAATAGGAATTATGGGCTCATCACCAAGGACAAGGCATAGGAAAGTAAGGGTACTTCCCTCCTTTCCTAGCCTCATGCCACTTGTAAGAGGCATGGGATCAACACCGAAGGTAGGTGAGGCAAGGAAGTGTGCAAATAAAAAAATTTGTATTAATTTTGGCTTTGACATATATACTTTTTAAATTTAATTTAAAACTTTGAATTGTGCTTTTGGGAGGGAGAAATTTCCCCTAGCCTCAACCCCACACAACTAGTAAGATGCAAGGGCTCAACACCGAAGGCTGAGATAGGTGAAAAAGTGATATGGGTAAAAATATTTAGAATGATTTTACTACCAAAGATGTTTTTATGGGGAAAAATATGACATCATGAAGCTTTTAGAATAGACTATGGGAAAATACACCTATGTTAGAAGAAAGCTATAGGAAGAACAAATATGCATGCCTTGGTAGGATTAGTGTAAAAATTTGTCTTATTCTATTAGACTTGATGAAATGATCAAAAATATTGATGATAATATTATGAATGTTTGAAGAGATGTGATTTGAATGATTGCCAATGTTTTTAGAAGTTTTTGGAAGTTACTTGAAAATAAGTTCCTTGCTTAAATTTTTTTACTGAATGATCTAACATATGAAATGCAATGCAAATGCAATAGTGTACATGTGGAAGTGCAAATGGAATACATGCAGAAATGTCTAGGGTGAAGAGAGTTGAAAGATGTAAACTTACTTACCCCAAGAGTACACATTGAAGAAACACGATCTTTGAAATTTATGTTCTCTTGACAAAGATTTACTATTCGAGGTTTAGACCTACAACCCCTACCCATGATTATGTATTTATTTTTATTCAATTTTTCTATTTGGAGGAGATATTTGAGAACCTCTATCGTGTTTTTGAAACATTGTGTGTAACGAGAATGACTATGTTTCTCGGCTTAGTGAAGCATAGTGACTTCATGTGACCTTTGTTGTGCTATGGGATCACATTCTATGGAGATGACATACTTTATTTCTGACACGTTCATATCTAAATCAAGGTTTGGAATAGAAAAATCCCTAGGGATGGCTTTGATGGGCACCATATTTATTTCATCCCTCTCTTCTTCCTTTGTTAATTATATCATGTTTATACCTAGGCCAAGACCATCGGTGGGAAGAGAGGCCATACCAAGAAGGCTACCCATTCCTTGTGGTTCAAATGGGAGGAAGATCAACTAATCACTCTCCAGGAGTTTCATGATTTCTATTGTGGCTTAAGTGCACATGGTTTTCACATATATTTCTCTACTTTTATAAATTTTGAAAACCTCGAATGTTTTTGGATCAACAACTTCATCCTTTAGAACACTCGAGGTGGTTATGACCAATTGGTTTGATGGAGGCAATTTGTTTAACTGGTTTGTAGGGAGATCATATTCTAAATGGACTCTTCTTTTCTTCTTGAGGTTTTCTAAGTGTATATCAAAGGGTTCAAGATCCCCTTGGGCAATGAATACTTTTCCCAAAGGGAGTAATCTAACTTCCTAGAACAAGGTAGAAGGAATAGCCTTCATTTGATGAATCCAAGGTATGCCAATGATAATTTTGTATTTTTCTTCCTTTCAATGATGTAAAACTCCATCGGGATGGTGTTTGGTCCAAGAGTGATAGGAAAAACTATGGTTCCAGTTGAATTTTCCTTTAAACTATCATACCCTCCTAACGTCTTTCTTATGGAGGAGTAATTGTCTCTCCATATCCTAACTTCTACAAGAAATATAAATGAACCAAAGTTACAGCAGCCCCATCATCAATCATGGCTCTCTTAATACAATTGTTGTAAACTCAAACTTGTAAATATAGGGAAAGATCGCCTCTTTCGTCTATTTCAGCTCAAAATGACATCTTGTCTATATCAAAGACAAACCTAATATCCCTATCATTCTATCCCGGATGATGTATGTTAAATTCATTATGATTTATTTGAGCCCTAGGAGGGGGTGTAACATGGATTAGATGACCAAGACCTAGTGCATCGAGAAATGTAGAATGATGCACGGGAATTATTTAGCAACTCTAGTAATGAGATGTGAGAGAAGGTCTTGTTCAAATATGATATTAAATCATAGGATCTTACTAGATTTGAGATTATAGTAACATCATCCTACAAGAAAGAATGAGTGGGTAGGGGTTGTGAAAAATATTCCTTCACTTGAGTTATTACATTAATTTATGGTTCAACTTCTAACTCAACCAATCCCAAGATCATCGTATTATTGTTTGAGCCAAGATTATGAACAGCTTGAGAGTTATCGGAACTTGAGGCTTCATGGTTGTTATTCCCTATAGTAATTCCTTTGTTTACATTATAAGGATTTTCTTTGAAATCCTCAAGATGTTTAGGGAATAGATCCCTAAATATGCTTAGGTTTTTGTTCTAAGGTGCGATGGGTCCGTGTGATCAAAATGTGGATTTGTTTCAAGATTTAGTAATAACATATCTACAAAGAGCTACCTTTTGTTTCTAGGAAGTCTTTGTAGAAACTTGTTGCAATTGCAAAAAGTTCTATCATCGTGACCTTGAAAATTATGAAAAACACAATATAGGTTAGGATTGTAATTTATTGGCCTTTGATAAGAATCTTGTAGTTGTTGATTATAACCTTGATTGTATTTTTGAGATTGATTTTTATAACCATGATTCGTTGCCCCTTGGCCGGTGTTTTGGTACTAGTTTGGGCCTTGGGTTTGAATTTTATTTTGAGGGGGAAGGTTCACATCAACCATGTTTAGTTAGGTCATAGTGTTAGGGCCTATTTTATTGCACATGTTTTGGTTATTGTTATGGTTGTTAGTGTTACCATTGTTCATAAAACCAAAGTTCTTGGCTTGATCAACAACTCCATTCATGGTAGGACCATGATTGCGATTCACACCCTTACGTCCTTGGTTGTTGGACCCATTTTTTTATAATTTTCATTATTTTGGTTAACAAATTCCAATTTCCCATTGATACCATAGGTCTTATGCCAATTATCGATAACAGCTTGGTTGATTCAAAGCGTGCCTTCCAAAAATTCCTCATAACTACGGAAAGGAAAATTCTATACTTCTTCTTTAGTCTCTCGATTGAGTGAACAAAGAAATAGATCACAAAGTTCCATTTGGTTGATGTTGAGTGTACTTGTAGAGGAGTAAAAAACTTTATGCCATCTCTGGATGAAATGGGTGAAGGATTCATTTTTATCCTTCCTAATGTGCAGAAATTCCCTAAACCCTGTACGTAACAAATTTTTCCTTTCAAAAGATTTGATGAATTCCAAAACAAGCCATTTAAAGGAATTTATGGAAGCTTATAGAATTTGATAGTACCAGTCTAATGTGATTAATTCAAGAGTTTTTGGGAATATTTTAGCTATTACGACCTCCCAAGGAAGCAATTCCTTGATACCAAGACATAAACATAGATATGAGTATTCGGGTATCCTTCTCCCTTAAATTTAGGAAGATCAAGCAATGGGTGTGGAGGCATAACACCACGCATAGTGAATTCAAGTGGTTCCTTTAATTACTCAACATAGGTACCCATTATGTAGGATTCCCCCATCGAAGATCCTTGATGAGGAGGTGGAGGAGGAAGAGTCGTATAAGCAACACTATAGGTATTGATTGGAATGTATGGAGCTCCTTGATATGGTTCATAAGGAGAAGGTATGACATGTGGGTCCATCTAGGGGTACTTTGAATACATATGCAAGTAAGGTGGGATGATACCAGGATATGGACTAATGGGCATAAAACCAGGGAACATCACATTTTCTAATGGAGCGACATTTGAGAATGCACTTCTCGCCCAGACCTTACGTAGGATAAGTTTGAGAAGGATGAAGTCCCATCCCTAGTGTGTTATATATTGTGATAAGATCACCCAGATTTGATTGAACTAGATAACCTTGTTGTACAGGATGTTGTATTGGTTGTTCATTGGTAGGAATGTATCCCTTGTTGTCAACTAGATATCCCATTTTCTTTCCTACTGCATGAGTTGGTTGGGATGGTTGGAAACTCTCTAGTTCTCTAATCCTCCCTACTAAAGTATAAATGTAATCTTTGGGAGAGGATTGAGTACCTTTTTGGGGTGCGTGTAGTATAGGGTTTAATTGAGAAAGCTCATGATACCATGTTATGAATTATTCGGTGTTATAATTATTGTCTTCCTTAGAAATAAGAATCATAGGATATTTATTTGACATTTATAATTATTTTCTTCCTTAGAAATAAGAATCATAGGATATTTTTTTGACATCTAAGAGGTCGTAACCATCATTCTATCTAAATACTCATATATTTGATGAAGAGAAGTAGTTATTCGTGTAAAAATGTCATCTTCTCGTTGGTTGCGTGGTAATGTGAGGTCTTGACAAGAATCTAGGGTAACAACTTGTTCTACTTGTAATAGTCACATGGTTTGCATTGGGTTGAATGTATCACATGTTTAACGGTTGATCAACCTCCTCCATACTTACATAGCTAATAGGGTTCTAAGTGTAACTAGGGAAGGTCTCACTTGCACGTTGCTTGTGTAATTGTCCCCATCTAGAAAGGGAAGGGGACTATTGTGGTTGAACATTTGTATAATATCTATCGAGCCAAATGGCCCCCAATCTCTCTACTAGATGTATTTTTAGGAGATATTCAATACCTACCAAAATAGGGAAAAATGGAGAAGTGAGGTAATAACAATGAAATAAAGAACATGAGAAGAGACTAGCTCTTCACGTTGGGTTCACCAATTTATACGGATGAAAAGCAACACGTGACCTTCAACCGCACTCAAATCCTCGTGGTCATGCTGAGGTAGCCAATGTGGAAAATAGTTTTGGCTAATTATAGGAGAATCGGGGACTAATATCTGGTAGTGTGAATTCCTAGTAGTTGGATTTGTCAAAGGAGAATTAGAGGCTAAGTGTGGGTAACGTAATCTCATTATTGTTTACCTGATTTATCTACCTACTTGAAAGGAAAATAATTACATAAAATATAAAATTAAACAACTACTCTAAAAAAATAAACATTTTTGTTCTTTTTTGGAATTTAATAGAAATAAAGAAATAAAAAGCTTCTACTCTAATTAACAAATCCTAAAACAAGTAAACAATCGGTGTAGTTGCTTGTTTTTATAGAGAAATCTATTTTATTTTAAATAATTAAAGCTTCACTAACCTATGGAAATAAATTAAACCCTCTACTTTTCCTTAGAAGCACAAGAATAAAGGAAAGATTCCCTAAGCCGTTATTCCTCGCAACTTCCCGACAAGAGTAAATAAGACTTTTATTGAGGATTTCCTATGTGAATTAAATTATTGTAACTATTGAATGATTGCAACAATGAAAATGCTTATTTTATACTTTATTTTACATAAATGTATGTGTATGGCTCAAAAATAATAATGTGAAGAGATGAGGAAACCAATATCAACCCCAACCCGGAAGCATAGAGTAATCACAAATTTAGTTGTGTTGTTCTTTTCCCCCTCGACTTGTCTTTTCTATATCCTATGTTCACATGAGTCCATGGGATCAATGCAAAGAAAAGCAATAGTGAGAAGGCGCTAGAGAAATGACAACTTGAATAGCAATATGGTAGTTATGCGGTGGAAGAGAGATATCACAAGGGAACAAGATCTTGGCTATGTAATTTCCAAAGCAAGAATTTGCAGCTCAACAATACAAGAATGCACAAAATGATCATTTTCTTGAGAACACGCAATGAATTTATAGAAGGTAAGTTGGGTAATGTTCCAATCCACTTGGCAGCCATGGGGTTCCACATCAACAAAGAAAGGCGCAGTTTGAACAATCAATCACACATTACAAGTGGAAGAGGAGATTGCCATATGGAAATCAAACTTAAAATCAGCTAACACAGCTTTGCAAACGTGCACTCAAAGTGAACTAGAGTGAAGAAATACACATCTTAAATCATGTTGGAAGGTTCTAGAAATTTCAGACATGACCAACACCCCGTGTAGAGTCGTGGATACAAGACCATTTCCCTACTAAGGGAGGTAGTTACAAAACCGTCACCTTGCACAGGCGGAGGTTACATGACCGCTACCTAGGTAGGGAAATGATTTTGTTTCGAAAACTAAAACAATGGAAAAATGATGTGATAAGCTAAGGAAAATCATGCAAAGGATAAGTAAGGTAATCTAGGCTATAAGTATATGCTGCAAGGAGGTTTAGGAGCTCGAACACCTTTGGAAAATACATGTATCATCATTAGGGACCTTTTGTAACCATTTTCTGATAATGTAGCACATGAAAATTTGGGTTCATATTGGTACCTTCCCAAGAAATGTTAAAACATGACCCCCCCCTTATACGTTAAAGTTTGCAACAATAATATTGGGGTCAAGCGTTCTTTAGTCAAAAATGGTTCGAGACTCAATATTTTTAATATTGCTTTTCTCCATCAATCGGGTCTATCTGAATCCTCTTTGGCTCCTTCCTCTATCTCTATTCATGGATTTGATAATATACCCAAGCATGTCTTAGGGACTATCGTACTCCATGTCACTATTAGACCATGTACATTTCCCATTCCATGTCATGTAATGCCCAAAAACCTTAATTATAACATTCTTCTTGGGCGGCCTTGGATTCATCTTATGCATGCAGTCCCCTCCACTTTACATACATGACTTAAATGCCATTATCAAGGAGTTTTCTATGACATTCGGACAAATTCATCCCCATTTGCATATTGCAATTATATTGAGCATACTATTGACACTCCTAGTTCATTTGCTCCATATTTTTCTAAATATGGTCTTGGATATCAATATTTAGTTCATTATGGTTTATCCGGTAATGGCCTAGGACAAAAGGACAATGCATGATAGAGTCATGGGCTATCCTCACTCAATCTAGAAAATGTGGTTTGGGATACCATCCTCCATCTCTACCTTCCTCGTAAGCTTATACTACGTTGCATACTTCTTTACTTCAGTTGGTATATCCAGACCTCATCAGTGATTCTACTTCTATTGCTTGGGATAATTTAGATGCTTTCACCACTAATGAATCCCTTTTGGAATACATGGGATTTTACCACCACTTCCCTTCCTTTCATCATAAGAAGCATTCTCAATTGATTCTTAATGCTACTACTTTCTTTGGAGAGTGTGATACACTTATAGATAATATTTATCCTCTTGACACAATTCATACCGACCCATACATTCGTGGATCCATCTACTCTTCTCAATGAGGATACCATACAATATAACCTTGGAACTTATGATAACACACAAATCATTTTGTTAGCCACTTCTCTCACACCTAATGTAGAATGGGATATCCAACAAGTAATTTAGGAAATTTAAGACAATTTATCCTATGACTATATAGTAATATGCCTAGAATTGGTCCATCTATCAACATGCATAAAATCTTTCTCCACCCCGTGTAAAACCATTCAACATAAAATCCATAAAAAAGCACCCGAAGGTCGCACTCCTTGTTAAAGAATAAAATAAATTCTCCTTGATGTTGGATTTATTTGTGCCATCGATTACCCTAGACGGGTGTCTAATATTATACCCGCATGAAACTAGATGGCCATGTATGTCGTTGGATAGATTGTCATGATCTAAACAAGGCTTGTCCCAAAGATAGTTTCCCTTTACCACACATCGATGCCATTGTTGATTCCATGTTTGGGTACAATATTCTTTCCTTTATGGATTGATTCCTGGTTATAACCAAATTGAAAGCAATCCCGAGGATCAAGAAAAAACTTCTTTTACTATGCTATGGGGAACGTTTTTCTACATGGTCATGCCCTTTGGTCTTTTAAAACATCAGGGACACATACCAATGCATAATAAAACACATCTTTCATGATTACATCCACAATATTCTCGAACACTATGTTAATGATATATTTATAAAATCATGTCACCATTCTACACACACTCAAGACCTTCGCACATTCTTTTCAACGATTATGACATATGTTTAAATCCCAAAATGTGTTTTTGGAGTCACAACCGGAAAACTCTTTGCATACATTATCTCACAACGTGGTATCAAAATAGACCCCAATAAAATCAAGGAAATTGTTGACATGCCTCCACCCCAAAATTTACATCAATTGTGCTCATTACAAGGAAAAATCAAGTTATTCGAAGGTTTATTACGCAGATCGCTGATAAAACCCAACCATTTACATGCTTGATGAAGAAGGATACTAAATTTTTCTTAGATGATCACTTCCAACAAGCCTTTGATGCCATAAAATCATATCTTTTAAATCCACCTGTCTTAGTTCCCCCATGGTTGACCATCCTTTCTTGTTATATATTTCCACCACATTTCATGCCTTAGGGGCCCTACTTGCACAAACTATGATTTTCAACATGAATGTGCAATCTATTATATCATTCGAAATTGCTCTCTTACAAATGCAACTATAGTTATGTCAAAAATATATGTCTCAACCTTTTCTTTGTAGCAGAAAATTATTCCATTACCTACTTAATAACAAAGTACATATCATTACCAAAGTAGATTCATTATGATACCTCTTATCCCGCATGCATCTCTCGGTATGTCTACCACGTTGGTTCATGCTAATTACCAAATTCGAATTCAAATTAATCCCACTTAAAGCCATTAAATGATAGGTCATTACAGGATCAACTAGCCTAGTCACCTCCGCATGATGCATCTCATGTTTATGATTCCTATAATGATGATTTCACTACTTACGCCATCGATTAGAATACTTAGACCATGTATTTTGATAGATCTCATTGTTTCTTTGACACTAGGGCTAGGATAGTCTTCATAACTTTGTATGGCGATCCTCTCCCCTTCGCACATTACTTATGGTTTTCCTATAACAATAAAATCATTGAGTATGAATCCCTCACTCTCAACCTTCTCACTACTCACAAGTTGTTTATTCAAAATATCTGCATACGTGGATATTCAAAGCTCATTATTAATCAAGTTAATGATGTATATCACACAAAATAAAAGAACTTAATCCCATATGATACACATTTCAAGGATATTTTAGCTACGTTTGAGTCTTACTCTATTACCATTATCCCCGTAAGGAAGACCATCATGCAGATGCTATGGCTAGTGTGACATCGCTTATCCCTAAGGACATAAATGATAAGTAAGCCATGATTATTTTTTACCGCTTGTGACATCCTTCCACTTTTACTATACCCATAGTAGCTTGTGCCATCACATTTAGTCATGAAAACCTTGAATGGTTCACTCCAATTTACAACTTTCTATACCAAAAACCATTCCTAATGGTCTACAACCTCATGAAGCTCGTCATGCCGCTTGTGACATGAGGCCACACGTTACATCATCATAGGGGTAGAATTATTTAAACGTGTACTTGACGGTCAACTACTATGATGTATAAGACTCGTTGACATCCCCATAGTTATCTCTTAGATATATGAAAACATGTGTGGTGGCCACTTCTCTGGAAAATATATGTCACAAAATCTGTTACATCGGGGATATTACTAGCCTACCATGGAGCAATATTGTCTTGAATACACTACACACTTCATGATAAATTCCAAAATCATAGTAATGTGCACCATGCATCTCGCATATGATCTCCAATGGATTACTCCAAATTGGCCATTTTCTCTCGGGTTTTTATATTATCGGGATGATAAATCTTGAATCGGGTGAGGGCCACAAGTTTATTAGTCTTACCACATAATATTTCACAAAATGGTTAGAAGGAACACCACCGCAAACTACAACATGCACTAACATTTGTGGATTCATCACTACTCACATCATTACACGTTTTGGCATTCCCTCTGCCATTATCACTGATAATGAATCTTCCTTAAAAAATAATGATATTAATTTTTTTTGCATAAAATTCAAAATTAAGAAATCATTTTGTACTCCTTATTACCCATAGAGAAATGGCCAAGCTAAGGCCACCAATAACACTATTGTCAAAATATTACGCAAGAATGTTGCTACTAATGGTGATGATTGGCATAATCAAATCTTCTACGCTCTTTAGGCTTACCACATTAGTGTGCATATCCCTACTAATACCAATCCTTTTTCACTAGTCTATGGTACTGAAGTTGTTATCCCACTAGAACTCTAGATACCCTCATTACATGTTTCACTCAAAGGCATACATAAATACAATGGTTATCATGAAAAATTATTATATGAGATGGAAATGTTATACTTTCGCCATGTTGAAGCACTTGAACATTTAAATGCACATTAGTCTCACATTTCTTAGGCATACAATTGTAAAAATGTCCTCGCAAATTCAATGTGAATGATCTCGTTGTTAAAAGAAAACTAGAAAAGCACAAACACAAAAATTACTCTCAAAGGAAAATTAGAGCCCAATTAACTTGGTACTTATATTATTACTAAAAACCTTGGCTGCGGTGTATATCACCTTGCCACTCTTTTTGGTAAGCTACTAACAAACCCACTCAAAGTTATACACCTTAAGATATATTACACGTAAAACAACACCCATTACCTGATGACGCACTCTCATGCTTTGGTTCACACTTAACTATTGAGGGCATCCTATATACATGAACCTTACACACTACTCACTACACACTTTTCACATCACGTATTCATGACATCTTTTTCTCATAACTTTTATCACGCACTATGCACCACCTCATGCATACTACACATTCCACACTATACACTTCACACATCACGCTTTCATTACATCTCTTTCTTGCATAATCTATTATACACTTTACGCATTCACAACATATTTTTTCTTATCTACTTCTACGCACCGCACTCATTATCCTATGACACACTCTAGTCCCATGGTTCATACTCAACTACTAAGGGTATACATCTCAAATGAACTTTACCACACTCACACAATCACTCATTCACTTCCACTCTCTACACTCTACTCTTTGACGATCACATTTTTATAGTGCACCATTCAAACCATTTCCTAATGCTGCACTCCTTTTCTATGGTTCATTCTTGATTGCTTAGGGGTATGTATAAATGAACCTCACTTCATGCATACTCATTCAAACTCACTTGGGGAGATGATAATCCTATCACACTCACTCGCATTCCATTCCATCTCATCCACAACATACCGCATATATTGGTCGTATTTATTCTTCCTTACATATGCTTATATGTTCACTTTCTTACACATGCTAGATATATATTGTATGTCATTATCTTTCCATATACACGTGCACATTCACTTGTCTTCTATTTGTGATCATATAATCTACACGCATCAATACACATAGCATAGATTCTTGGTGTAGGTACCTCATACCAATCCCACAAAGGTTCCCTGGGGGCATCCAAATTCATACACTACAGGTGCTATTGTTTCATTTTTCATAGAAAATTACTATATGGGAGTATACATTCTTTGACATAAATTTATCATTCTAACATGCTAATGGGTGTTTCATGTGCAACATTTTCTTTATAGGTCTATTTGCTTCCATGGTTGTCTATTACATTGCTTTCTCTTTGTCTACATTTATTTGTGGGCTTTACCATTTGTCTTGTGTGCATACTATCTAATTTTGTCTTCATCAACCTTTAATTTCTTGCGACATAGTGAGTGGCATACCATGTTTTTAATGCACTCTTCGTTGTCTACATTTTCTTCTCGAGTATTGTCTTCTCAAGCGTCTTAACTTAAACATTGTCTTTTTATTTGCTAGCTTACATATTGTCTTCTACATGCGTGTTTGTCTTTGTTTGCACTAAGACTTATCTCCTAAAAACTTTTTTATGTGTTCCTTGGTTTCTACCAGCACACTCCTTCCCCCTGGAGGACACAATTTCAACACAATGGTCGTTCTTTCTTTGGGCCGCATACTCCTTCAACAATGTTGCATTCATCTCAAATGAGGGGCTCATCATTTGGGTGAATTAGTAACCCCATACGTAGTCTACACTCACAATTCAACCTAACACAAGACGATACAACACACTCATCAGTCCAATAACAACCCAGCATCCTAACTTGGGTCCTTAGCACAACACATACACTAATCGTAGTCACAAAACCATGCACTTTTGATACTATTTATCCCGATTTCATACTAATATTTAGATGGTTATTGAGTGAAGAAAGTACTAATCAAACCTTGTATTTTGAGCATCTTATTTAATTTCATTTCATCATTCTCGACCTTTTACCCATAGGTCCAATCAAATTTTGTCACATGGTGTTATATTAGCCTCAATCGGGGTGTCCAAACTAGTACTAGGCACCCATGGGCACCCTAGTCCCACCATGGGTTTCCCACCACTTTTTGAGATCTTTTCTTGTTTATCCTTCTTATCTTTTTGGTGGTCGGCCATTTCGGGGTTAATTATGAAATCAGATCAAGAGAATCCTATAAATATAAAGTTATGAGACCATAATGAGGGACCTAGCATTAGTCATTACTATCATCCATCTAGATTTGCATGCATCTATTACATTAGATATCACTTGCATCCACATAGCTCCATCATCAAGGCACAAGGTTAGGACGTCTACATCACACTTCATAGAGGGAGGATTCTATTCTATCCCATGCACACATGCTATTACATTTTATACATTTATTTATTACTTGCTACTTCATAAAGTGTGACTAGAACACGAGCACCTAGGGCACATTATGCACACACTCACCGTAAATACATTTGGCTATGAAATGTACTACACCGCTAAGTTAGTAAGCCCACTATTGTGGCATCGACGTCAATATGACCCATTCATTTACATTTTTATTTTTAGGGCTTGATGTTCTTTTATGGTTTTGCGGGTATTTCTATGCATCTTGGATTATTTCGACATCCGGTATGGGGCAAAAAATATTATGTGACACACAATGATGGTTTCAGACCACCTCCCATCCATGTGAGACTCATTTCGAATATTTTGTACAGACAGGGAACCCAATTTACAAACCAGGGCACCCGTAAGTGCCCTAGTGCCTCTTCAAGTGCCATAAGTATAGCCATATATTCCAGATCCATCCTTTTTCTGGGGATTCTACATAGTCATTCTTGCTTCCATATTTTACAATCACCTTTGCATGACACGGTCTTTGTGAGTGTATTTTATTCACTTGAGTTCTTTCCTCTTCCCTCTTGCACATTAGGGTTAACATTTCCTTTTACATAGTTTTTTAGGTCATTTACATACTTCTTTACTATAATTATTTATTTTATTTACGTTTGTTCATAGCTTAGATTAAATATAGATATAACCCCATTCTCCACATCTTTATTTAATCACTAATGCCTAGATCGGGAAAGTAGCGATTTGGGAACCCTTTACCCTTCCTAGACACCTATGACCAAGGGCAATAACACCACATTCACCAGGTTTAACAAAGTCTACATCATTTCACAAAATTTTGATAGGAAAGATAGTCATTTAGCTCTTGTCATGCATGCATTACATTTATTTTTTATTTTTGCATTGGATCGGAATTTTCGAACTAGATCAAATTTTTACACACCATCTGTAGTAGTTTTCATATTTCGGGAAGTAGTTAAATGTTAGAGGATGACACCAAAATTTTCTCCCTACACTTCTCTTCCATTTTTGGCATGAGATCACCAAAAAAACTCGCATATAGTGTAAGCGGCATGAGATCACCTGAAAACTCATTCTTCTACATCATCTTCAGGATCCTTTCTATCTCTTTTCTCATCACGGATCAAGTGCACATGTTACTTTTTACATTTTTACTTACTCTTTACAAAAATTTTAAACATTTTGATCATATAGACACATATTTGACTACTTGATCATTCTCTTTTGCAGTTTCATCCTTATGGGAAGAGGTAGTCCTATCAACAACATTAATAATATCATCAATCACAACAATCCTACAACAATTGACATCAATTATAGGTCCAATCCAAACATGAACACATACACTCTCGCCCTAGGGTAATCATCATCATCACTTTTTTCACTTCCTCATCTTTAACATTGACGCTTTCCATTTTTATTATTCCATGATTTTTCTTGTCTCTTGACATGCTTTTCATCATCAATCTACATGGTTATCATATATGCATATATTATCTACTTTATGTTATCAAGCATCTTCTCAACAAAATAAAGTGGGGGAAAATTTAGACAAAAATCACTCACTTTGGGTAGCTATCTAGTCCTGATTACATACTACTATTCATATGATTCCTAAGTAAGAAAAGTACTAATTAACCCATGTCTTTGGCCATATTTTATTTCTTTCGATTCTCTTTGCGGTGGGTCTTACACTCTTCCTATCCCACTTTGTCTTTTCATACTTTTGCATTTCTCACTTTAGACACTAGTTCCCAACCAAGACATCGATGTCGGGCACCCCCATGCCCTCTGGGTGCCCCCGATCTCTTTGTACTTTGCTCACATATTTTGGGTCCTTTCTATCCATTTGGGCATCTTATCTTTTTCTAGTCAACCTTTTCGGGGTTAATTATGAAATTCAAGAAAAGGAATCATATAAGTATAAAGTTGTGTAATTATAATAAAGGACCAAGCACTAAGCATTAGCTATCACCCCCTAAGGTTGCATCCATAAAGAATCTAAGAGATTCATTGCATCCATCTAGCACCATCAAAGGGACAAAGGCTAGTTGTTATGCATACTTTTTATAGGAGGAAGTCTATTATTTTATGCACACATCTATTTACATCTCTTACATCTAGCTAGTTTCTCGCTATCAAGTGTGACACACACAAGAGCCACCTAGGGAAAAAAATTACACACACACACATAGAACTCCATTGAGTCTCAAAATGTAGTGCAACACTCGATAATAAGATAACTTATTTGATAGCCGAGGATAGTCCGATCCCTCATTTGCATTATTTTATTTTTGGGATTTGATGCATTTTTGAGGTTTTTATTGGTCAATTCTTTATTGCAGGGTTATCAAAGAACATCGGTGATCATTGTGTGACATACTAGTGAAAACAATAAAATGACAAAGAACACATTGTGACCCTACAAATATGGTTTCCACACTTTCCGAGCAATAACGGGATTCCAAAATAGTTCTCTCGACACCTCAAACGTTCCTGACCTTCCATAATCACCCTAGTTCTAGCATTCCCGACACTTCTACAATTTTCTCGAGGATTTATGCAACATCCTCCCTTCTTTGTTCTTCAATGTTGAACTTCAAAAAGTCCAGATTTAATTACGAAAAAACTAATTATTTTCTATCTCCTCTTTGAAATTAGGGTTTCATACTTTTTAGATTAATTAGCTTGGGTCTATTTTTACTTTAGTGTTTATTTATTTATTGTTGCATTTCAATCGATTTAGACATTTATTAATTTCCAATATTTTCTTGATAAAATTTTGAAAAATCCCGAGATACGTAGATCATACATGCCCATACCATATTCCTCATTAGTGAATGGTCTACTAGGGAACTTGAGTACATTCCAAAGGTGTCACATTAGAAGAATAATTAGGGAGTGAATTATTTCCAATAGTAATTACTTAGAAGCGATTGGAAAAGTGAAAGGAGTATTATGTCAATCAATACTACCACTAATGTAGTGAAGCCAAGAGTTCTTGAGAGTGTGGGGAGAAGGATGAGGGTCAAGTGCAACCCAAACTTTCATGTAGAAGATACGTGGGCCTAGAGATGCGAGGAGGAAGATATATCTTTATATTAAGGGTGAGGCACAAACAAATGCGTGATATCGTAGGAGTAAATCCTAATTAGGTGAGGCCTTCATATGTGCAAACATTTTCAAAACAATTAGGATCATAAGGAACATGCTTCCAATACTTGTGATCAATGTATAATGTGCAAGTAAAGTAATCAAAATGAGGAAATGATATAGGAGAAGAGGTAATAGTAACATGTGACTAGGACTATTGGATGAGGAAGGAACCACAAGGGGGAAATAGGCTCTAGAGCATGTATGATATTAGAATAAGGAATCATAGTAGTAGTAGTGGGTTGAGTGATGGGATATTTGACTTGATATTCACTAGGACCAGTAGCAATATAGTGAGTATGAAAGAGAGACTCATCAAAATCCATGGGAGTGAATTATAAAGAATGTAAGGAATCATCAATGAGCTCTACATTATCAACATTATTATCATCAAAATAATTAGTCTCTACGTGGGAGTATTTTTATAATTTTATAGGGTCTTAGAATAAGACGTGGAAGAGGAATGAGAGGATATGACAAGAGATATGATATTGGTAGTAGGATTTTGAATAGAGGAAGTAAGTGGAAGATTCAAGTATAATTGCTAGATTCCCCAACAACATATGTATTAAGACATTGCAAGGAGATATGTTCATCCATGGGAATCATGATTTAATAAAAATAGATATTAAATATGATTTGAAAGTAACTAATAATGTACAAATTTGATAAAATATAGTAAAATACAAATGCTAAATTCTCAAGCAATGCAAGACTATAAGAAAATGGAAGAGATGAGTGACTTAGCTGATTTTTATGTCTTCTCGTAGATGGGCGGGACTGTGTATATGTTGAATCAAGGCTGAGAATGATGTCACAAGAAGCTCACAAAGAGTTATGGGGCTCTATACCGATCTAGATAGGGGCACCCAATGGAGAAAAAGTTATGTGGATGTTGGTGTCTAATTTTGGGTGTTGGTGATTGTGCGGATGCTTAGGATATGTTTCTTTTCTAGATATGAGGAGTGTCACTTTAATCTCTACTTTGTCGCATTACCTTTTCTATTAAGGTTTCAATCACACATGTAACCTGCAAAATAAACCCTAGATACCTACAAAAACTTGCAAACATATCAAATTTGAATAAAATATGAAAAATGTGAAGTCGGAATGACCCTTGCAGTCACTCAAAGAGTGAACCTATTACCGAGCATAGAACTACAAAATCCATGTATTTTTGTGTGCTTGTGTTTGAAATAGTGTCTTTAGGTTTCCCTCGTGCCTATGACGCCAAGATAGTGGGCTATAACTAGATTATATGTAAATGTGTGGTATGGAATTTAGCACTTCCCCTTCCTATGCAGTGTATGTAACCTAAAAATGTTGTCCCTTTGATGGTAGTGATAGTATGTATATTTGACTTCCCTTTAGAATTTCTGGAAAAAATAATAGTGCTATATATATATAGCACTATTATTTTGTCTTGAAATTCTAAAGGGAAATCAAATATACATACTATCGAGAAATCAAATATAAATACTATCACTACCATCAAAGGGACAACATTATATATATATATATATATATATATATATATATATATATGGATCTCTTGTTTGAATTTCAAAACTAGGGACATGAAAGGTCGTCTATGACCACAGGATAAAGAAAAATAGGTGAAAATGATGACAAAAATGTCAAAATCTATAAAACTAACAAAGAGGACAAAAGCGCACGGAATGGACACATGCACTGGAACTCTTTTGTTTAGAGTGGGCACTAGTGTCTTATGATAAATAAAGAAATATGTGAAATGATAGACATATACAAATCATTGTGAATTGACCAAGTGGATAAAAAAATGATAGATGTGGAAGAGAAACACAATAAAAAAGAAATCAAATACATAGATGGACAAGAGCTAATGTCACCACCGAATACTTTTCTTACTTAAGATCCAAGCATATGAACAACATGTTGATTTTTATCACTTCCCCAAAAATTGTAGTTTAAAAAAAAATTTAGTTAGGTGATCCCTTTGAATTGATTTATATGCCTTTGTGAAGTTTGAGGAGTGAAAAATTCTAACAATTAGTTTATTTTAGTCATTTTGGGTCATTTGAGTGTCTTGCAGTAATTACAAACTTTTAAGGAAATATAGGAATAAGTACCCCTAGGCCTCCAGGTTCCTGCATCCCCATTCTAACCGCAATATATTTGGTTCCAACATTGTTCATATTTTCCCTCCCCAAAGGAACTTGTTCCTATTGGGCCTCGATTCTCTCCATCACGTTTTCCCCATACTATACTCAACCCAAAAGCTTTGTTCATTAGTTATGCGGGAATCCTTTAATCCGATGGAGATATTCCCCAAATCCCTTTTTATCTACACCTTTTCGCTCTCCCGTAGAAAAATTAAATTCCTTTGTATTGTAGATGATGCAGATGTTTTGGAACTCATGAACTTGTTCCTTTGGGCCCTTGGTTCCCTGTGCACCCAGATTTCTTCACATTTCTCTAATTACTTTGTATTATAGATGATGTAAATGTTTTTTTGGAACTCACGACACTTGTTCCATCTAGATCTTGGTTCACCACATCTCACAGCTTCCCACATTTCTCCCTAACCCATAAACCTTTGTTTTCATTGTTATGCAGAGATTGTTGCGTGGGAGGAACTATTCCATCAAGCATCTCGTAATATAGACACTTTGAAAATATTCCACAATCTATTGTATCCCTATGTAATACGTGACACTTTGACAATCTTTGGAACCCAAGGAATTTCTTACTTTGGGCATTTTTGTTCCCCACATTCCCACCATGCCCACATTGTAAAGGAAATTGATTAAATAAGTTCTCCAAAGCTTATCGGCACCCACATTCCAATAAACTGCTCAAATTAACCCTATTTTCAAACTATTTTGCTATAAAGAGTAAATATTTGTCATTTTCACCATTCTAAATTGAGGATTTGACCGTGCACTTTTCACCTCGATCCCATGCCTTAGGAAAGACCTTTTTGTCTATATCTTGCTCATTTTTAGTCTAAATTCAAAATTCAAAATGCATCAAAATGTTATCAAGGCGTCATTATTTTCACACTAGAGCAACCAAGGTATATATGAATAAAGAAAAAGCAAAAGAGGTGGAGAATATTGATGAAACACCTGAGAAGGAAGTGGAGCAAGAGAAAAATCAAGAATCGGATGAAGATTTTTGTTGTTCCTATGCTACAAGCTCCTAATATTTGTCTTTCTAATTTCTATAATTTGAGGTTAGATTTATCATTTTGAAAATAGAATTGTAAATAAAGCCAACTTATGTAATTAACCAATTACATTTTTAGTACTTAATTAAAAGACGATTAGTTAGAAAAGTAGTTGCACCCTCCCCTCAACCTATATAAGCCTTCTCTCTCATTTGTAAAAGGTTGGATTTCCCATACAAATTGTTGTTTCTTCTTCCAAAACCCTACTCCCTATCGGTATTTTGTATTGATAATATGGGATCATTCAATACACTAATATCTTCATTGAGATTTGATTATTTTTTACATTTGTATATATTTATCTTCTCAAGTTGGTGGAAAAATGGAACCTCTCCATGAAGAGGAGGTGTTGTTGTCCCCTAAATTGTTGATTGCCTTTAAATGAAAAAAATTTAACCAACAATTTTTTGGCACTCATCGTGGGGCATGTATTTGCGTTTCCACCGGGTAATCTTTAGAATAAATCATCAATTTCAACACACTAGATGAATGAAGATATACCCGAGGAAAAAGATATCAAGGTGTAGAGGATCATTCTTATGAGTTTCAACAACAACAAATATTTGAGTTATCCCCAAAGAAATGGAGTAGAAATAGAAGTTCAATAAGCACACCTCCTACCAAAGGAAGAGTTGGTTCATCTTCTCAGGAAACTATTACAGCTCAGGATTTAGTCTTAGCAGGTGTTATTGTTCCTTTGCATTTGTTTTCCCACAATGGCTCCACCAGTACCTTAGGGCCAATAAGTTGGACCTCTAGTTCTTACACAACCTCTGCATGATTTTCCTAAGGGGAATTGAAATAATTTTCCCACGTTCATAGGTGATAGAAAAGTGCATCCAGATCAATACATTACAACCTTTATTGTTGCATGTGGGTTATTTGGAGTTGAGTCATGAGGAAGTGTCTATTAGATTGTTTTTTGAGACTCTACAAGACAATGTTGCAGAATGGTTATATCATCTTCCGCTTGGTACTATCACCAATTAGAACACCATGAAAAATCGGTTAGAGAACAAGTTCAAGTTTGCGAGAAGATTCTCATACACTTATGATCCTACTCTCCCGCAGGATGAAGAAAGGGCCTTGTGATCCTATGTAGGAATTCGTTTCTAAATTCAACAAACTAGTTAACAAGATTCCAACTGATGCTCATCCTACTAATCAAAATCTGAAGTGTTTCTTTATTAATGCCTTGTTTTTAGAGGTGAGTTACACACTAAGGAGAGAAAACCTTTCCAATGTGGATCTAGATAAAAATTTCACCATAATGTTGGGGGTTAGAACACTTTTGTTGTGTAAATATATATAGTTAGATCTAAGCATATAAGAAATAAATACGGAAATAAACCAGAAGAAAATACATAAGATATAATGTGGTTCACCCAATGTGGGCTACGTCCACCAAGAAACAACCAATCTATTAATCAAAGCTTCACAGAGGATATACAATGAAGATTTACAATCTTCCACACCTTCTTTGGATGTACAATACTTTCTTCCTCACAAGCTTCTCTTTTTCTCTCTCCAAGAAATCCTTTTTATAATATTCTTAATTCTTAATTAATTTTTTTAACTTATAACCCTAGATTTCTAGCTTATATAAGCATATACAAACTTAGGGCACTTTAGCTATGTAATTACAACCATTAGATCACCTTTTAATCAAAGGTTAGATATAATCTCATGACTTAAATAAAAACATTTCACACATATGAGATGAAGTGATATCTCAACTAAACGTGTTTTGTTCTTGAATGAAACACTAAGTTATTTTCCATATGAATCGTAATTTGAATATAAGCGTATAATCTGATATCCTCTTTCTCATTTCCCAACTCTTCCATGAATATTATCATCCATATCATCTCTTTTCTAGCCTATGTAGTAGTGTAACATATTCAACATTTGTAGCAAACAAGGCCCTAATCTTATACAATCTCTAAATCTACTTAATCGCCTTCGTCCCACCCACCTACCGTGAATACATATCTAGTGGTGCTTCTCCTACAATCCAAATTTGCAGCCATATTTGAATCAACATAACTACATAAATAATTATCTAACCCTCCATAGCACAAAAACATGATGGATGTCCCTCTCAAATATCCGAGAATCCATTGGACTATTTTCCAATGCTCTTTACCTATATTTTCTATAAATCTACTCACAACTCACATTGCCTATGTAATGTCTAGTCTAGTACAAACCATAACATACATTAGACCTCTAATTGCTGAAGCATATGGACTCGTGCCATGTACTCGACCTCCTCATGTGATGTAGGAAACTAGTTTTTTCTCAATTTTAAGTGTCTAGCCATAGGTGTACTTATAGGTTTTGAATTCTGCATATTAAACCTTTCTAACACCTTATTGATATAAGATTCCTGAGACAAATACAATTTCTTGTTCTTCCTATCTTTGTGAATTAGCATGCCAAGGAATTTCTTCACACTCCCAAATCCTTCGTTTTTAATGTGCGAGCTAACTTTTGTTTAAGTTCACCAATGTCCTATATACTAGATCCTACAATTAGCATATCATCCACATACAAAAAAAAATAATATAGCTTCCATTTTCAAGCTTTTGAAATAAACACAATGGTCATCTTCACATCTCATATAACCAAGCTCATGCATAAAAATTTCAAACCTCATATACCATTTGCCTCTAGCTTGCTTGAGCCCATACAAGCTCCTTTTCAACCTACACACAAGTTTCTCTTTACCCTTGACTTCATACCCAAGCGGTTATTAAATATATATCTCTTCCTCCAAATCACGGTAAATGAAATTCATCTTAACATAAAGTTGTTCTAAGTGTAAATCTTCTAGTGTAACTAAAATCAAAACAATACATATGGAACTCATTTTAACTATAGGAGAAAATATCTCACCAAATTCAATACCTAATTTTTGTGAAAATCCTTTTACCATAAGCCTTATCTTATGTGTTTTTGTCCACCCTCTTCTTCCTTGACCCTATAAACCCATTTATTCTCAGTAATATCCTTTTACTGCTGAAACTTAATCAAATGCCATGTCTAGTTCTCGTTCTAAGTAGTCCATCTCCTCATCCATGTCATGCTCCCACTTCACATGGGTATCATCCTACATCACTTCTTCTAAACTCTCTGTTTCACCACTATCATTCAATAATAAATACCATAAAGAGGGTGAAAATATTTTTGGAGATTTACTTACCCTTTGTGACCTTCTCACATAAATTTGGGGTGTCAGAGGCTCAATCTGTACATCTTATACATTAGTATCCACCTCTGACCATGACCAACACCAGTCACCTCTTGTCAAGGCTGGTTCAACTAACCAACATTGGTCATGCTCTTCTATAGCCAACATCGTTCATGACGAATGACGTTGTTTCTATTCAACTAATGTGCGGTGACCACCAACACTAATACCTGTAGATTTCTGTTCTAAATATAAGAATAAGTTTCCTTCCAAAAGTTTCCAACCGTTTCATCTTTGGGTATCAAAACTTGATCCCTTTACATTATCTTTTCATTCGATTCAATGTCACGAATCCTAACAATCTTAGAATCTTCTAAATCCCAAAAATGGAATCTGAAATCACCAAAGCCATAACCAATAAAATTACATCTCTTAGATTTAGCATCCAACTTCTTTCTATTTTCTTTATCAATATACGTAAAATATTTTGAACCAAATAATCTAAGAAAAGAAAGATCTACCTCTTTTCCATTCTAAGCTTCTTCTGGTATCCCACCATCCGGTGCACTTGGAGGACCACCGTTAATTAAATAAATTGTTGTGTCTACTACTTCTACCCAAAACTGCAAGGGTAATCCAACATGCATCCTCATGCTTCTTACACATTCCATGATTGTCATGTTCATTCTCTCTATAATACCATTCTCTTGTGGTGTTCTATGAATTGTTCTTTCGCTATGTACTCCATTCACGAACAATAATCATTGAAAGTCTTCTACAATACTCACCACCATTGTCAAATCTAAGGAATTTTAATTTTAAATTTGATTCATTTTCCACAAGTTATTTCCATATTTTAAAAATATCAAAAATTTCAGATTTACATTTTATGTAATAAACCCATACCTTTCTTGTGGCATCATCAATTAAAGTCACATAATATTGGAATCCTCCATGAGAAGCTACCTAGGATGGTCCCCACACATCCGAGTGCAAAAGCTTCAATTTTTGCTTCTTATTTTGTTTCCATACCCTTAAGAAATCTCACTCTCTTTTACTTTCCAAATATATGATGCTCACACAAATCAAGAGTTACATCTTCCAAATATGATAACTTACCCTTTTCCCTTGTAATATCTACATTTATTTTTGAATCATATGGCCTAGCCAATTATGCCACATGCTTACATCTGAATCTGAAGTAGATAACATAGAAAAGGAATCAATAATACAGGTAGAAAAATACAATGTTCCTACCTTCTTACCTCTTGCTACAACAAGATATCCCTTGGTAACTTTCCACAAGTTGGTTGTGAATGTAACCATGTAACCAGATTCACTTAGTTATCCTACGAAATTAGATTTCTCCCGAGGCTTTGCATATGCCTCACGTTTTCAATATCCATGTATTTCCATTTTACAATTTTAGATGAACTTCACCTTTACCAATAATAATGCATGGTTCATCATCTCCTAAATAAACATGCCCAAAATTACCCTGGACATAATTTCTAAAATAACCCTTATTAGGGGTAGCATGGAAAGAAGCTCCTGAATCTAAAACCTATGATTCAATTTTATCATCCAAGGAGAGAATAAGGGCATCTTGAATTACCTCTAAAGATGAAACATTTTCCTTTTTATCTTTTCTAGTAGATTCTCTTTATTTTCCTTGAACCATCAATCCTTCTTTGTATGTCCTTTCTTTCCACAATTCCAAATTTCAGTTATTCTTGTACCTATGGATTTAGATCTACCATTCTTTTACTTTTATTTCTCATTATTCTTGCTCATGGATCTCTCCTTCCTCCTTCCCATACTTTCTACATTCAAAGAATTCCTAGATGATGATTCTCCTATACTTTCCCTGTGTATTTCCTCATCCAGGATTGTACTAACCAAATCATCAAACCTAAAAATATTAGTAGCAAATGTTGTATTACTAATAACCATTACCAAGTTATCCCAACTATCTGGATAAGAGCACAAGAATAAAAATGCTTTCACTTCATCCTTAAATGGAATATTAACTGATTTTAATTGATTTACAATAGACCGTAAATCATTTAAACGGTTTGATACAAACCCACCTTCTTGTATTTTATAATTAAATAATTTCTTCATCTAATAAATTTATTAGAAGCACTTGGTTTTTGATATAAATTAACTAAAGATTTCATCAACTATATCATGGTTGTTGCTTCGGTAATATTCAAAGTCACAAATGTTGTTAGGCTCAATCTTATAGACCCAAAAGCCTTTCTGTTAGGAATTTTCCATTCTTTATCACCATCTTTATAGGTCTCGCCTTCTCACATTATTTTCACCCTCAAAATTCCCTCCTTTTCAATGACATATTTCCAAAATTTTGAGTCAGTGTCCTTTGGATGTGTTCTGGTAAATGATGAAATTTAAGAAGTTAGAAAATTTCACTCTTTGAGGTCATTTTTAGTGTTTTGCGGTTAAATCGTCCTTGCACATCCCTCATGTCCCAAGTGCTTCGATCCCTCTATTCACCGATTCAATGATTTACCCGCACCACTTACTCGTCGGCTAAATCGGCTTCACACATCCCGCGTGTCCTAAGTATTTTCGAGCCCTCTTCACCGATTTGCTTGACTTTCTTGCCGCCTTGTATATCGGCTATATCAAACATTTTTATCCCGCATGTCCCAAGTGTTTTCATGGCTCTGTCGTCCGATTCAAAATTTACTTGAACCACTTACTCATTCGTAAAATCAGCTTCGTGCATCTTGTATGTCCCAAGTAGTGTTGGGCCCTTTGTTCATCGATTTTCTAACTCTCCCACACTACCTTGTATATCGGTTATATCAGAAATTTTTGTCCCACGTGTCCCAAGTGTTTCCCGACCTCCTGTTCACTAATTCACCCATTTACCCGCACCACTTACTCGTCAGATAAATCGGATCCACGCGTCCTATGT
The DNA here is from genome assembly GCA_018340775.1 of Taxus wallichiana var. yunnanensis. Lineage (NCBI taxonomy): Eukaryota > Viridiplantae > Streptophyta > Pinopsida > Cupressales > Taxaceae > Taxus > Taxus wallichiana. The sequence goes on from CM031244.1 coordinate 351,702,415, forward strand.
GTCCCAAGTACTTCGGGGCCCTCTATTCATCGATTCACCAACTTTCCCGCACTTCCTTTTATATCGGCTAAATCAGCTCCATGCATTCCACATGTCCCATGGACCGTCTAGGCCAAGTTTGTTTGAATTTCCCACATATCACCATTTTGAGTCAATGCGAGGGCCATTTATTACACATTCATGATTTTATCTCTCTATTCATTTAAAATCATGGCTATTTAAAGAGAGGCAACCATTCATTCATTTTCACAAGCCTTTCCCACATCTATGCTTCTATATTTTCTCTTGCAGGGATTATTTCGGGATTGTGATATACTCCATTAAAGGTTATATTCTCTTTACCTATATTACGATGAAGATACAAGTTACCAGGGCACAAACACCTCTCCTCGTTGGAAACCTTTGTTCCTGACATTAGTGATAGTGAAGCTTGACATCTAGACCTTGATGATTTTTGGAATAGAATTGGATGTGATAACCCTACTCCCATCGCCCAAATGATCAAAAATAGTGGGATTACATTTGCAGGAGGTTTTCCTATCTCTGTTTAGTGTGTTGATATTGTGCTTGCTTGCGGGGCATGTTTTAATCCTAATCTAAAGATATTTTTGATGTACATGGTGTAGTAGTTACAGACTAGATTTCAAAGCTATCTCGTATTGCCGTGTGCATCCCTATAGTGGAACAGTCCCAATACCCTCACCCTTGCTCAAGCAAAAGCACTATTTGACCAAGATAGTGAGAGATATAAGGCTAGGGTAGCTAAATCATGGTTGAAGAACCCTAAAAGGGAGCATCTAGACTTTCAAATCATTGTTCAGGGTCGATTTCAATGAAGAAATTTTAGACATCATCACTCTTTTGGCTAGAATCATGGGAATTTCTTCTACAAATGAATTTCAGTTTTGGATGTGTCCCTATATCAACATTATTTGTGAGGGAAGCAGAATCTGAATTGGGGTGGGATAATCTGTGAAAACCTAATAGAGCAGTTGGTTAATGTTCAGAGAACAAATACCTTCTACATGTCTTCTTATCTTATGTACACTATTGCAGCATCTAGGGAATGGCTTGGTTTCTCTTTCATTGAGGATAAGAAGGATGCTCCTATATATGAGTATTGTCCCCAATTCACTCTCAAATTCAACAATCATCATTCCGGTGAGTCAATGATGCCTTCACCATGTACATTGTGAGGATTTTGGAAGGAAATACTACTCAGAGATTTTTTGAGGAAGCAAAGACCTTGATCTCTGAATATGGGAGTTTCTTTAGTCAATTTATAAATTTTTCATATCTCAGGGTTGGTTGGTTTTAGTGGTTCCCCTCTAAAGATTCCTATCTTTTGCAATGATAAAATGTTCCTGGTTGAACTTAGCAGGTAGTTGGACAAACTTCATCGACTTGCAAAGATAAAAATATTGTTGGCATTCGTTTCCCTATCACCTTGGGAAATTATACATGCAGAACAACCCTCGATGCTCAAAACATTGATAGAACCATTTCTCCTCTTACTCTTCATCATTTCAAGTCTCGAACTTGCTTTGATATCAAGGGATATATTTCTAAGAATCTCAGATTAGGTTTCATTCACTTTTTTGATATTGAAGATTATTTGGCTAATTGTGTAGATGACTTTGAGGCTAGGAGAAGGTATTTTGGCAGATTTTCTCTTTAACAAATTATAGATTTCAATCTCTACAAAGTACCTAAAAATCTCCAGGATGATAATGAAGACCTACAATCTATTGAATATGAGAGGACCATCAAACACTCTCCTCTTGAAACCATTGATTGGTTTGTAAAGGAGAAGGATGATTTGAAATAAGTGATTAATGTGGTTTTTATGAGAACCAAGCTCTGGTTTGATAAAGAGATGCAAATTTTAGGATGAACAGAGCTAGGTATTCTTCACAAGAAACTTCCTCTCCTAGAAAAGAAGAACTGCACTTGATGTTGAGATGCTCGAGAAATCTACTCCATCCTCCTCAATAAAGGTATACCTGAAGAAAGGTAAAACCATAAAACACGAGCATGTTGAAGAAGAAGTTCTTTTAGAACATCCATAAGTCCCTATAGGGCCAAAGATATTGTTATTTTGAGGATGATAGTGAAGAGATGTGAGAGGAAGAAGAAACCCCTATCATTACTGCTGAGATAGAAAATGAAGGTCAAATGATTGAACCTCTAGGTTTGATGGATATTTATTCTAAGGATTAATCTGAAAATGTTCTAACTTCCCCATTGGAGAGATCAGTAGTGCAAACATTGAGTGTGATGAGTTCACTTGCACTTGGACCCATTGTTCCTTCTGCCTCTTCCTCTTCCTTTTCTTGGGTTGATCCTTTCGTTGATATTAGGAAAAGGAAGTCCACCTCTAAAATTTTGGTTCCCAAGTTTGATGTTGTGGCAACCTTGCTTGGTACTACTCCCCCTCCTCTAGCAAAGAAAAAAAGATCACCTCAAGGCTAGTGTCGGATTCACAAGGTGAGAAATTCATGGAGATTGTAAAGCCCAAGGTAGATAAGGAAGAGAGAGATATTTTGGTGTTTGATTTGGAACTCACAAGGATTCCACTTGGAGAATCAACACCTGAAATTGAGGTTCATAACCTCAGAGAAACTGTCACTCGAGTCATTGAACGAGTGGAGAAGGGAAACAAACTTTGGAGCAATTGGAAGAACAAAATCAAATCCTTTCAGGTTTTATAAAATCCTTATTGGAAAAGGATAAGGTCTTGGATCCTACTCCATTGAATACTCTTCCACCTCCTCTAGTTCTCAGCAAGGATGAAGTTCAGACCATCAAGGATATTCATAAACATGTCACCTATGGAAAGGCCATCGAATCACTGGTTGATGATATGATAGTGGCTAGATTAAAATTCATTGAGGAGGCCTTCAAGTCACATGAGAAGGTATCCAAATTACAATTGAAATTCAGCACAACACTCAATGGCTTGGAGAAAGAGCTAAAGCTATGGTGTGAATGCATTCAAGATCTTCATTTGATGAGCAAGACAGATGAGAAGATTTTATTGGCAAGAAAAGTATTTGATGAAGCCAAGAACAATCTATCAAGATCCTGGGTTTTTAGTATTGATTGGAAGATCAAGGTTTTGGAGGAAGCAATGGGAGAGCTAAAAATATGTGGTAAAAACCGTGCTTTCAAGACTCATGTTTTTTCTTCAATCGAAGATATTCATTGTCAAATCTAGAATGAAGCCACATGTAATAATTTTTCCACATAGGAAATCAAGGCTCAGTTCAACACCTTCATCAAAGAGGATCTTTTCAAGGAAGATTCAATTTCAAAAGATAAGATGAAATATGTCTGCTCTCTCTAATCAGCTATCACCGAGGAAAACAAAGAATTTCTGGAAAACATAGAGTTTGAGAAGGATATGGAGAAGTGTCTTGGCATGTGGACTCATGCCACTTCCAACACTACCATCCCAAAGTGCATGGAGATAGTTGAAGCATTGAAAATATTTAGACATCAGATTCTTAAGATAGTTGGTCCCTCTAAACCTCCTTCGGATGTTTTTGCTCCTGAGTCCTAAGTCACTTCTTTTATTTTGGGGTTTTAAAACCCATGATGTAATACTTGATTAAAGACATTATATTAATGTATTTGTTAAGTAGTCTTTAATATTTAGATTAAAATAAGTTGGAACTGAATGTAACTATCTTTGTAAGCTATTTAATGGGCTCTTCATGCCATTGTTAAGGGGGTTGGACCCTGATACTCTTGAAATGTATTGGAATTGAAAGTAAATCAATACAAAAGATTTTCCTTATCTCTCATTCTCATCTACTGTCCTTTCTATTCTTGTTTGAAGCTTATGAATCATCAATCTTTCATGTTAAGAAACTTTGTGTTCTTGTGATATGATTGCTAGAACTTTGTGTCTATGGAATAATATTAGATGTTTCCAATGTGAATGATTCTATTCTATGTTCCTTTTGCTAAGTACGTGTAAGGTTATATTCTACTATCTATATTTCCTGAAAGTATTGTTGTATTCTTCCCTTTAAGTTTCTTTGTTCTTCTTTTCTTAAGTATTGATAATCTATGTTAGTATGAAACATTTCAAAGTATCGGAATCCTCATCAATATGAACATTGTATATTTGTATATAAGCTTTGTTGCTTTTCAATAAGGGAACCTCTCCCATAAAGAGGAGGGACTTGTTGTCCCCTGACTATTGATTACTACAAAGTACTATTTTAAAAACCAACACACATAATGGTAAGTATAGATCTTTATAATACGAGATAATCTTCCCGCATCTTCCATAATTTATAACTACGGACGTCAAATTTCTCAACTCGTATTTTACATCTTCTTCCATTTTTTAGCTCCCACTCAATAAGAAATCCCTCTATGAGTATATATGTCAACACACACAACGCTCAAATAAAAATCCATGATACCAGGTTGTTGGGGTTAACACACTCTTTTTGTACATATATATATTCATATCTAAGCATACAAGTAATAAATACGGAAATAAACTAGAAGAAAATACAAAAGATATAATGTGGTTCACCCAGTGTGGTTGCATCCACCAAGAAATAACCAATCTATTATTCAAAGCTTCACAAAGGATATACAATGAAGATCTATAATCTTCCACACCTTCTTTGGATGTACAATACTTTCTTCCTCACAAGCTTCTCTTTTTCTCTCTCCAACAATTCCTTTTTACAATATTCTCAATTCTTAATTAATTTTTTTAAACTTCTAACCCTAGCTTTCTATCTTATATAAGCAAATACAAACTTAGGTAACTTTAGCTATGTGATTACGACCATTGGATCACCTTTTAATAAAAGGTTAGATCTGATCCTGTGACTTAAATAAAAACATTTCACACACAAGAGACCAACACCAGTTACCCTAACTGATGTTGGTTACTTTGTAAACTTGAAAGTTGTCTAGCATGCTATCTGTGAAGCAATTATGATCCACAACTCAACACATAAGTGTAGAAGACAACCTGATTATGTCACAAAATCTAAGTAAAGATCCACCCAAGGCTAAACCTTCTACCTCTAGTTCTTTCAGGTCTAACTAATTGGTCCAAAGGTTATCCAATGAAATGATTGTTATCAAGAAAAAATTGGCTCAAAATGAGCTCTATAAGGAAATTACAAGAAGGAACTTCCAAATCGATGAACCATTTTCCCACTATCTAACCAAATCTAGCCATTGAATCTCCTCCTATGAAGGTTCCACAACCTCTAAAGGCCTCTCTCCTACCTCTAATTATACATCTCTAAAAATTGAATGGCTTCCACACCTTCCACTTTTCAAAAAGTTGAACCCTTTTGCGTAATATTGTTGATATCCATTGTAAACTCAAAATTTATGTCATTGGCAAACCGAGCAGCAGATAATGTTATGATCGATAAATTTTGGTTCATTTTATTCAATGGAGTCTAAGGAGGTGCCCCTAGTCGGAAGGATAAAAGATGCTCAAGTGGATTTTGTTGCTTTCCCGAAAATTGAGTCAAGGCCACAATTAGGATTGCCGACATTACTTTATCCTACGGTATGCTATTGAGAAAAAATAATTGTAGAGAATTTGGAGGTGAAATTTAGATGGATTGTTCCCATGCACTTATTCCCATCAATAAAAAGATGTAGAAATTATTGCCGAGAAAGTCACAATGAATACATTGTTTAGAAGATAGATGATCGTAGATCTTGTATGAGGACATGGGACATGGAAACTACATGGTGATGTCTGATTCTAATTTCAAGACTCCTAAGGTTGTTTAATAATATTTGAATGACATATGTACTCTCGAGTTTGACGGGAATTATTCTACAACGGGTTTTGGAACAAGGATTATGCTATATCGCTTTGATGGTAAACTCCACCCATTATCCTATAAGCTCTAAATTTCCAATACCAACAATATTGTTGAGTATGAGGCCCTTATTCTCGCCTAGAAACAAGAAAGGAGGTGGGGATAAATAACCTTTGTGCATAAAGTGATGCTGAGCTCATTTTCAAGTAGGTCTCGGGTACATTTTAGGTGAAGAATGAGAGGTTGAATAACTATAAAAAAAAGGCATGAGATTCTATTGAATTTCTAGATGCCTTTTCAATCAATGCTTTGTGTCGGAAGACAAAAACACTAGAGTAGATGTTCTAGTAGTTTCTTGATCCCTTCTCATCCCTCATCCATATTTTAGTCAAGATAATATTACAATAGATATAATTTTCAAATGCAATGTTCTTGATAATGAAGACAACTAGAAAGTCTTCAATGATGACCAACATTTGATTTCCTTCCTTGAATTAAGTGATAATTTCAGTCAACTATATTTTGAAGAAAGTGAGGCTGGCTATCGAGAATCCACTACCTCTTTTGTGCCTGAGGAAGGAGTTGAGGAAGAATCTGATCAAGATGGATGCATCAAACTCAAAGGTAATAAGATACCTAGAGGTATTGTGAGTTTAGAAGACTTTTTTGATAAATATGATAGGTATGTAAAAGGAAAAGTGTCACAAGATGCTAGTCAATCATCTGAGTTTGAAAAGGTTAATTTAGGAAGTGACGAGGAGCCAAAATTGTCAACATTGGGAAATGTTTCTTTGGTGAAGAAAGGAGAAAGATGGTTGAATTGTTGAAGAAATATATAGATGTGCTAGATTATTCCTATGATGATTTGAAAACATTTAAGCCAAGGGAAATGCAACACTATAATCCCCTAAAACTAGTTATTCAACCATTCCACCAAAAGGAAAGAAAATATAATCTGAAATATTCAAGTACTATCCATGAAGAGATCCAAAAACTACTAAATGATAGGATAATATTTCTTATCCATCATTCATCCTGGATTATCAATATTGTACCTGTGAGGAAGAAAAGTGGAGAAATTTAGATTTGTGTTGATTTTATAAATTTGAACTAGGGTTCTCTTACGACAATTACGCACTTCCTCCAAAGGATTAGATTCTCGCAAGTTGTGATCGGGTTCAAAATTTTTGTCCATGTTCATGGATTTTCGGGATATAACTAGATTGAAGTGGATGTGCAAGATCAATAGAAAAATTCCTTCAAAATTCCCTGGGGAATGTATTCTTATTGAATATTTCCTTTCTTATTGATCAACGTAGAGGAAAAATTTCGAGGGAAATGTAATTGGACTTCGAGGATGTGAAGAATAAATACATAGTATTTTACTTGGATGATATTATTGTCTTCTCTAAGAATTGGGAAGATCTTTTTCAACACCTGCAATCAATCCTTCAATGATGCATAGACCATGGAATCTCACCGAATCTAAATAAATTTGTCTTTAGCATAAGGGAAGGAAAGCTATTCGGCACATTATGTCCAAGGATGGGATAAATATTGATTCGGAGCATGTTCAGGATATTTATAAGATATCTCTTCCAATGATCATGAAATGTGTTCACTCCTTCATAAAGATAAATTTCCTTAGAATATTTTTTCCGACTTTGCAGTGTTGAAAAGAAGAATATCTCGGATGGTGAAGGAAAATCAATCTTTTCATTAGAGTTTCAAAGGGAAGAGAGATTTCAAGACATAAAGAAGGCTATTACTAAGACACCTATCCTTGCTTGCCCAGATTTTGATAAGTATTTCTTAATTTATTGTATTCCTCTGAGCATACTTTGTCAACCATTTTAGTGTAAAATAACTTTCAAGGATGTGAAGTCCCTATTGCATTTATGAGTTATGTGTTGAAGGCTCGTGAGTTAATGTACCCCCAATTGGAGAAACATGCCCTTTTTGTGGTGAAAGTTGTGAAACAATTTTGTTTCTATATTCTAAACTCACATTCCACTATGTTAGTACCTGATATAACAATGAAATCCATCCTCAAATAGTAGGAGTTTGGATCAAAATGAGGCAATCGGGTGGAAAAATTCTAGGAGTAATATCTCGATATTAAGACAAAAAGATTGTTCAATGCAATTGCATGTATGAATTGATTGCTGAAGTTTTGAAGAATGATTCATGTGAAACAAATATTGTTGATATTCCTACTGTAATTTTCCTAAGTTTAAATGATGAGTGGTAATCTAATATCACTCATTTCCTCACATACTGAGAGAATGTCCAAAGACATCTCAAAGGTGCCACATAAAAAGAGTGATCAAGTTCGAGTTACAAAATATGCTCTCTTGGACAACTCTTTATTCAAGAAAGGAATTAATGCTCATTTCCTTAGATGTGTGGACAAGGAACAACACAAGAGATTACTGAGAGATTTCCATGATCATGCTTGTGGAGGAAATTTTTCTTTCTTAGTGACAACTCACAAAATTATTCTTGTAGGGTACTACTTTGGAAATCTTTGTTTAAGGATGAAAAAATGGGTTTCAAAATGTGAATCATGTCAAAAAAAAATTGGTAGACCAAGTTGGCCACTTTTCCTCTGAAACCAGTTGTCATTTAAGAACCCTTCCAATAGTGGGATTAGATTTAATCAAAAATATCAATCCAAATTCAATTTCAGGTCATACATACATTCTAATTGTCATTGATTACTTCATGAAGTGGGTTGAAGAAATTCTAGTCAAAAGAACCACTTCTGAAGTTGTTTGTGACTTTATCAAGGAAAACATATTGGTTAGATTCGGGGTCCCAAATAAGATTGTGACAAATAATGCCCCTAACTTCTCTTCTCATGAAATCATTGATTTTTGTTATGGGTATGGGATTTCCTTGCACATTCCTCGATTATTATCCACAAGGGAATAGATAGGCCGAGTCAACCAATAATAACTTGGTAACCATTATCGAGAAACTAGTGGATGAGTCACGAGGAACCGACATAAGAAGTTGTATGATGGTATTTGTGCCGATAGAATCACACCAAAAAGAGCCACTGGATGTCTCCATTTCATTTGGTCTACGAAATGGAAGCTTAGTTTCCAGATCCTTTGTGGAATTTCCTACATTACACCTTGCTAAAGCCATTGAAGATGAGTAGTTCAAAGATGTCTTGGAGAAGAGGATAATGTACTTGCAAAATTTTGATGAAGAAAGGTTACAAGTTGTGGATAGAATCTCTACACACCAGCAAAGAGTCAAGTAACTCTTTGATAAAAAGGCCAAGTCCCGAGACTTCCAAGTTGGAGATATTATCTTACTCGAGACAAAAGGTGAGAACCTCATGGAAGTCACAATAATTTTGATTCACTTTGGCTTGGTCCTTATAAATTTGGCAATTTGCAAGTGATTTAAGCTATATGGATAGAACTTCCCTTCCATTTTTATATAGCGTCTAGTATATGAAGTTGTTTAATTCATAAGTGGATGTTATTCCTTTGTATATAGTCATGTACATAGTCTTGTATAGTCTTTGTTTTGGTCTGTGTCTTGTGTCTTTGTGTCTTGTTTCCTTCTGTTTGGTCTTGTTCTGTATGTATTTTCCTAATGGATGTATGCACTGGTATTGTAACCATGAGATTCTGAGGTTCTTTGCTTTTTCTTGCCTTTGCTCTGTGTCAAGTCAAGTCAAGCCCCAGAAAGAGCTAGTTGTTGTCACTTCCCCAAAAAAAGTGCAATTTTTAAAAATATCGACGTTTTTGGTTAAGTGACCTCTTTTCCTTGATTTATATGCTTTTTTGAGTCTAAGGAGTGAAAAAAATCTAATATTTAGTTTATTTTAGTCATTGTGTGTGATTTGGGTGTCTTACAACAATTTTGTACTTTTATGGAACTAGAGGAATAAGCTCCCATGGGCCTCCAGGTTCCTCGTAATCGTGTTCCACCCATAATGCATTTTGTTCCAATATTGTGTGGATTTTTCCTCCCCAAAGAAACTTGTTCCTATTGGGCCTTACTTCTCCACATCACATTGTTACCCGCACTATACTTTGAACCCACAAAACTTTGTTCATTATTTATGTGGGAATCCTTTAATCGGGTGGAACTATTATTAAGATCCATTTGTTCTCCACATATTTCAATCTCTCATAGACCATTTGAAGTCCTTTGTATTGTGTATGATGAAGATGTTTTTAGAACTCGTGACACTTTTCCAGTCTAGATCTTCATTCCCCACACCTCACATTTACCCGTATTTCTCCCTAACGTGCATACCTTTTTCTCATTTTTGTGTAGAGATCATATGTTGCATCGAGTGGAATTGTTCCCTCAAGCAACCCATTCCCGCAGCCTTGAATCTTCCACAATCCATTGTATCTCTATGTTAATATAGACACTTCAAGTAATATTTGGAACCCAAGGAAATTTTTCTTCTGCCTTCTATTCCTGCGCATTCCCAACATGACCGCATTGTAAAGGAAATTGATTAAATAATTTCACCAAATCTTGTTACCACCCGCATTCCAATAAATTGCTCAAATTAACCCTATTTTCAAACTATTTTGCTATAAAGGCTAAATCTTAGTCATTTTTCACCATTCCAATTGAGGATTTGATTGTGGAACTGTTCTCACCCCAATCCCACACCTTAGAAAGACCTTTTTGTCTATATATTTCTCATTTTTGTCCAAATCAAGGCATAATTATTTTCATATTGGAGGAACCAAGGTATATATGAAGAAAGAAATAGCAAAAGAGGTGGATAAGATTGATGAAACATGTGAGAAGGAAGTAGAGCAAGAGAAAACTCAAGTATTAGATGAAGATTTTTGTTGTTCCTATGCTACAAGTTCCTAATATTTTTCTTTCTAATTTCTATTTTTGAGGTTGGATTTATCATTTTGAAAATAGAATTTTAAATAAAGCAAACTTATTTAATCAACCAATTAAATGTTTAACACTTAATTAAAATACAATTAGTTAGAAAATTAGTTACATCCTCCTCTTAACCTATATAAGGCTTCTCTCTCATTTGTAAAAAGGTTGGATGTTCGACATTGGTGTTCTTAAATGTAAATACAAAGTTGTTATCAATACGAAGAAGACTTCTTTCCCTCTCATCTATGTTCATTCTAATTTATTTTCCTGTAATCTATGAATTTTGTTGTTTGATATATGTGAATTGATAAACTTTGTGTTAAATCTATGTATTATGATGTGAAGAACTTTGTGTCTTTTTTCATTTATATTATATGAGTCTTCATATACATTGGCTCACATGTTCTTCGATATTTTGCATGCATTAGTAAGATATAACTCTACAGCCTTTTATCCGAAAGTGTTGCCTTCTTCTCTTTTTGTCTTGCAGTAGAGATAAATCTTGTAAAACCATGGAGGATACTTGATCCTCAAAAATGAATTAGTCAAAACTTTGCTTCCCTAATTAATACTTCTTTCCCATACAAACTGTTGTTTTTTCCTACAAAACCTTACTCCCGCTCGGTATTCTATATTGATAATATGGGATCATTCATTACAACAATATCTTCATTCAGATTTAATTAGTTTTTACATTTTTATATATTTATATTCTCAATTTTTTGGTGAAATAAGGGAACCTCTACATAAAGAGAAGGTATTATTGTCCCCTGAACTATTGATTTCCTTCCAATTATTTTTTTCAACCAACACTCGATTTACATAGTAAAATAGTAATATGTGTGTGATTTTATGTCTACATTTCCTCTCGTTATGTTATTGTAATGAAATTCAATTAGTGTAAAGGAAGTAAGGAACATACTTATATAAATTCCAGAGAATCCATATTACAAAGCGCATGTAGAATGTTGAAATTTGTAGCGTGGAAAACCATGGATTAGTGATTTGACCCATATGATGTAAGTGGAGATAGTAAATCATCGTAAGGAACACTTGGAGAAACAATTGTGATGTCGTTAGAGATATTGTACTATTTGTCAAAGGTGATAGAGGTGGTAGGGAATGATCAATTCCTAACCTGATTTATTTGAAAATGGGAGGATTTGGCCATCCTATCACTAAAGGAAGATATTTGGGGAGAGAGGTATAGTTTTACTCTTCATCCATGACTACATCCCCAAAAGGTCCAACTCGCTCTAAACAGATAGAGACAAAATTTAATTCCGATTAGTTTCGATTGAAAAATTATTTGTTCTGATAGATGAACCCATACGTGAGCAATATAGAAAAGGAAATGAAGTATCATTTCTACCAATCCTATAGTAACGGGTGTTATGATTGAATAGTGCTAGATGGATTCTAAGTTAGGTCATCTAAGAATGATAGTAATGTAATGTGAATCCCAAGTTAGGTAATCTAGGAGATATAGTAAATGTGCTTATTGTACTCAATTGATATATTTGATTTGAGTTATACAATATTTTCTTGAAATAATATTTACTTAGTAGATTACTCAAGGAGATGTTTTTGTTTTCCCTAGATTAGGTCATTTGGGGAGTAGATTTATGATGATATAAAGTATTGACTATTGTATAGAATGATTGTACCTTTGTTTGAGTGAGTTCAGAGAAAAGTGTGATAGTAATGTGCTAGGTATGTCGATTGAATTGTGTTGTATCCTAAGAGGGATTATAATATGATCCTGATTGTATGCCCCCTTTTATAAAAAGGGGGAAGAAAAAGAAAAATGAGCATTAATCCTAAAGAAAGACATATTAGATTTTGTAATAGTAAATGAGAAATAATATGAGAGTAGTAATAGTATTATCAAAGTATGAGTAGAAATTGATTAGTATGTATGCCATATTTGAATAAGAGATGTTGAAATTTGTATCTTATGATGCTAGAGGAGGTTATGATCCATATGGCATGAATGGGGAGAAAAATAGAGTAACGAGACTCAATATATGATAAAAATAATATGATGTGTATTAGTTAAAAAATGGTTACAAACCATACCCATAGTATATGTTAAATTATAATTACTACATATAGTAATGGTAGAAAGATGAATAGTAATTTCATTTTTATCAATAGTGTTTTATATTTGATCTCTAATCTATGAGAATCTTGCACGTTAGAGAAACAATTTTTATGAGATTTGAGATAGTGGTAGTGATCGTGGCTTCATAGATGACCGAGGAGTTGGTATGCATGATTATTTAAAAAAAAAATTCTCAAATATGTTTATTTGTATCGTTTTTAGTAAAATTGGCATTTTTTTAGTTGTAGGTATTTCTAACCAAGACGAAAGCACATAGGGCATTTCTCTCCTTGAGGACACTAGCACCTAGTTCTTGGTGTAAGTGAACTATTTCTAGATGTCGGTGACCTACTTTATCTCGGGGTAGGTTTTTGGCACATGTTTTGTGAAATACATGTATTCTAATTAATTTTATGCTATGATGAGGTATTTTAAGTAGGTATTGTGTGCTAATATCATAATTTCATTTCTTTTTGTGATGTGCATAGGGATTTACACTCCGAGAGAGTTTTGGGTGGGTTGTCACTTGAGTACACTACTTACTTTTGGGTTGTTATATGCTTTGAGTGTGATATACTAAATCAGGTCCTGACTTACGGCACATTGTTAGATTGGGGAGATACCCCATAATATGCCTATGTTGACAATGTTATGTGAGAGATAGTGTTTAGTTACTTGCACATTCTCATATTGGAATGGAAAAATGTTGCCATATTGTTGATCGTTAGACAATTTTTATTGTTGAGAGGTTGTTGCAACCAAGAATTGTGACTATGAATTAACTCAAATTTTGGAAAATTGCACATTTTTTATGAAGTATAAACTATTTTTCCTTTAACACCGATGTTAAGATTATTTTTCGACATCGAGACGATGATTCTTTAAGAGGAAACATGCCACACCCCGCACTCATATTTGGTTGTGTTGCTGAAACTAATTGTGGATTATAAAATATCTAATGGATGTTAGTTGGTCACTCTATATATATTGTTAGTTATATAAATATATATGTATTTTTAGAATTGAAATCTATACATACATGTGTGTAGATGTATCCCAGACACTATATATTCGTACTCACCAACCAATGTTTGTTAGCCTTGTTTGATGATCGTGATATTTTTACTTCGTTGTAATCGTGTTTGGGTAGCTGGAAACCGTCATTGTTTGTTGTAATTTATGATTTCTTTGTTCATTAATGTATCCGAACAGTTTACATTAATTTGTATTATATTAGATGTCGAAATTCATTTAGTGCTACACATGTTTGGTATTTTACATATGGTTTCATATTTACCGTATGGTAAATTAGTCTTTGTGTTATGTAATTATAAATTAGTTGTTAGTATGTTGGATTTTTATACCCGTGAATAATATTTCGGGTTAATTGTTGTAATACCTCCCTATTTTTAGGAGGCTGTTTAGCTATGTAAATGGCTATATATTAGCCATGTATTGAATATGTGAATATAGTAAATATATTACTTTTATATTGTGTTCATCTGTACTCCGTTACATATAATCTCATTAAATTTTATATTTGGTATCGGAGCTAGGTTAATATGGAGAATCGGAAGGAAAAGGGGGCAGGAGAATTGAGCTTTGTAATTTGTGAAGAATTAAAGACTATTAAAAGCATCGATTTTGCATCATTCGAAGGAGTTTGCAACAAGATTCAAATAGTCATTAGTGGAATTATTTTGATTGGTTCTGCATTCATTTCCCAAGATTAATCTTTACCTTGTCATGGGCTTTAAGATTTGGAAGATTTCCATCGGGCATAGTGCATAGTGCATGCATCTGTTTGTTTTAACGTGTGCATTGAAAATCTCACTATTATTTTCAATGCACTCCCATTCGCAGTTGGATTGGCAAAAATAAAGGTATTGAATGATTTTTTCTACATCAGATCAATATTCAGTTTGGCGTGGTGATAACAATCTTGGTTTAAGGTCGCATGCTGCAAGCGATATATCAAAAGTTGTGCTTATAAAATTTGTACACCACACTATATTCAAGTCTCAATGACCTTGGGCTTGCCATTACACTCCAGATCTAGTGTTGTAATTGGAAGACATCAGAAAACTGAATTTAGTCTGTTCAATGTTCAACGAATCTCGTATTGATTAAGGAGTTGTTTTGAAAGGCAGTGTTGGTGACATCGGGTTTGGCAGATGCTAACTTCGCAAACTGAATTTACATGTCTTTATGCAAGCGATAATCTTCTCATTCGTGGTCAGTGGATGTCAATTTAATACACCGATCCTCGAGAAACATTTGAATGCAGCACAATAATATTTATATTCATGCATCAATTTTTTCTGTCCACGTATGGAAGACACTCATGGGCGGTGATTGCACAAGATATGAGTGTTGACCGATCCAACCACCCCTCACACACCTAACATCAATGTTTGTTCCATTCAATTTTGTAGTTATGTGTAAAGGAGTATATAAGTATACAAACCTTATTTCGGTGAATGATGTGAAGATTCGTCCTCATCAATTCAAATCATAAAGTTATTTAGGTTAGAAATTCGATTTCATTTCATTTAGTGCATAACATAGAGTTAAAAATATGACTCTTCAATAACTTGAATATATAGTCTATACATTAGGTGATTATTTTAAGGGGTCAACATTTTTTTAGTTAATGTTATTTTTTACAGTAAGTATTTTATTAGTCATAGTTTTTGTTTAATGTTAAATTTTGTTACACGTTATTAGATTTGTCAAAGACATATAAAAAAAGATTAAGTGTGTGCACGTCATATGTCTATGTTAAATTTGTGAGTCATTATCATTTGTCATGTCGAAATTATCATTTGTCATTAAAAGAGTTAGAAGTCGTCAAGTTATTTTGTCAAGAGTTGAAGTCGATATTTGTTAAAAAAATTGCCTTACGGACACATTTTCGGTGGTATCTGATGTCCGATTGAGGTATGAAAAATTGAGCTTCATGATCGAATCCAATTGAGCTAAGCAACATCACATTGGAGGAAGGAGACAATGGTGGATGCAGGGATAAACAATGTCCTCTCGTTAGTCGCCTTTCATCGACAGGCCACATCACTGGTTTAGTGACATGTGTGTGTGTGTGTGTGTGTGTGTGTGTGTGTGTGTTTTTGTTTTGTGTGTGTGTGTGATTTTAGTTTTCTTTGTTTTAGTTTTCTTTTGTGTGTTATGGAAACTTCACATTTTGGGGAAATAACACATTGTTTCTATTTTTATGGGTGATATATAAATGAATTATCATGGATTTTGATATGTAATCTTATGAAGCGCATCAATGATCGGTGGTGAGCAATGTATGCTTTGTAGCATCATGATATTATGGTTGTTGGTAGTTCACTCGAAAACCATCTACGATTGTGGTTGTTAGTAATCCACTAGGAAAACTATCTATAGTAGTGGTTGTCATTTGACACCACCGGGAAAACCATCCAAAGGTTGTTGGTATTGTCTTTGAAAGCATCCAAATCACAAGTAGGCTATGTAGTGCCACATTGCAAAGACACAAGCATGTTTTTCTTATTTTAACACTAAGGGGAATGTTAGGAATTCATTTAGTGCTACACATGCTTGGTATGTTGAAAGGAACGATAAGAATATTGTTTCAAGCCGCGATCTCAGATGATAATAGCTCACCACATTAGATTTGCAAAGCAGAAGAGCTAAAATACCATATATGGAAATCCATCATAATCCATAATGCTCAATTCATTACAATAGAATGACTTGAATTATTCAATAAGAAAGATGAACATATATGAGGAGGGAAGTGCAACTACTACTCGAATCAATGGTGAAGAACTCCCACTAACTGATACTAGTAGTTAAGTTAACTCCAAAAGACTAGTAAGTTAACTCGACATAACTGAGAAGCTAACTCCACACAACTAGTATACCTAAGCAAGCTAACCCAACAAGTGTAGGGCTAACACAAGTGTAAGAATTATCCTAATAAATAAATAAAAGGATAAATAATAACCTACACTAACACCCTCCTATAAGCATAGCTTAGGTGGGTGGAAATGAAGGTGGGTCCCAACAAAAAGGCCTGATGAGGTACCCACATACAACAACTAGGAAAATAGACACCGCAAGGTACCCAAAACCAATAATAACAAAGTAGAGATAGAAAAATCCTGCAATATATCCTAAGAAGCTCGGCTCCAAAAACTCGTACAATGCTGAAGAAGTGTGTTGCTTAATGTGGTATAAATCCACTGCTCAATCATAGAACTCAAAAACAACTAACACTAGGCTTCACCAGAATAGCTCCATGCAAAGAGATTATCAATGGAGTGATGTCGAAAGTGCAAAACAAATACCAAACATAATTTGATCAACTACTACAAATAGGTGTGCCACAATCCAAGAAAAACCAAGGAAATAAGGCAAGGACATGAGATCCAAATAAATAGGAGTGCCACGATCCAAGAAAATCCAAGGTAACAAGGAAAGGACACGAAACCCAAAGAAGTAGTATCAACACGTAACAAGGTAAGGACACGAAACCCAAAGAATCAATATCAACACCATACCCTCCCATACTGTTGAATGGGTAGAGTGACACCATAGATCTGTATGAGTTGCCAAAATCAACTACTCGAACACTGACAAACTAACACTGGGCTTCACTAGAATAGCTCCCCCATAAGAGAGACTGTCAACATGCCAAAAGTGTCAAAAATATAGATCCATAATATCTCAACAAACAAGAGAGATATAAATTTATACACCCATAGATACAAGAATGCAATACCCAAAATTTTAGGACATTGGGCTCAACCGAAAATGTATCCACAAGTGATCACAACACCCTCCTGAATTTGGCACTTTATAATTGAGTGCATGTAAGTATTACAATGAGTAACAATACCTTTTACATTTGAAATATGTGTATAAAAATATCACCAGTGTGTAGATCTCGAAAAAATACACAATTTCAAAAAAAAATCACTTTAATCCGAGCTACGGATCAAAAGTTATGAGCTCTACAAGGTTTTGCTATTAAAATAATATTTTAATGCTAATCTTTTTAAAAGGTACACATGACACCCAAATGTCCAAAGGGTAAAAGAGTGCATCCACACGATACATGCTTGTGACCAAAGGATAAAAGCCTACGCCCAAAACCTAAAATGTCCAGAGGGTAAATCATTACGTCCAAAGGGTACACACTTATATCCAATGGATAAAAGAATGCACCCAGAGGGTATAGATCTGCGTCCAGTGGATAAAAGACTGCATCCAAAACCAAAATACCCAAAGGGTAAAAGAATGCATCCGGAAGGTACATGCTTATATCCAATGGATAAAAGAATGTACCCGGAGGGTACAGATCTCGTGTCTAGTGGATAAAAGACCGCATTCAAAACTGAAATACCCGTGAGGGTAAAAGAATGCATCCAGAAGGTACATGCTTATATCCAATGGATAAAATAATGCACCCATAGGGTACAGATTTACGTCCAAAGTGGATAAAAGACTACATCCAAAACTAAAATACCCAAAGGGTAAAAGAATGCATCCAAAAGGTACACGCTTATATCCAATGGATAAAAGAATGCATCCAGAGGGTACAAATCTACGTCCAGTGGATAAAAGATTGCATCCAAAACCAAAATACCCAGAGGGTAAAAGAATGCGTCCAGAAGGTACACGTTTATATCTAATGGATAAAAGAATGCACCCATATTTGACTGTCTCAAAACATGGTCGATTTTACAGTCAATTCTAGGGTTTTGGCACCTTCCAAATCCAATGGCACACTTCATTTTGCATAAAAATGCATGCTACAGAAAAGTGCTAACAAAATCTGAATACATGAGAAAATAAACTCTTGCTTGCAAAGAAAAAACTTACAGATGTATTTCTACATCATCTATAGCTCTGATACCATGAAAAGAATGAAAAGAAGATTGTTCCAAGCTGCGATCTTAGATGATAATAGCTCACCACATTAGATTTGCAAAGCAGAAGAGCTAAAATACCATATATGGAAATCCATCATAATCCATAATGTTCAATACATTACAATAGAATGACTTGAATTATTCAATAAGAAAGATGTACATATATGAGGAGGGAAGTGCAATTACCACCTAAATCAATGGTGAAGAACTCCTACTAACTAATGCTGGTAGTTAAGTCAACTCCAAAAGACTAGTAAGCTAACTCGACATAACTGAGAAACTAACTCCACACAACTAGTACACCTAAGCAAGCTAACCCAACAAGTGTAGGGCTAACACAAATGTAAGAATTATCCTAATAAATAAATAAAAGGATAAATAATAACCTACACTAACATATTTTACATATGGTTTCATATTTACCATATGGTAAATTAGTCTTTGTGTTATGTAATTATAAATTAGTTGTTAGTATGTTGGATTGTTATACCCGTGAATAATATTTTGGGTTAATTGTTGTAACACCTCCCTATTTTATAGGAGGTTGTTTAACTATGTAAATGGCTATATATTAGCCATGTATTGAGTGTGTGAATATAGTGAATATATTACTTTTATATTGTGTTCATTTGGCTCTCTGATGTATAGAATTTGATCAAATTACATATTAGAGGTTTGAAATAAATGAATGGTGCTCATCGGTGATGTAGAAACCTTGTATACAATCTTAGATCACCCATAAAAGTTTCTTAGAGTGACACAAACAACATTAACATTCACTTTCCTCAATAGTTCAAACCTTGCTAAAAGTTACTCAAAATGCCAAAAGCATAAAAACATAATACTAAGATTGAAAAACACTTCAAACATGCTTAATATCCCTATTTAAACTTGTTCAAACCATCAAATCAATTTCACATATTCATCTTTCACCATTTCCCTTGATTACCCTCAATAGTCCTTCTAGCCCTGAAAATGGGAAAATTCTGACAAATTTCACAAAATACTAACTTTCAAACCTGATTGGTAAGATTTTTAGGATCCCATTATCCTCATTAAGGTGCATTTCAAATTTCAAATCTTAACTCACTTCTAGTGAAAATTTATGCCACTTTTTGCAATTTTGTCTTTCTAGGCAATTAGCCCTCCTACACTATAAACCTCCAAGTTTAGAACAACCTGCAAACAACCAATCAAAAAGGATTACATTTTTATACACCCTTTATCTTGCTCTATCTTTTCACCATGGGTTTTTTTATCAAATCATCTTCTATCTCTCTCTATCATCAAACCCTCATTTTTAGGCTCTAGCTAGGGTTTCATGGAAAATTCTTGATTTCTGACCTTTCTCTACTTATTTGAATTCACAATCATTCTTCATTTATTCAATCTATCTATTTTTAAAGTTTTCTTTTTTGTCTATGATAGGGTTTTAATGCAATGGTCTAGGGTTTGTAATTTATTCAATGCGACACCATTTCAATTTAATCACCTTTTCACAATATTATACACCTTGATTCTCATTTTAATTCACTGTTATTGATTCCCTTGATATCCTATTATATCATTAATAATTATCACTCAAAACCACCATAGAAGAATTATCAATTTTATCTTGAATCAAACCCTCTTAAGTTCTACCATTGGACTGTACCAAAATACTCATCATTTATCATATATTATAGGTTTATCAAGACTTCTCAATCATCCTAAAGACCAAACAAGTTTTTACTATTCTCTAAACATATTAGTTACCCCTTATTCTCATAGAAGTATTCAATGAAGTCATTGATTCAAATATGAAGCTATGACTATCATAGTTTACTTCAAAATGTGTATTTCTTCCTTCAAATTTCAACACTCAGGATCTGATTTTTTTTTTTGCACAATAGTTTCAAAGTTTCATCTTATTCTTATTATTTTTTCCTCTTTCACTAAACTTGATGATTAGAGTGACTACACATAGAATTCTCTCTCTAGCTCACTAAACTAGGCATACTCTTTTCTCAACCGAATAGTCCCTTGACAAATTCTTCCTTCTTTCTTCCTAGGTAGATTTTATTACCATCTTCACTCATTATTAGACACTCGAATTCAATTATCATACTTTTTTAGAGTCTCCATTAACACTTGACTGTGAATGAGGTACATCATGCTAAAATTCTTCTCAAAATCACTAAATCTGGGCATGTACATTCTTGTTTCTTCTTGACTCTATCTCTGACCTCAGCGAGGTTTATGAACTCTTGACCATTTGATCATCACTATTCAACTTGATTTGATATTTCAAGGCTTCTCCAAATAGGGATTAAACTTCTTTCACTGGTTTTTTCTTTCTTTCACCTAACTTTCACTGTTATGCACAAATCCCCATATTTGTATGAAGGGACACCTTTCCAAGTATCATGACCTAACCTTTACTCCATGTCCCCATTTACCAACTTATTACTCTTTCCAAAACCTAGTTTGAGAGTTATTTCAAAGTTTCTAGTAAGGATTTCTTCACTAACTTCTCAAAACAGAGAAGACTCGACTATGACAAGTTTCTTTAGTGTGTAATGAACCTTTCTTCCGACCTAACCCCTTTTTGCCTTGTGTCATGAAGATGAACCACAAATACAATATTTACACAAATAACTACTCTTCCAATGCCACACACATCTTACCATAGTATGATAATACACTCCTAACTCGTCAAGCTCGTAGAATCTCGATTCAAATACACGGTTTGGGGTTATTTTGTTTATCGATCACTTTACCTTTAAACATGGACTTAATTTTCTTTATCATTCCCTCAAATTTATCTCAGAGTCTCTTCCTGTGATAAGTTTATAGATATTCATAAATTTTTTTAGAATCCATAAACAACCTTTTACCTTTTCCATAGTTAATGCTCATCCACTCTATCTCATGCGAAGAACCTCCTTATCATTGACATTTATGTAGCTTTGTTCATGATCTCAAAAGGGATTTTCCAATCCATATGCCTATATAGACATTTATTTATCAACAAATACACCAAGATTCATGGCTACCTTCTCAAAATATAATACATTTCATTCCTAAGTACAGACCAACACAAATTTACACAATAAATAAGATTTATTTGATAAACCTTGATTATATACAAGCTTCATGATCCCTTATAGGCCCTCTCACAGAGATCTTATTCCTCCATATTTTTCTCTCTAGTAAGTCTTTTCACCTTGCTAAGTCTCACCTAGGTTTATTTTCTTACCTAGTCTTTTTACTTCTTTCACTATCCCCACCATCTCTTCTTTTTCTTCACTTCTCAAAGGATAAACCTAACATTTCTCTCATATCTACCTCACAACAAGACAACCATCAGTTTTAACAGCTCAAAAAATTAAACTACATTCATCACAAAAATTATTTACAATGCCTTCTTAGCAAAAATCAACTTTTACCTTCAAATATAATGCTCAAACTTCTTCAATTTCCTTTTTTGATACTAAATGCGATGTATTCAAGATCATCAATTCATCATTCTTACAAGTTAAACAAGAGTACCAATTCAACTACCTTATCAAACTTTTCTATAGAAGGATCATTTACAATGCTTAAAGTTCTTAAATATGGTTTTAGCTAACTCGATTCACTAGAATTGGTTTAACTAGTCTCATTATACCATTCATTTATCTCAATAGCAATTTATATCTACCCTTGTAGTGACTCTTAATCAAGAAGAAAAAATAACTTACACTTATTCCCCAAAACTTCCCCTTAACACTCTTTTCTATATCCTTTTCTTAAACATGCATTTTTATTTTTTAGCCTCATTCAACATCTTCAAATCTTCAACCTAGTTATACCACTTCAACAAGTGTTAGACGATCAAGAATTTGATTTCATAAAGATCCATAGATCAATATTTGCCTAAATTTCTCTAAGATTGCCCTATATAGTTCTCAAGCCAAATTTATTTCTCCACTAGCACAACCAAGGATATGGCTAGATCCCCAAATTACTATCACCTCCAATATCTACATTTTAACCCCTATAACATGCTTGCAAAAACTCAAGACTTCACTCTCCTTCACAATCCTTGTAGGTCTCTTTTGTAAATTTTGCTCTCAAACCCTTAAGAGAATGAAGCATTCACAAACTATGTTCCTAGATTTCAATAGCTACTCAAAAGGTATAACAAGGTTCATTAGATCACATATACCAACACCATAATTCTCCTAACATTTCATCTGCCAACTCCTTCTATATCATTCTCAATTTCACTTTTTGTGCTCTTGCTTCTAAACCTAGATTAGGTTTGTCTACACACTTTGTCGGGATCATATGTGGTTCTATGGAATGTCATTGCAAAAGAAATTGTTTTTAGATACCCAATTAAGGGACTCCAAATGCATAGAAATTTTTAGGGTCAGGATTCTAAGGGAAACTACTCCTTCCTTTGTAAATCACCTCTCAAACTAACCATGTTGACTGTGTTTTAACTTCCCTTGAAAAAAGTCATGAATAGATCCAAAACCATCCAAAGGAAAAATAAATTCTATATGAAACTCTAGGATACCTCTTTAACACCATTAATACCAAATTCAAGAAATAAATTCATTGATTTGTGCTCTCAATTCGCGATCCCTAGCCAAGACTGTACTATCCACTTTAAATAGCTCGAGAACCTTCAATTTTATTATATCTTTTTCTTTCCTTATTTTCAAAGTCTAAAATTTGGGTTTAAGGTTTATATGCTCTCATTAAACATTTCTAGGCCATTAGTGGGTCTCTACTATACCTTCATGAAAGTATTTGAACCATTCTTTCATTGTTCTGACTTGTAGGGCGGGGTTTGGTATTTACAAACCCTCATCTTCACAAAGAATATATTAGGACATATTCTCATGTAATTTTCTCTCTAATAATACTCGTTACTCTTAATTCATTTTATAAGAAATTATCAAAGATATTCCACGCCATTACTTATCAAAAGAAGTAAGTAAATACACTCTCCACCGTACAGTCCGACACAAAGTGAGATTTCTTGTAGTTTCCAGGTTTCTCATTGAAGTAACAACCATTCAAAATTAAGTATCACACCATTTACTCCTATGTCATGAGGATTACCAAACATATAATCTTAACATGAGGATTTCAAGATTATTAGTTTCAAAACTTTCCATACATAGGTTTGGGCATTTCACAGTCAATAGAATACAAGGTTCAAGATCTTTAAACACATGCAAAATCAAATAATCACCATACTTATGCCATCATGGGTGTATGAATAACTTATTTCAAACTAGATGTAGTTTTCAAAAGAATACATCCTCGGATCAAGGTCTTTTACACTCACAAATTTGGAGTTATTCCTTTACACTATGACCGTTACACACTCCTAGAACAGAGTATAAATAAATTCAGGTTTTAAACCAATATTCCCAATATGTCATGCAATGAACAAGAAAAACCATTAATTTAGAATACAAACTCATAAAAGCGCTCTTAAAGAGGCCAAAACAAGATGTATAAACTAAGTTTATATGTAAATCCATTCATTATTTCATACAAAATTACATGGTTCTCCTTCATTACCTTCCTCTATCCTTCTCCTTCATGAGGAATTTTTACTCTCTCTTCCCTCCGCATCCCCTCCTAGAGGATAACTAACTAAACCAAACTGGACTAATATATAATGATGCTCCTGCATCAATCAGCCTTAGACCACCATTCAAAGTAATTATTTTCTCTAACACTTGTTGAATTGGTCATAAACCACTTCGCATACGATAATAATAATGTAAGGTTATTGTTTAAATAATAGCTGAATTAAAGGTTAGGAGTGCCCAAGGCAGTAACTGAAGTGGACACCCTTCTTACAATTTTAATTTGGAAAATTTCCCATCAAATAAATAAATGAAAGCTACAAACCTCGTTTTATTTAAAAAAGGATAATAATAAATCACTAATTTATACAAATTGATATACAAAAGAAATAAAAATATTCTATAAAATTTTCAAATAAGTCAAAGTAATCAGCCATAACTTGATAGAATTAATCATAGGAGGTGCTCAAAATGCAACAAATATATTTTTTTATACAAGGCTTGTTACTCATCTTATTTACCAATGTCAAGTAGGTGATGAGACTCAAAACTAAACAAAGAACCATTTATTTGCAAATCAGTAAAACTTCTTAGGAGGCTCCCATGGTTTTGTGAAGAGTGGTATTTGGACCAAGCCTACAAATTCCTCCATAAAAAAGAGACATTTCCCTCAAAACATTAAGAACAAAGAATTAAATCATTCTTTCTTTCAATTATACTTGCCTCTACTAGCTACACCAATGACATTATAAAAAATACGTGAACCTTTTCTAAGAAAAAATTCACACCTGAATTATCTAGAGCTACATTAGAGAAAGAGTAAAAATACCAAAAAAGTTGAATAAGCTTAAAAATATACATATTTATTTTTACTTGCAAAAATATTATAATACCTTTTTATGTGTATGCATGAAATTGATACTACTTTATAATATTATCAGTAAAATTAAGGTAAATAATAGTAATGTTAAGTTCTAACAATAACAAAAATAATGAAAATGTTTAGGTGCCCCCTAATTGTTGGCGCCCTAGGCAGTTGCCTAGTCTGCCTAGGGCTTAATCCCCCCTATTTTAAATGTTCTAACTCTCCTTTATAGCATTGCAAACTTGGTTATAGACTATAAAGGCATTAAAATCATAAGTAATGTTGTTGCTTGAATAAGGGTCTTGGACCATCATCAAGGTAAAGGATTTTTTTTGGGTCTTAGACCACATTAGGAGCATTGGAAAAGTTTATTAAGTTTTTATATTATTGATACATTTCTATATGGTCATTGACCATAGCTAAGCAAATAATAGATGGTCATTTAGTAGGTCTTGGACCATGATGGAAATCAAATTATATGATAAAAACCATGGTCATAGACCATGTTAATTGAAAAGGAAAGGTTAATGTTTATTGTTTTGTTTGAATTTTCAATGACCACATGCAAGGTAGACTGGTAGAGTTTATTTTCTCATAATAATGATCTTCAATAGTTCAAACTCCATGCAATTTTTTTGGGGGTAAAATAGAGTGGGAGTTTACCAAAGCCACTAGGTGACACTTTGTCATTTCATTTATGAAATTTATGAAGGAAGGCACAAATTTATTAGAAATTGAAAGCTTTCTATAAAAGATAAAACACTCTCTCTCTCTCTCTCTCTCTCTCTCTCTCTCTCTCTCTCTCTCTCTCTCACACACACACACACACACACACACACACACACACACACACACACACACACACACATTTTTGCTTGGTTTGATTGTTGGGTTGCATGGAAGGTTATGGTGGTAAATATGGGAAATCTGTTTAGATGTTTTCCCAAACTTGCATGAAGTTTTGTGGCTGATATTATTGGAAATATGGTGCATGATTTTTGAAGTTTTGTTTAAATGGAAATTTTTGGGTTTTTTGTTGTTGTAAAGTTCTTGGAAGTTATTTTTAGCATTGAAGGTTTCGGAATTTGAGGAAGAAAAGAAAGGAAAAATCAAATTGCATGCATGAATATCTTCTCTAAACTTGTTATTTTATTTTGAAATAAAGAAATACAATACTATTTTCTTACTTGGTTTATAAATATGGAATGAGTTTTAAGCTCGATCAAAATCTTTGATGGAAAAATGGAGTAGAAAGATAAATAGATAATGGGTTTTTGGAAAATATAGAATATTGTTTTCTTCGTTGTTGCATTTCGGATCTACATTTTTGCATACAAATTACTTTTGTTGTTTGCATTTAAATTCTTCTATTGGGTAGTGATGGAGTTTGACTTGTAAAAGTTATGGGTTTTGATGGATCGGTTATCTTGTAATAATATATATGAATTAGTTTATTTTCTTCGCACTTTGCGTATACCTTAGTGGTAGTCAATTTGTATGTGAAAATTATTTTATTGTTGTTTAACTTTACTATATGGAAATGTGAAATGGTTTCTATAACATTTATAAAATATGAAATGATACTAAGTTTTGTTAACAACTCGTGAGGGAAAATGTAGGGAAAAATAATAGAATAATTGGGTATTTGGAGGAATATAAGAATACTAATTTTGTGATTGCTAATTTTCTAGGTATTCGTTTCTTTGATCTTTTTATTTGGTTAATGATTTCTTTATTTGGTTAATGGGATATTGTAAATGATTATAACTTTATCTCATTTTGGGATTATATATTTAAAAAAATTCCTACTCATTTTGATTTTGTGCTGTGTCAATAGATATCTCATTGTTTTTATAATAATCTCTTAAGGAGATGAGTCACTAATATTATTGTTTGGGAGCATTTATATTAAGTTGATAATTGGAAAAGTTTGGTTCTGTAACTCGATGAAGTCCATTTCTCAAGAGAATAAAATTTGTTCCTTTACTTAATAATGAGCTTGATTGCTTTTAGTTAATGATTTGATCACTTTTCTAAGTGTTAAGTCATTTTGATAGTCGTGAAGGTTAAAAAATTTGCAAAAGAAGTGTGTGAATGATGAGTTTCGTGTGGATCCTTTATCTTTCATTAAGTGTAGCCAAAAAAAGAGGAAGGTCTTTAAAAGTGAATGAATTCTTGTTGTGGTGATGTTATTCAATATTCTTGCATTGGTTACGAGAACACCAATATTTTTAAAGAACCTATTAAATTTTCTTTTGGGTGAAAACAAATTATTTAGTTAATCAATGTAATTGATTAGTTATGTAAAGGATAATTATGGGATAAACATGTTCATTAGTTAAAATCCATTTGTTGTACCCAAATGAAAATAAAAAATTGATATTATTTTTGTGTCATAGTATATGGATTGACTATTGTTGAGATAAGGTTTTGATCTTGTTTATTGTTAAAATAAACAACATTATCAACTATTTAATTTAACAAGTCGCTATGACAATATACTTTCAATTAGACTTTTGGTTTTTTGAAACATGGTTTACACTACATAGTACCACTTCATTTGACTAATGATAGTATTACACCGTTTATGAGTTAGCATATAAGATAACGTTATCATAATCATTTTTTCAATTTAAAACAACGGGAATATGAGTGGATAATTCATGTCAGTTCATAGAATTGACCATGTAAACAAATTTACCTTTCTTATAATGTGTAGGATTGAGTGACATTATGAAGTAATTTTTGGACCGATTACGCATGATTCATCATGTTATGATTGTTTGCAATCTGTTTTGGATAGATGTATTATTTTTGTGAGATCTAGAAATCATTGATAATAAGAAAGTACTTAAACAAAAACTTATACCTCCTTTCATATCTCTCCTTCACAAACCTTAGAATGTGAAATGATTTAGATGGGCCTAGAATGCTTGAAGTGTAGGTGCTTTCTTCAACATGAGAAAGACCTTTGTTATGACGATGATCGATTCACAAAATTTTCACTAAAGTATGTGAGTATTATGGATTTAGGATGGGAAAAATGGACTCATGGAAAGGATGGAAAGGATTCTCATGCAGCAAGAATGCAAGAGCTCTGAAAGGATTTTTGATTTTGTGAAGAGGGATTAATGTTCTATTTATAGCCTAAAATTGGGATTAACTTGGAGGTTTTGGGTAATTATGGTTTGGGAAATTAAGCATGATTAAGTGAGTGGGGGACATGAGTAATGGAAAATAATTAAACATGAATATTTAATTCATGCAAGTGGGAGGACATGAGGAATATTTGACATGCAAGGATGATTAATTGAAATTGACAAGGTTTTATTAATTGACTGATATCAATTAATTTATCATGTATTTTTATGGGAAATGGAATGGGAAAATTAATTACTTTAGGATAGGTAAAAAATTGGGATGTCTACATTTGCCCCTATTTGGAAGGAACTGTGAAGGTAGTGTCCTTTTAAAGAAAGTAGATGAAATGAATGAATATTCCCGGGTGGTGGGTTTTAAGGTTTTGAAGAGATTCTTCTTACATAAGGTGTTCCTTCGATAAGAAGTTATTAGAGAATGAAAAGAAAAGCATTCTCAAAGAAAAAAGTAAAACAGACTTTTTCTCATGAGAATGGGGGAAGAATTCAATCTACTTTCTCTAAGAAAAAAGTAGAGAAAATGTTTTTTTGTGAGAATAGAAGGTAGTAGATGATGGATTTTATGGTATCATCCAAGACAAAAACACTATGGAAATATGTGATTAGATATGGATGTGATGATGCCACCTCGAGAGGGCTAACTAGAATGGAAGTGACAACAGAGCTATCAAAAGAGGAAACGTCAATCTTTATGGAGAGGAGGATGAGGATGGTGTGTAAGAGAATGGAACAACTACGGTGAACAAATGGGGAAATATTTTAATTGGCCTTGAATGCTATGTATGAATATGTGTTGAAGGAAGTAACAATTGAGAGTGAAAAGAGAGAAAAAGAAATGGATAGGGGTAGTGGTTGATTATGAGTAGGTGAAAACAGAAAGTGAAGAAGAGACAAGGGTATGGAATAGAGTGGACAACGATAAAGGAGGATAAAAAGGGAATGAAAGAGGTGGAAGAGGATAAGAGAGAAGGATGATAATGAAGAAAGGAATTAGGAAGGATGAACAAGAAGGAGAAGACAAGACAAGAGAAGATGATAGAGTAGAGAGTGAATTTAGGAAAAAGGGAGAGAAAGATGCAAAATGAAGGTAGTGGAATATAAAAGATAAAGGGAGAGAAATGAAAAAAATTAAGAATATGATGAATATGAAGAATTTAAAGAAGGCAAAATATAATATAGAATAAAGAAAAGGAAGAAACTATAAGAGAACAGAGGAGAGGTCATAGCTATGGAGAGGAGGACGAGAATGGTGTGTAAGAGAATGGAATAGGCTGTGGTGAACAAAAGGGGAAATAGTTTAATTGGACTTGAATGCTAGGTAGGAAGATGTATTGAAGGACATAACACTTGAGAGTGGAAAGAGATGAAAAGGAATGGATAGGAGTAGTGGTTGATTATGAGTAGGTGAAAACAGAGGTGAAGGAGACAAGGGTATGGAATGGAGTGGACAAAGAAAAATGAGGATAAAAGGGAATGAAAGAGGTGGAAGATGATAAGAGAGAGATGGATGTTAAGGAAGAAAGGAATTAAGAAGGATGAACAAGAAGGAGAATACAATACGAGAGAAGATGATAGAGTAGAGGGTGAATTAAGTAAAAAGGGAGAGATATGAAAAATGAAGGTAGTGGAATATAAAAGATAAAGGGAGAGAAATGACAAAAAAATTAAGGATATGATGAAGATGAAGAATTTAAAGAAGGCAAAAGATAATATAGAATAGAGAAAAGGAAGAAACTATAAGAGAACATGAAGATGTGGAGAAGATTATAGAAAGGAAGAGAAACTAGTATAAAATGGATGAAAAGTGTTGGGGTGGTAATTAAAAAAGGGGAGAGGAGGAGGAAGGTGAAAATGCTCAGAGAAGAAAATATGACAGGTGAAGATACATGGAGAAGATATAAGTGACCAAGGTGTTATATCATGCAGGGAATATGAAACATACCACATGGAGATGCATGTGGAAGGTGAAAGGATAAAAAATATGGGATGATGAGAAAGAGACAAGGTACCAATAGTGAAGTAATAAGGAGCTATGAGGTAAAAGGGGAAGAAGATGTAAAGAAAGAGAGAGACAAGAATGAAGAGTGGGAAGGAGGAGAGGACAAGAGAGGAAATGATGTAGAAGGAAGAGAATCAAGAATGGGGATATTATGTGGAGA
Organism: Taxus wallichiana var. yunnanensis; assembly: GCA_018340775.1. Taxonomy (NCBI): domain Eukaryota; kingdom Viridiplantae; phylum Streptophyta; class Pinopsida; order Cupressales; family Taxaceae; genus Taxus; species Taxus wallichiana. The sequence continues at coordinate 351,732,901 of CM031244.1, forward strand.
GTGGGTAGCATTATAAATGTAAAGAGAAGAAAGAGGGGAGGAATGACATAGAGTGGAAAAAACATGGAGATGCATGAGATGAGGATAAGAGGATTACAAGAAAATAGACAAAGGATGTATGATGAAGACAATAAATACATTGAAAAGGGTAAAGGGAAGATGGAGATTTGGGGAAGAAATGACAAGAAAATATGGGGGTGGATAAAAGGGAGGGGAGGAAAGGTATAATGGGGAATAAAAGAGGAAATTCTTGTGAAAGAATGTTAGGGGAAGAACAACAATAATTATAAGTGCAAAACATGAGTGGTAGTATGGGGGATGGTAAATGATCAAATGGAAGATGATGATGAAAGAATGTTAGAAGCCTAACAATAATGATGGGTGGGAAGGTGGTAGATATGTGGGTAAATTCGAGAAGATATAGTGGAAAGAGTAAAGAAAGGGTCAGTGATGATTTCTGAAAAAATAAAGGTGAGAGGAGGATGTGGAGGATGAGGATGAACAAGATGAAGGGAAGGAAATGAGATATGGAAAGAGTGACAAAGAGTGGGATGAAGAAATATAAAATAAGGGGTGGAAAATGGGGAAAGGAACATGGTTGAGTAATGAGAGATCACTTGTAGGATTTGTAAGTGAAGATGATTAACGTACTCTATGATATGATAGGTTTAGAAATGGTAATGGTAGGAGGAAAATTTGGTTAGTAGGGGAGACTAGGAGGAAGTAACGATAAACGAAGGAATGATGAGTGAGCGAGAAGGTGAAGTCCGAGAATGAAAAATCCATCTTAAGGGGGCACCTTAAGTAAGAAAATCATGCAAGGAAATTGATTAAATAATACTTCCAAGCATGGTATGATGGAGATGAAGAGTGGGAAAATAGGAGGTGAAGTTGGCGAGAATGCAAGATGTGGTGAGAGGATGTGATGATGGGGAATGATGAGAAAAAAATGAAGGGTGAGAATATGTAGTCATGAGGGAGTGCAGATGACAAATAATCCTTAAGAGGAACTCTTAAGTAATATTGCGATGTCGCATGAATGGTTAAGTAAGATCGCCAAACTTATAGAGAAGGTGAATGGGAAATAAAAGACAACAATGTAGTGTGTATGTGGATAAAAGTATTGGTTGGATAAGATGATGATGATGAGGGGAGGGATAAATAGTATGGAGGGAAGTTATATGGATTGGGAAGTGCAAGATGAAAAATCATCCTTGAGAGTGAATATTAAGTATGTTTCCATGTTACATGAATGGCTAAGTAGGATCGCTAAGCCAAAGATGAAGAACAATAATGATGGGAAGAAGATCCAAAGATGAAGAATAATAATGATAGGAAGAAGATCCAAAGATAATCGATGACCTAAGTGAGTGATAGAGGTTGGGGAAAGAATGATTCATAATATGGACTGAAGTGGAACCCTTAAGTGTATTTTGCATACTACGAGAATGTGTAAGTAATATTACCAAGTATAAGATGAATACTAGGAAGAATGAGAAAAGAGGAAATGGTGTATGCGAGAATGGAACAAGGGTTGAGAGGGGGTGATAACAAGAAAGGAAAAAAATTAGTGTGACATGAATGTATGGAGGAAGATATGCGGCATAGAATATAGATTGTGAGGGGAGCCCTTAATTAGGATGCCTATGTGGTTTAAGTGATGAGGCAAGAATTTGAAGCGGAAGAGATGGAGCGGAAAGATGTTTTTGGTGGTGATTATCGTTTGATGAGAGATGTAATGATGGAGGAGTTTATACAGTACATAAAACAAAATGATAATAGTGGATAACAAAAAAGCATATAATGAATTAAATGACTAATCGTGAAACCAAAGGTAACAAAGCGTGGTTAAGTCCCACAGCTTTCCATAATGTGAGATCTAGAAATCACCAATAATAAGAAATTACTAAAACTAAACTTATACCTCCTTTCGTGCATCTCCTTCAAAAACCTCATAATGGGAAATGACTTGGACGGGCCCGGACTACTTGAAGTGTAGGTGTTTTCTTCAACATGAGCAAGACCTTCACTGCGACAATGATCGATTCACAAAATTTACACCAAGGGATGTGAGGATGATGGATATGAGATGGGAAGCATGGGTTCATGGAAAGGATGTTACGTGTAGTAAGAATGCAATATTTTTTCTTGTTTGAAGAGGGGGATCAACGCTCTATTTATAACTTGAAAGTGGGATCAATTTGGAGGTTTTGGGTAATCATGATTTGGAAAATTAAACGCAGGATTAAGTGAGTGGGGGACATGAGGAATGGACATGAATTAAACATGAATATTTAATTCACAAGTGGGGGACATGGGGAATATTTGACATGTGAGGAGGATTAATTAGAAATTGACAAGGTTTTATTAATTGACTGATGGCAATTAATTTCTCATAGATATTTATGGGAAATGGAATGGGAAAATTAATTGATTCTTTAATTAATGGCAAATAGTTTTGAAGGGACTTGTCGACATTAAAATTTTCCTCTGTAATTTCTATTTTATTATATATGTATTAGGAATAGGATGTTGTTAAGTATGATTAGTAGTGGCGTCTGATAGAAGATGACGACATCGTCGATCTGATGCCACCAATAAAGTAGAGTACGGTAATGATCAAAGTACAATAGGAATGTTGTGGTAAAAATAAATATTTATCGTAAGTGGTCTAGTAATGTTAAAATATCAAAGTTGGGTAAGTAGAGAAGTAGGGTCTTCATGATTAGGAATTAGAAATATTATATTTGTAATAAGGACAAAGAGTGATGTCATAAATATTTTGTGTATTTTATTTGTGGAAAATTCTAAAAAGGTGGAACCCATATGAGATGATAAGGTTTATCTTATCTTAGAAGATAAGCCTACATGTAAAGGCAAGATTTTAGGCATGGAATATGATTGGCGGAAGATATTTCCTATCCTATCTTAGGGATAGGGTGAATAATCCTAAATTCATATAAATAAAGAGGCCACCCCCTCATTTAGCATAGAAGGAAGTAGTGAGAAATATTGTATGAGTGAGTGTGTTAAAGAATCCATTAAGAGGTGTAATTGTGAAGTTTCTCCCATAGTTATTGTTAGAAGGCAAGTGAAATTAGTAATGCTTGAAGTAACTCATGGGTGAGATTGTAACAATTTCATGTTAATATTATAATTTACACTTATATTTCAGATTTTCATCATTCCTTCGTATCATAGTCTATGGTATTCTTGTGTTATGTTTGTTGTGTTTCCAAATTACTTCCACCAAACTAAAGGCTATGCATTAGTAAATAATCATAGCACAAGGAGTTCTCGGTGGATAATTATCATAGTGTCGGATTAGTGATGACAGACTGTACCTATTACAAGGAAGGCTCAACAACTAGATCAAACATGAAAAAAACATCAAAAGAGGATCAAAATCTAGATAATATATAAATTCCAATAGTAACCCAAACAGTAGCTACTAGGAAAAAGCAAAACAGGGAAATAACTGCAATTAAGCAGCCAAAAAACAACATACTATCCGAAACAGAGCAACAACTAAAACGAAACCAGCCAGTCCAAGGGGTGTTATTTCTTGGAGGCCCTTTCAATCCTTGATTTTATTGTGCACATGAAGTGAACAATGCCAGAGTGGTAGTGTGTGTTGGATCATTCACGTTCAAATTTGAGATAGCCTGATTTCTTTCCTTTTCAGTCCCCCAAATGGCTTCAGGGACCCCGCTCAACATAGAGATGCTTCTAACCTGTTGCTCCAGAAACTCACTAATGGCATTGAAAATGGCCATATTATGATCATGTCTATCCTTGGCCCTCCCCAATCTATTGTCCAATGAGTTCAAATTTCTGTAAATATCCTCAGTCTGATCAATTTCAATACCTGCATCATCATTTAGCTTTCTTTTCCCCTTCTTCTTGGTTAAATGATGCAACTCTTTCTTGATATTCTCAACCTCCTTTTCCAATAAGTCCAATCTGAGAAGAGTATTATCCCTCTCATATTGTAAGGCATTATCCTGACTAGCATTGCTAATGTGTAAAATATTTTGAACAACTTCCATTTCTTTGTTGCTCCTTAGAACACGGGCAGAGGGAGGAGAGGCCACTTTGCTGAGTTTGGGGTTCTTAGTTTTGGTAACTCTGGCCTTGGAAGAGGTGGCCGGGTTGTTTGAGGGAGTAGTGAGGATGGGAATGAGTGGGTCGTTGGGGGAGATAGGAATGGTGGGGAATTTGGAGAGGCAAAGCTTATGAAGGAGGAAGATGAGCCCCTGGTGGAGGGGGATGGCCCTGGTATGTTTCTAGAATTCAAGAATGGAACGTTCTAGAGAATTCAAGAGGTAATGCGGAAACAAACTACAAAGTGTCTCCTAAAGTGGTTGAGGAAGACCAAGTGCTTGGTAGGAACAGTGATATAATGCCCTTCAAGGGAAATGAATCGAACCATCATTTTAGTAACATCATCGTAGGGTTTCGGAATGGAGCTTACCTTAATGCCCACCGCAACAAAGATGATCTCCTCCCCTTCTTCAGAAAACTTCTTTGCTTCTGTAGTTTTGTCAACCCTTTTGCTAAAAACTGAAACCATCCAAATCGAGACCAATCACCTCAACAATCAGCTCCTCATTCATCAGCACATGATGACCCCCATACTTTACCTTCCTATCCTTCCAATCCATGGAAAAATTCACTTGAAATTTTTTGGTCATGGCCTTGGATTTTTTCGATGAAGTTGGAAACACCCCCCTTTTTAAGAAGATTCCAAAGCTCCACATTGTCCTTCCAAGTGGGATCGCAGCTAGGTTCCAATTGGCACGGAGCACCCCCATCTTCTTTTCTCTACAATTTCTATGACTTCCTGCTTGAAACCACCCTTAGAAGCATTGTTTTTGATATGACTAAATTGGTTTTTAAAATCCAACCATAGGTTCGAGAATCATGTGAACTTTTATGGCCGTAATTAGGATTACTTCTCTCACATGTGTGATCTATCTTATATGTTGAAGCCCACACAATCTCATTATAGATCCTACACAATGTGTGAGTGTCCATGTTTATCCTTATTAATACCATTTTGCACCTCCTTGGGGGTGTATTTCTCATTATCCCAAAAGTTGAGATTGTTATTGGTGCCATAATTTTCCAAGGTGTCCACCACCTTGTTACCCTCCCTATAAGTATGTCCAATTTTGATATTTTTGAAAGTGTGACAGATATTAATGGATTCCTCAATGAAATATTTAATAGTCCAACTAGGGGGATAAATCTGATTAAGATGATTGATAATATTTAAGGAGTCCCCTTCCACAATGATGTTCTGGATGTTATATTCCTTAGCAAGCCTTAGCCCCCAAAGAGCTGCTAAGGCTTCTACATAATGATTAGTCTGATTACCCATTCGCGGCATAAGCAGCAACTAAACAACCTTTATGATCCCGAACTACACCTCCACCAGTAGCTGCCCCTGGGTTACCCTTGGAGGTTTCATCAAAGTTAAGTTTGTACCAAAAATTTGGAGGAGGGATCCAATGAATTGCCAACCTATCAATATTTGGAGTTCTCTGTTTTTGCACATTTGTAACACCAATCTTCCAGTTGGAAAGAATAAATTATTCATCTTCAGGATACTTCTTATTCTTGGGAGGTTTGACATTCTCTATATTTATGAGAGGTGTGAAATTGGGGTATCTACAATTTTTAATTGTATTTAATTATAAAGTGAAAGTATCATTTCATGAGTTGAATAAAGGAATTTTCCTATTATACTATCACAATAACTATATGACATTATTGTCTAAATTAAGGAATTATCCTTAATAAATGTAATAAATGCTTGTTTTTAATCATACCTTGTGAGTTATATAAGTGTTATAACGATATTTTAATAACGAGAATATATATTAAATTTATTGATATTTGATATGCAAGTTCATCTATTGTATTGATTCATTTTGGAATGAACTATTATGATTTTAATGGACATAGTATGATGATTAAACAAATAAAGATAATATTGTACTTGTATAATAAATTACACTACTATGATTAAATGATGGCATATGAGTAAATGTACTATTTTCAACAATTATTGAATGGATTAACTTAATGGGTGATATGAATAAATAAACCTTTAGAGATTGACATATATACATTTACTATATGAGGTACTTATTAAAGAAGGTAATTCGATGAGTTACTATACACCCTATCGACAAATAGATAATGTATTATGATACAAAATAACTTATCATTAAGATGATTTCATTTACTTACCTTGAAAGAATAACTAAATGGTTATTGAAGTGTAGATATCGAAACGATTTTTTTACAAGGTATTATCTGTTCAATCTTAGGATGGATACGGAAAAATATCAAATACGTAATAACGCAAGTCATTATGTAATTGTTACCTTTCCCATAAGGATCCTAAGATGGAACCGTTAGAATCATATCAATTGGAATAATGAGTCATGATCCCTACAACTTCAGAACTGAAACTTAATTTCTTAAACAACAAAATCAGATCTAGATAATTGTGAAGATATGGTTGTGTGGTGATGGAGACAAGTTTTGTTGGCTTAGTGCGATCACGAAACTAAACATATAAATAAATGCTTGCAAACTTGGCTAAGTAGTATAACTATTTGATCACACTATTTGTTCACAATTTTCCCATTTTATTGTGTCAGATTCCAGATGGATTACAATTGCATGTTCTCTAGGTTTACACATAGAGAGTGCACATGATTCTCAAAACCTATTAAAAAGGTTTCACCAAATGTATACAAGTTATACTCTCTTAGTTAGAGTGAATTAGTGGGGATCATGTAGATCTAATTGACTCTTACGATTACACATGGTTATCATTTTTTATTAGATAGATTATAAACATTTTATTATGTTGGATTTCAATTGTTGTGTGCTAAAAATCATTGAAGGCGAGAATTTGTATTTAAGGATTTTTTTAAGCCCCTTAATTTGGAGTAATAATAACATGGGTGTTACATTTTGGTATCAGAGTTTAAGGTTATTATATCTTGGACTCAATGAGATCATAATGCTAACAAAACATCTTATTCTTGTCTAAAAAAACATAAAGGTTAGAACAAGAGAAAAAAATTCAAATAAAGCTACAAAACCAAAAACTAGATGAGATTCTAACTATTCTTCAAGATACGCATAACCGGATAGCTATCCTAGAACATCGGGTGATGGGTGAGGAATAAGAAAATTAAATTTATGTACAACAACATGTTCATCCTAGTGTTATAAACCTTAATGTTGGGAATCTTAATGCAAGAGATCCTAATGCTAGAAATCCTAGTGTTGAATATTCTAATGTTGGCAATCATCGAGAAAACAAAACATCTTTCTTGGTAGTTGAGTTTTCAAGGGACATCAAACGAATTAGTCAACCCAAATTTGATGGAACAACCTTGAGAGATGGAGCTGAAAACTGGCTGAGTGGAATGGAGAAATATTTTTAAATAAGATACTTCTTTGAAGAAACTAAATCTATTTGTAGTTTTTCAGCTCTCTAATGAGGCATCCTCTTGGTGGGATAATTGGAAGGAAAATTTGGGAGTTGAACCTACCAACATCACTTCAAAAAAATTTAAACTTTACTTCCACCAATGTTGGTTACCCCAACTGAAATTTGATTAGAAGATGTCCGAGTTTCATAGCCTAACTCGGGGCAAAATGAGTGTGATTGAATATTGGGAATTTTTTTCCAAATTACTGAAATATGTACTACACTATAAAAGAGTGATAAATTTAGGATATGCAAGTTCATTATGCGTAAGAACCCCATCATTGGAGGGGAAGTATATGTGCATGGTCCTTTTACCATGGAAGTTGTATTTGAGAAATCCATTAGGTAAAAGAATAAGTCAGTAGGAAATTTTTGATCATAGGTATGAAAAGAGGAAGAAGAATTTTGGTTCACCTTCACCTTTGGCACCTATGAAAACATGGTGGAAGAAGGTTGGCAAAAAAACTAAGAACATGAAAAGTAATACAAAAACAAAACTTGTTGTAACTATAAAAAATAAATAGGAAAAATAATTCAGCTACAAAAGATAATAAATTTGAAAATAAATGACCTTTTGTTGTATGTTTCATATGTGGTGGTGTCCACTTCACTAACAAATTTCTCTAGAGGAATCGGAGGAATAATCAGCAACATAATATTTACATTATAATGGCTAACTATCAAGATGAGAAACAAGCTACTCTCATTGAAGTGTCAGGTAAGTTGTATGGACTTCTGTTACTATTTTATTTGACACCAATGAAACCAAGTGTTTCACTTATAGTAAAGTAGTTGAAAAACTGAATAAAAAATTTGGTTATATGAAAAATACATGGGTTTTACAATATATGAATAATGTTGTTTAAATCGTAAACCAATGGTAGTTTTACGTAGCATTAGAACTACCTAGTTTTACCATAGAATTGGACCTATATTTAGATCTTTTAGGATCCTATGAAATCATTATAGGTGTAAATTGGTTTTTTAAATATAAAGAAAACTTTAACTATTATGAAAAATGAATAGAATTCCTAGACGATATGCAGAAAACTTAATGTGCATGACAAGGACTATGCTCCCCACAATTTAGAACTTGTTGTCAGAGTTCATGCCTTACAAGTTTAGATACATTACTTGCTAGAAATCCATCCGAATTAAAAACAGACCATTTGGGGCTGAAGTATATCTTCACGTAGCCAAATTTGAATGCAATAGATGGCTTAATTTTTGTCTCGTTATTATTTTTACATAAGTTACATTAAAGGAAAAGAGAAAAATAGGTTGATACACTTTGAGTCGTAGGAAACATGTTTCCGCTATTGTAACCCTTAGAACTCAATTTAAAGATGAAGTAAAGAAACAAATGCAAACTAGTCCATATTATTAGCATGTGAAGGTTGTGTTAGCAATATATTCAAATGATAAAATATATAAAGGCTTCAAATTTGCTAATGAAGGAGTCTTGAGATATGAAAACGAAATCTATGTATCTTTGGGAAATGAAATAAGAACAAAACTCCTTAATGAATTTCATGATGCTCCTTATTCCAAGCATCCCAGTGAATTTTTCTTAGCCGATGTAAAATAACTATATTTCTAGAATGGAATGAAGAAATACATGACAAATTACATTGCTCATTGTATTAAATGTCATCTTGTTAAGGTAGAGCACATGAATCTTGTAGGTCTGATTGTATCCTCACAACATTCCACATTACAAATGACAAGTAATTAGTATGGATTTTGTGCAAGGACTGATCAATGTCTAAAAATAAGCATGACATGATCTTAGTTGTGGTTGAAAAACTAACTAAAGTATCTCACTTCATACCAAGTAATCTAAAGGATGATTCACTCGTACTTGTAAAATGGTTTGTGCATGAAATTTTTAGATTGCATGGATTTTTAGAATTGATTATTTCTAACAGGGATCCTAAGATGACCTCTCAATTTCAGAAAATTCTAATATTTGCTTTAGGTACAAAACTCGAACTTTAGTTTAGCTTACCATCTAAAACTGATGGTCAAACAAAAAGAGTTAACCAGGTTATGGAGGATATGCTCATAATGTATTGCATGGATCAATAATATAAATGGGAAGAATATCTTCCATTGGTTGAATTTTCCTATAATAACACTTATCATTCTTCGATTAAGCATTGTATGGGAGAAGGAATATAACTCCTATTAGTTGGGATAGTATGAGGATAGAGAGGTGGTAGGCCCAGAAATGTTGATAGTAATGAAAATAAATTAAAACTCATTCATGAGTAGTTGAAGGAAGAAAATGATAAATAGAAAAGCTACACAAATCTGAAAAGAGTTGACAAAAAATTTGAGCAAGGAGATAAAGTTTTCTTAAGGGTAAAACAAAAAAGAGTCCAATCGTGTTTGGGAAGTCTCACAAATAATCACATAGATATGTGGGATATTTTAAAATACTATAACTTATAAGTCTAGTAGCTTACCGATTAGCATTACCTCCCGCATTGTCTAGAATACGTGATGTTTTTCATATTTCATTGCTTAAAAAGTATGTTTCAAATATAATGCATGTCCTAAATTGGAAATCTTTACAAGTTCAAGATTCGGGAATTGTCGTGGTGGAACTAATTAGAGTGTTGGAAACTCACAAGTTGTAACTCGAAATATAGATATCGCTTAATGTAAGGTCCGATGGAACCAATATTTTGAAGATAACGCAACTTGGGAGAATCTTGATGATATGAAAACAACATTTCCTTATATGTTTCAAAGGATAAACATAATTATTTGATATCTTGATACATTAATTATTCTTTGATAATTTTCATAACTGAAATGGTAAAAAATTTCCATATTGCTGACTGTTAGACAATTTTTTATTATTAAGAGGTTGTTACAACCAAGAATTATGACTATGATTTACTTGAAATTCTAGAATTTTTTCACATTTATGTGAGGTATGAATTTTTTTCCTTTCAGAGTGATGTTTGGATTTTTTTACTATTATGATTGATAGTGATTTAGGTAAAATCATAGGGATGATGATTCTTTAAGGGCGAAGTATGTCACACCCCACACTTGTATTTGGTTGTGTTCTAAAAATAATTGTGGATTATTAAATAAACAATAGATGTTAGCTAACCAATTCCTATATAATGTTGTGTGTGTGTGTGTGTGTGTGTAGATGTATAACTTATACTATAATTTTACTCAAAAACTAACATTTGTTGGCCTTATTTGATGATCACAATATGTTTTAATTCACCGTAATTGGCTAGGTAGATTGATATCATCGTTGTTTTTGTAATTTATGATTTCATTGTTCATTAATGTATCTATAATTTTTACATTACTTTGCATTATTTTAAAGTTCTGAAATAAATGAATGTTTTTATCGTCCATAGACCACCATGCAAAGTAATTGTTTATTCCAACACGTATTGACTTGGTCACGCACCACTTTGCAAGGTAATAACAATGCAAGGTTATTGTTTAAATGTTCTATTTCTCCTCATAAAGCATTGTCAACTTTGTCTGCAGACCGTAAAGGCATTAAAATCATAAGTAATGTTGTTACTCAAATAAGGGTCTTAGACCATCAGCAAGGTAAAGGATTCTTTATTTTATTGGGTCTTGGACCACATCAAGATCATTGGAAAAGTTTATAAAGTTTTAATGTTATTAATGCATGACTATATGGTCATTGACCATAGCTAGAAAATAATAGATGGTCATTTAGTAGGTATTGGACCATGATGGCAATTAAATTATATGATAAAACCATGGTCATTAACCATGTTAATTGGAAAAGGCAAGGTTAATGTTAATTGTTTTGTTTGAATGGTCAATGACCATACGCAAGGTAGGTTGGTAGAAGTTTTTTTCATGATAATGATCTTTGTGAGATCGAACTCCATACACATATTTTGGTGGGAAAATAGAGTGGGAGTTTAACAAAGCCACTAGGTGGCACTGCAAGTTCATTTATGACATTTATGAAGGAATGAATGACTTCCTTGAAACTAGAATCTTTCTAAGTAGGCTAAAATACAATCTCTCTCTCTCTCTCTCTCTCTCTCTCTCTCATTCACATTTTTATTTGGTTGTATTGTTAGGTTGAATGAAAGGTTATGGAGGAAAATATGGGAAATTTGTTTAGCTATTTTCTCAAATTTGCATGAGATTTTGCAGCCACTATTATTGAAAATTGTATGCATATGATTAAACCAATCTAAGTTAATCAATAGAAACTAACACCAAGTAGTCTCAATAACAAAAATAATCTAACAAAGCATCATGATAAAGCCATAGAAAAGGAAAGGTTGGCTAATGCACTTAATTAACATGAAATGCTAAGCCATCTTTTGATATTTTTGATGTGATTTAGATTTTAAGTACTCTTTTTTTTGAGCCGAACGTGACTACGTGTGATCAAAGGAAGTTATCTTCATAAAGAGGAAGATATCTCACCAATATGGCTTGATTTCCATGTATGGTTATTCTCTTACTACTCTTTGCAAGTAGAGGATAGAAATGGTTGCTTGATAAATAATATTTTCAAGATTGAAATTCTCTTATCATATGCATATGTCTTACAAGGACAAGGTGCACTAGGTTCTTTATATAGCTTTCCAATTTGGGGGAAGCTTGTAACCTAGTGAATGTGGGATAAAGGTAAAGTAGAATTAGAAAGGGATAAGTATGATTAGAAGAGATTAATAAAGGATTAACAACTCATGGGAGTTGGAGATGATTTAATTAATCAACTAGGATTAATTAATAGACCAAAATAAGCTTAAAAAGCCATTTAGAGGTGATTTAGAAGGAAATTAGTATAATTTGAAGGATTTGAAAGGGGATTTAACCAATAAGAGGGTTTATTAGCTAAATACAACATTGAAATGCTTAATTCATTAATAATGGTTAATTAATTAATTAAAAGATTATTATAATGAATGAAGTGTCGTTAATTGGCATACAGGATGGGGGAAAGGTTAGTTAATTAACAAAGTGTCATTGATTGACTAAAATGGAGGGGAATGTTAGCTACTTAGCGGTAAATCACTAATTATAACAAAATGTTGGGAAAGAGGATAAATAGTGCAATTTTATTATTAGAACTGCATAGTCAGATTTAGGTGTCTACATTTATATCAAATTAAAAAAGGTTGGATATTACATAGCTTTATACTAGTCTATAATTCCATAGGTTCGAGGGAACCTCCTTATAACTATCTTACAAGTAGTCGATTGAGATCACATAGACCCTCCATATCCACAAGATCGGTGCGGATGCCCTTGCCTCATCGTAGGTCGGGTAGCCCTAGCATACGCGATAGTCATGGGGTGACCGATTTATTACAATTGATGGATTGTGTACATGTATTATTGTTTATATGCCTCAATATGAAGGCGGACATTTTTGACTTGATGTATAACTTGAACATTTGGGAATTGAAGTTGGATAACAAAAACATTGGTGTAAATTTCTTGAACGTTTTTGTTTGAGTAGGTTTGTTTTTGGTCTTGTTGTTTAATTTATCGTACTACATTTCTTCTTGTATATTGATTTGACTCGATCATTTAGTAATGAAAAAAATAGTATTATGGCTCATGTCATTTTACACTTTTGTTGAATGCTTATATAAAATATAAAGTTATTCCCGAGCTTGATGGTTCATCTGTTACATTGAGATCTTCTAATTCTCCATGCATATGTTTTCTTATATTCTACCTAACTTTCTACAGTCATTTTCCACTTCTTAACTATCCCTTACTTCTTCCACTTAAGGCACGTGATGGTCCTCTTTTATAGATTCTAACAATGGCCAACCAGGCCTAGTTTGAATTCCTTTTTCAATTTCTATCAACATGGTCTTCCACAACATCTAGGGAAATAGGGATCATATTTATTCCCCTCTCCCTCTCATTTCTTCCATCTGTCAAAAAGATGATATTTCTTTCCAATCAATAAATTTGAAAAATGGCCTACCAAGCTCAGGAATCTTGTTCTTTCCTTATTTTCGAGTGTTGATTGACCCCTTTTATCACCCCATCGACACTCAAGAGGGCAACATCACCCATCGTACTAATTTATCTTCTACTACTTCAAATTGTCTAAAATTTACTATTATCTTTGGAATATCATTGATTGCACTACACCACATCAAAGAGGGGAAAATTTAGACACCTAAGTATGACTATGTAGTTCTAATACTAAAATTGCATAATTTATCCTCTTTCGACATTTCATTAAAATTAGTGATTTCCCACTAATTAGCTAAAATTCCCCTCCATTTTGGTCAATTAATGACACTTGGCTAATTAACTAACCTTTCCCCATCCAGATTCCAATTATAGTCACAAAATCATACACTTTAGATATCATTTAAACCTTGTCTCATACTAATATTTAGAATGTTCTTGAGTGAAGAAATTACTAATTAACCCCTGTCTTTTGGCCATCTTGTTTTGTTTTATTTCATAATTCCTAACCTCTTACATCCACATGCCCAATCAAATTATGTTGTTTTGCATTATTTTAGCCTCAACCGGGTGTCCATGACAATCTTGGAGCACCCTTGGATCCCCTAGTCCCACCATGGGAACCCCGATCCTTTTTAACTTTACCACCACTTTTTGGGAACTTTCTAGACATTTCATCTTTTTTATCTTTTTGATGGTCAGCCATTTCAGGGTTAATTACAAAATTAGATCAAGAGAACCCTATAAATATAAAGTTATGAGACCATAATGAGGGACCAAGAAATAGTCATTACTATCATCCATCTAGATTTACATACATTTGTAAATAGTTTACATCCATTAGCTTCATCACAAGGACAAGGTTGGTTCATCTACATCACACAAACATAGGGGGAGGATTCTATTCTATTCTATGCACACATTTTATTACATTTTCTACATTTAGTTATTAATCACTACTTCACAAAGTGTGACTGGAATAAGATAACCTAGGGAACATTATGCATACACTCACTAGAACTACATTTGGGTCTAAAATGTAGTGCAATGCTTGGTTAGTGAGCCCACTTTGTTTTGAGTGGCATAATGAGGTCGATCCGACCCATTCATTTCCATTTTTATTTTTAAAGGGTTTTGATACTGATTTTACTCTTTTACAGGTCTTTTCATCATCTTGGATTATTGGCGACACTCGCTGTTCCAGTGCGGTAGAAAATTTGATATGACACACAACAATGGTTTTGGACCACCTACCGGACCCGTGAAATTCATTTCTAGAGCTTTTGCACATACCATGGCACCCATTCTACAAACCAAAGACCCCGTAGGTGCCCCACCCTCTCCAAATGCTCCACCCGAGAATTGATCTAGATCCATCCTTTTCTAGACCTCTACACATTCATTCCTTCTTGTTTCTCCAAGTCACCTATGTGACATAGTCCAATGAGCTCCTCTAATCACCGAGTTTATTCCCATTCTTCTTGCACTTTAAGGTTTTAGAATTTCTATTTTTATAGTTACTTGTGTCATTTTCCATAGTATTTTATTGCATTTATTTACTATATTTACATGTCATTCTAGATTAGATTAACTACCTCCATAATCTTACTTATAGTTAATCATTTTGATGAACCCGAATCGGTCATTCACACTTCTAGGTTATTCATTTCATTGTTTGTTGTCCTAGGATTTAGTCATCATGAGTATCTCAATCAATGATTATTTTCTTGCAAACCTTCATTTACTAGATAGATTCCAACATTTTCTTATCGTAATTCACATTTGTGATGACATGCATCCCAACAAGGTTTATCAAGCCTTTTCTAATGTGTTTTCTTCACACATAGTATTCAATTCTAACCTTATCATTGATGTTAACACTTTTGATAATGACCTGCCTCTACATATCATATGGTGTATTCATAATGTAGTTGTTAAGTGCACTTTGATTGATAATGGATTTTTACTTAACTTATGCCTTATGTCATGTTGAATGAGAAAAATGGCCTAAGTTTTGGGCATGCAAATGTAGGGTGTTGAAAGATCGCATGACGCTCTACGGAAAGGTTGAAGAGCCCAGGATCAAGACTTAGCCATTTTTGCTATGAAGGCTATTTTTGGAGATAGTGTGATGAGAACACAAGGACAAGTAGACTTATGGTCCATGAAATGTTATTTTGGGAATAAGCATCGTTGAGTGACATGCATAGTTTAGGCTAATAATAGAATTTCTACTCAGAGTTAACTATACGAAATCTATTATTAGAGCACTTACATATTGTGCATCCTTTTGTAAATTTGCATGGTTATTATTAACATGTGACCTATTTTGAGAAGTGTGTGGGTGGTGAAGGGAAAGTCCCCACCCCTATAAATATGTATTGATTTGCACAGTTTGGAGAGAGGTGAACTATTGTAGAGTTATGTTGTTGGTCTTGTTGAGTGCATGACTCATAAAGATACTTATGTAATGTAAGAAGATTCTGTGTTTTATAGTATTTGATGCAATGGAATATATTGGCTGGATAATGGTGTTGAACATGACTGAATCTAATTCTTGCATGGTAAATCTTATTATAGTCATTGTTTAGTTCATCTATCATGTTTTCTCGAGATCTAGATCTGGATTGTGCACTATGGATTATTTATGATTAATCATGAATCAATATATATATGCATCATAATGCTAACATTCTGAACAAGAAACTCTAAATAGTGACCTCATGCCTTTGCACGCTTCGGGTGAGAGCTCAATTAAGGCTGATTGATGTGCCAACGTGGTTGGGTCATTAATAGTGAATTCTAGGTTGCATCATTAGTTCCATTGTCGGGATATCTTTCTCGCTTTTTAGGATGTTGCATGATGAATACATACTAATTGATCTTAACAAGTGTTAATGAGTGGATAATATATATAGAAGAAGAATACGCTCAAATATTTGGCACTAGATCTGAGTTTGACGTAAGCGTGTGGGTTGAGTAGAATTTGTATGATTGCTTATATGAGATTTTTTTTACTATCTTTCCCATAGAACTATATGAGTGGCTGGTTGCTTATGCGTCTAATATAAATGAGAGGTTTTGCACACTTTTCTAGATGTAAGAAAAATTTCAGGCTCTCTATGATGCTGATTTGATTTGGACATGTGTTGTGGATACTTGGTTTTGTGGTGTTCTGAATAGCTATATTTTTTAGTACTCAATTTCCACTTACTCTTGTCTGGAGGTATCCGAGTTTCAATATTTAAGTTATCCCAAGGACCATATCTACATGGAATTACACTAGTGATCAAGATCTTGATGGTAACCCTAAATTTAGAAGAGAATTCAATGGCTAGCTATACCCACCACGCGTAAAGGGGAGCAAGAGCAGGTGTGGTAAAAGATGACATACCTAGTGACAGAAAGGTAAAGAGAAGAAAGGTGTCTTAGGTTCAATGAGGCACGCGAGAGGGATTTAGATAAGTAGTTTGAGGTTGTAGAACGAATGGCATTGTGGAGAGATATGGATCGTGAAGGATTTGGATCTCACGTAGAGGACACGGAGCTAGAGCATCAAGAACTCCCCCATTTGGGAAAGCATGGTAGGGAACCATCATCGGCCTCTTATGAGAGTGTGCCAAAGAGAGATAACATGGGTTGTATGCACGCATCTAAACCTACCTAGCCCTTGCATTTGGTTTTCCAGTCTAGTACAATCAATAGTCAAGTCGAAGTTATTTTGGGAAGTAGAGTAGCAAGAGATAAATTTGACTTATAAATAGGTTCAAGAGTAAATCACATAGAAAGTACATCTATGGTCAAGCGTACATCTTCCTTGTTATTTTGAGGTACCTTTTTAGGCACTTCATCGACACATAACACAGTGTGTAAAACTTTGGAATCATATCCGGGAGTGGTGTAATTTCACGAGACTTTTGAGTGGCACAAATTTGCTCGAACATTACTTGTTATTTTTGTGGAAAGAATCATAATTATGAATAGTGCCCATATTTATATGAACATCTTAGCAAGAATCATAAACAAGAGAACAAGGAAGTGGAGATGGTTAGAATACAACACATCATGGAAAATAAATGGATGTCGAAGTTAGCACCAGATCCTGAGATGGTACCTGTGAAGATTACTACACACGTTGAAGCTACGCACACCAGAGAGACATTGCAACAGAAGCCTACCATTACTAAGGAGGAGGTTCTGCATGCAAATTATCCATACCCTACACATTAGAAGGAGGTTTACCAAGAAACCATGGAGGTACTCAAAGATCTACAGGGTGAGATACAGTTCCTAAAGGAACAGTCATGGAAGTTAGAACATAAGAAGGCAACTGACATTCTCTAGTCAAATGTTGATGATCTAAAGGAAGTATGCAAGTTGCTACATCAGGAGAACATTATTCCATTACTAGGGATTTGGTTAAAGGGAAACACTCTGTGTGCTGGTCTTGCAAACAAAGAGAAGAATTTGCATGCTAATCTCCCTTCGCATAGCTTAGATTATGACAAGGAGATCACTTTGAATGTTGTTGTGGATGGATGGATTTTGAGTAATATCTTGATTGACACAAGCACAAAATTTAATGTGCTTACTTTAGATGCATGTGTTCATATGGGTAGACATCCATTGCATTCATCTTCTAATATATTTTTTTATGGAAAATCAGACTAAGGCCACGCCAATTGGAGTTTTGAAAGATGCATCAATCACCATACAAGGGGCTAAGTTCACTGGAGATTTTGAGGTTTTCATCCTTACAAAAGTAGACAACTTCCTGCACCTATTTGGGCATCATTGGTACTATGTAAATAATGTTGATATACATTTTAATAAGGGATATATCAGTTTTGAGAACAAGGAGGAGTGAGTTATTATCCCTTTGTGGATGGAAAATCTACACCTTATCTTGAGCCTTTAAGTGAAGAAGACCTAAATAGAATTTATGTGTACGTCATTTGAGATCTAGAAGTGCTTGAGCCATCTAAGGAAGGAATTCTCTATTTCAAAGTGTTAGTGCAAAATTACAACAGACTCCCAAATGAGTTGTCGATCTACTTTTCTAAGGTAGAGTCATTTGGTGTGATTCGCATAACATTGAGTTTTCCCCAAAGGGTGGGATTTAGAAGATGGGAAAACTCTCCAAATTAAAGGTTGGTTCCTATTACTCTTTCGGTGTATACAAACAGTTACAGAGGATGTATTCTAAGTCTATTCTATTTACCAAGGAGACAGGGTTAGAAAGATACAAGAAAATAAACCTAAGCTAATGGGGTGATACAACAAAGGAATTATGAACATTTTTTGTTGATAGGCACAAACTAAGAAAATGCATACAATAATCAAGCATAGATAACCAATTTTGCAATGAAAGACTAGATGAGAGCAATGAAGAAAAGAAGGGTTGAAAATCAGCCACAAACATGTATTATTGCTCTGCAGATTTGATACAATGCATTACAAACGGCCGTAAGGTAGGGAGCATATTGTAATTTAAATTGAAGGTCCGAACTCCACAAATTCCTTTTCTAGAAGGAAAGGGGAGCCTAGAAAAAAAAAAATTCCAACCCTTTACAATGAGTCTCGACCCTACTTTTATAGATTCAACACAGAGGCAAGAAAGAGAGAGAGATCGGGAAAAAATAGTTCAAAACTCAACCACTGCTATCAATGCCTCTTGCAAAATCTGCCCCAAATCTGTCTTAATTGCATCAATTACTAATTTGGCACCTCGAAGGAGGAGGAAATGGAGGATCGATTGAATCGATCTCGGTTGTTGGGAAAATATAGATCCTGTGTTAATGGCCCGAAGACTTTTATCCACTTTTCTCCCACCTAACCTTTCTAAACTTAATGTTTCAGATCTTCATGGCATAGAAGAGGCTAAGATATTTTCAACAGCTTCTAAATTTGCTGGATTTTGAGCCTCGAGTT
This sequence comes from Taxus wallichiana var. yunnanensis, assembly GCA_018340775.1. Classification (NCBI taxonomy): domain Eukaryota; kingdom Viridiplantae; phylum Streptophyta; class Pinopsida; order Cupressales; family Taxaceae; genus Taxus; species Taxus wallichiana. Next base: position 351,752,321 of record CM031244.1, read on the forward strand.
GAAATATATGTCCATTTGAAATTAGAATTGGGTCCATACAAAATAGCAGGAAAACCAGTTTGAAAATGGGTCTCCTTTATAAACTGGACACGTGGAGGGCTGGTGCATGTCTGAGGGTGGTCTCTGTATTTTTCTTTTGGATTGGTGTGGGGCTGACATGTGGCTTCTTCCATAGCCTGCTTGATTTCCTTATATTTTTGGCTAAGTCTCTTGTTTGGCAGGTCATATATCTTGACCGGGGACACGCAGTGGCTCCGGCATTTTTCCGAAAACCTCCTCTTTATTCTCGCTCTTGAGTTAGTGTCGTGTTGACACTTGGTACCCTCTCGGTGGTCTATCTCGGTGCTTGAATATTCAACCCAACCCCGCCCATTTTCGAAACGGACGTGTAGAGGCTCCGTGCTCACTTTGAAACCCGCTTAGGATTTACCCTTGGATGCACGTAGAGCTGACATGTGGTTTCCTCCGCTAGCACTTCTATACTTAGCCCTTTTTGAGGCCCACCCTGTCTAATTTTTACTTTTAGCTTTGAATCTACCTCCATTCCAAGCCTAGGTCACGTGGGGACCCGATGCTTGTTCAAGCCTCCTTTTTGGATTAAACTTTGGAGAAGCATCATGCTTTGACACATGGCTTTCTTCGATGGCTCCTCCATACTTAGTCAATTTTGGACTCATTATGAGTTGTTTTGAGCTCAAGACCTCAAATATTTGCCATTTTTTCTCTTTCTTCCTCCTAGATTCTCTCGTGACACTACTCCTCCTTCTCTCGACCCTTCCATTCCATTTTCAAGCCTACCTATAATTTTTTTAATGGTTTTAAGGCATGGATTCACTCGTGAGTCTTTTTTTGAATTTTTCTTGCACAATGTCATTTGATCTTTCGCAGTCCTGCCACTCCATTGTAGAGTCTCTCTTCAACCTCGTTTATAGGATTCAAACATGATTTCTTTGGTTATTTCCCAACGGGTTGTGATTGATCTAATATTTTTCCTCGGGGGCAAAATATGGATAGCAATTTTGGTTGCTCACAGGGGTATCTTCCGCTAGATGAGAGGACCAGCTTTCTTTGCATATGTCCATTGGGCACGAAGTCGAGATTGATGGCATGGTACGATCTTGCCTCCGATCGATGAGCCCGATCATCTGTAGTCTCAATTTTCATAAGAAATCTCAAGGCAATGGTTTATGAGAGTAGATAATTGATTCGACTTAGGGCTTTCACCGTCCCCTGTATGGATCAAGCTTGAAGACCACTTTCGCTTTCTACATTTGTTATCTTTTGAAGATGGCAACTATTGTAGGTAACTATGATTTTCCCTACTGTGAATACGAAGGGATAGCACATCCACTTGGAGGCACGTTGTAATGTGTAACGAAGCAACCTAGAGCAACAAAGAACCTGTGCCACAACACTTAGGGAAAGAAAAACTACAATACAACAAAACAACGTGTATATGCACTAAGGGAAAATATAACCTAAGCTAATATTTATATGGGGTAAACTTCTCATTCGATGAGCAATGTTTGAGATGGATCCTGTTTACTAGGATCTATAATTATTTTCCATCCAATTTAGCCACCGGAAGACATTACTACTCTTGCACTCTATGATCATGTAAGGGCCACTCCGATGGTATCAAATTTGAAGTGTTTTCCTGGCTTTTCCTAAACTGCATCCCATTTCAAAACTAGGTCTCCTTCTTGAAAATTCCTTGTTTTTGCTTTCTTATCAAAGCATATCTTGATTGAGACCTGATCCTTCTCCATTTTTTGAAGTGCCTTCTCTCTGGTTTCTTCTAATTCCATCAGTTCTACATACTTGGCCTCCATTGGCTCAAACTCAGACATCTCCAACTACTTCATGAGTTCAAATGCTGGAAACTCAAGTGATATAGGCAACACTGCCTCTTTCCCATAGACAAGTTTGAATGGAGAGCTCCTGTAGACCTCTTGGGTGTTGTCCTATCAGCCCATAAGGATGATTTGAGTTTTGTGTGCCAATTTCTTTTATTTTCATCAAGAGTTCTTCTGAAAATCCTTAGCAGGTTCTTGTTTATGGACTCAGCTTGGCCATTACCTTGAGGGTAATAGTTTGATGAAGTGCTCAAATAAATCCCATTTCTAACAGCCCATTCTCGTGATTTTGGAACCTATGAATTCTAGTGCATTATCGAGATATAATGGTGGTGGCACACTCAAATATGGTCACTATCTCTTCATAGAAGTCTAGTATGTTAGACTCGTTAGCTTCTTTGAGTGCCACCGCCTCGGTCCACTTGGTGAAATAGTTTGTTGCTATCAAAATCCATTTATGGCCTTGGTTTGAATTTGGATTGATGACCTCAGTGAAGTCCAAACCCCATTACATGAATGGCTGGTCAACTGAAATTGGGAGCAATGGAAGTGCTACTAGCCTTTCTTTGCCTCTGAATAACGTAAAATTCTTGCACTTTTTGATCCATGCATAGCAGTCACTAAACACCCTGGTCCAATAATAACCCACCTTCATGATGTTGAGTGTTGTCACCCATGGATCAAAAATTCCTCTAGTTGTTCCAACATGGAACTTTTGTAACATTCTCTCAATCTGATCCGTCCCAGGTGCATCTTAGTAGAACATCATTGATGTCCCTTTGTAACAAGACACCATCAATGACCACGTATGGGATGGATTGTAGTCCAAGTGTCTCATTTTTTCTTTACTCATTTCTAGAGGGCATAGGCCTATTTGTAAGAAGTGCATAATATTCTGAGTCCAACAAGGAGTGGGCACATCATCATTTTCTTCCTCTTGACTATTTTGTAGGACAAAAACAGCTTCCTTTTCACCACTTGCTTCATCTTGTTGACTCAAGGCCAGTTGTTCACACAATCCCTTCCCATGGACCAACTTAGTAACCTTGATCTCAATGTCATACTCCATGACATGAGTGATCCATCTTGCACATTTTTCATTTAGATCCTTGCTTTGAAGAAAAATTCTTTAACTCTGTATGGGCTAACAGCTTGGATTTCATAGTTTGAAACCGGATGTTTAAACTTCTTTAACCCTCTGATCACTGCAAGGACATGCTTTTTGATGAATGAGTATCTCACTTCATAATCTTCTAGACCTTGGCTGAAGAAGGCAATTGGCTTCTTTATACCCTCTTTGTTTTGTTGTACTAAAATTGCAAAAAAATTGTATCACTACCACCAAATCATATAGTATGAAGTCCTTAGAGAATTGCGGATCCACAAGAGTTGGGGGCTTGTGATATAGCTTCTTTGATGGCCTTAAAGCTTGCTCTTCCTTCAACTCTCCATCTAAATACCAAGCTCTTCTTCAACATCAATGTTATTGGTTTGACAAGGGCAGCAAAGTATGGTACAAACTTGTGGAAAAATTGATCTTTCCTAAGAATATTTGAAGAGCTTTCTTATGGCTTGGTAATGGCAATGATCTTATTGCTTCAACCCTCTCTAATTCAATTGCCAAACCTTCCTTTGACACAATATGGTCTAGAAGCCTACCCTCATGGGCCAAGAATATGCATTTTTTAGGGTTTAATGATACCCCAAATCTCCTACATCTCTCGAAATACATGTCTTAGGTGAAAAAGGTGATCCGTTTCATTTTTGAAGAACACAGTGATGCCATCCGATATATCAATACTATTTTTTTAATCAACCCTTTTAATGCCACATCCATTTCCCTTTGGAAAGTGGTTCCAACATTAGACAATCCAAATGGAATTTTTCTGTAGGCATAGGTGCCCCATTTGGTGGTGAAAGTCATTTTTAATCGATCCTCTTCTTTCACCATTATCTAGTTATACCCTGAGTAGCCATCTAGGAGGGTGAATCTCTCTGATCCAGACACCACTTGCAAAATCTGCTCCATTGAGGGGAGTGGGTAATGGTCTTTGAGAGATGCTCTGTTCAAGTATCAAAGTCTATACACAACCTAATCTCCCATTATTCTTCCCGACTTTGGGACCAAGTTTGCAACCCACTTGAGTGTTTGATTGGAAATATAATACTTGCCTCTATTAGCTTGTTTAGCTCTTTCTTCATCAGAGGTTCAATGTGTGGATTGACTAGTCTCTACTTTTTCCTGATGGGCTTAGCATCTGGATCTAGTTCAATTGTGTGTTGTGCTAGCTTCAGATTGAACCCTCTTAGGTCTTCATAGCTCCAAGAAAATACATCTGGAAACTCTTGGAAAAGTTTCATGAATTCATACCTTTCTTGCTCGGTGGCCACTTTGCCAATTTGAAGTGTTTTTCCTTCTCCAACTAGAATTGACTTTGAATCTTCTCCTTTGATCTGTATGTTAGCCTTCTCTTTTTGAAACTGATCATTAGGATTGAAGATAGATTCCAATGTCACCAAACCTTTGGGAAGCTTGTTTGTATGCAGTTGCACTACTTGATCTCCATATTGTTGCTCTAATTTTTTTATTCCTAGCTGAGAATTCAACTTCCTCTTGCAAGAAATTGATGATCTGCTGATCATTCTCAAACACCTTCCAACATGTGTCATTATCTGGCATTGCTAGCCTCACAATCACATGGATATGTGGTTTTCCTTTGTCCCTCTTGATGCTATCAACCACATCAAATGTTGCTCCAATTGTTGCAAGCCTATCGCAGCTTCATTCTCCTTCCTAGGTATGGACACAATGTTGAAGGCTTCAAAATCCTTAATGAGATCCCATACCCTATTCTTGTAGCTCTTGAGCAGGTCGTTCTTGACAGCATTTTTTCTCGGGCCTGATTAGCAACTAGTTCACTATCACCAAACACTTGCAAGTTCTTGATTCCTTGTTTTCTTACCCCATGCAATCCATGAACCAAAGCCTCATATTCTGATTGTATTGTTTGAACAGGGAAATTGGAAATGGAAAACCGAGTAGTATTTCATACCTTGGGGTGACACAATCATAGTCCCTCCTTCGGCTCCTTGCCTACTTCTTGATCCATCAAAGAATAACTGCCATACCTCATTGTCATCTTTATGTTTTGGCTTAATGATGGATGGCAGAGACGGATTCTCCTCATGTAGACAATAGACTCCTAGCTCAGATTGTTCCATCTATTTATAGGGATCAAAAGCATGTATTTTGTTCACCCATTCATCGAGAGTCAATTTTGGGATACACCCCACCTTGGAATCTACTTCATAAGTTCTGGGAGGTCTTCCTAATCGAAGGTTTGAATAATTGGCATTGATCGGGATGGGTACATTAGACTCGATATGGTAATCTATAATGGGCTCAGATTTGATTGTGGCCTTAGCTCCATACCTCATTCTAAAAAACATATGCGACCGGTCATAGACAAATAGCCTCCAATTTTGGTAGAGAAGTCCCTAGAAAAACACAATGCAAAAAGTGGTGGAAAATCTATGACTGAAATGTTCTGCAATACAGTCACATTGGGGTAGGCATGCATCGTGAGGCTCGATCCTTGATGACTCCAAAATTTTTACTATTGTCCCATCCAATTGCACTACCCCTTTAGAGATGACTTCGTATTGAAGACCCAGCTTGATCAGCTATTTGTTTAGGCATTACGTAACTACTTACCCCGAATAAATCATACAATTATGTACCAATTTGTCCCCAATGATCAATGAAACATAGAATGGAGAGGTATTTAGATTCTTACCTTATTTTCCTCCATGGTTTCCCTCGAGTTAAGTTGTATTGGCAAACACTTTCTCTTGTTGGCTAGGGGGCTATTTGAGCTTGACCAATTGGCCATGGAAATCTCCAAAAGATCCCTCTATCCTCGGATGGCCATTGACTCCCATAGTGAAATGTTCACATTTGTCTTCTTCATTTGCTTAATTATGTTAAATGAGCTATCCTTACTACCCCTTCATTGGCACATTTTTCTCTCGCACATGGTTCGTTACAACTAGTGCTTGAGTGGGTTTGGGAGTTGGCTTAGACTGACTCTGCATATTGGGAGTTACATTTTGAGGGCCAATAATTTGTGGAGTAATGGGGGATTAAGGATTACCTGAGTTTGGTAATTGTCCTCCAATATTTCTCTTCTTAGACCATGTATTGGTAGCTACACTTTGAGAAGGGAACTGATTCATTCCACATAAGTCTTCAACTTGCCAATTGACAAGCATAGTTTCACTTGGAGATGCCTCTTGCTAAGCTCCTTGCTGCTGATTTTCTTCTTGGCTAGATTCTTGTGACACACCAATGGTTTGTACCATCAAGGCCTGGTTTAGTGCACCATTGAAGCACATTGATTGGTTATGAGGTTGATTGCATGGGAAACACCAATCATATTCTTGTGCCATGTTATTTTGTGTTGGAACCAATGCCCTTGATGTTGAAGTTGTGTTTGGATCATATGACCTGAAAGGTCTAGTAGCTTAAGGTTGTCCTTGGTTTTGACTCTGATTTATAGCCTTGAGTTGGTGGTCTATTTTGTTGATACGGGGGTCTAGCCTGATACTGAGATTGAGGCTAATATGGCCTAGAACTCTGAGCATGTTGCCTCTTGATAGTTACTAACTCATTCCCTAGGTTGTTAAGGAATGAGGTGGAGGCTTCAACTAAACTTTCATTCCTAGGAGTAGGTATAGGAGCTAATGTGGGTGTCTTCCTAGTGCTTGGGCCTCCTAACTCTGGGTATAGAAGCATGGTGGGTCTAGGAGAAAGCTTGTCACTGAATTAAACAATTTTCAGCTCTTATAGAGAGGCTATATGCTACGTACAGTGAGTAGTAGTGCCTCCCATTGATTGAATCATTAAAGCAATATCAGAATTTAAAGGTCTAAGAAAGTATAAGAAGGCACCTTCTTCTATGGGATTTATTGCTATTGGAATCTTGTCCCATGTCCTTTGAAATTTGAGGTTGAAATTTGTCAACTACTCGTTAGAATCTCTCTTGATTGTTGTCAATTGTTCCAATAAGGATAGATTATCCCCATTTTCTCCAAACTGGTCATGAAGAGCTCTGCACGATGGTCCCATTTATGAATAGAGCTTACTTTGCTAGACTCTGAACCATTGTGAAGCTTTAACCTTGAGTGAAGAGGATAGCAACTATACTATAATGTCCATCTCGGTGATCTCATGGATTGCATGTACATTTACAATGTCTTGAACATGGTCACTAGGAGAAGTCTGGTTCTCTCTAGTGAAATATGGGATGCTCTTTAAAGCTGCCACTGGGACTGGATTTTGTGAATTAAGGGCGAGTGGGCTACTACCAGTGAAATTGACATAAGGATTTGGTTTTGCCATCCTGATTGGCCTGAGGACCCTTCTTGGCTGAAAGAATGACCTACTAGGAGGAGGTGTTGACAAGGTTCTATTTGGTGGAGATGGAGACCTCTGGGATCTTCTCCCCCTTCTCCTTCTCGTCTAGAGACAACTGCGCAGTGGAAAAACTATCCCTCTTCTCTGGTTCTTGACCTTGTTTGTATTCTTCTCATGAACTTGACAAGCTTGGACTACTGAAACTAGTGGATTATGTCCCTTTTGGATTCACTAGATGTGTAATTTTAAAACTTCTTAAAAGCTAGAATCAAAACAAGTGCACATCAATCTTACTTGTAATAAAGATGGAGACTTCTTTGTCCCACCGGCACACCAAAATCAAAGTGTTAGTGCAAAATCACAACAGCCCCAAATGAGTTTTCATATCTACTTTTCTAAGGCAGAGTCATTTGGTGTGATTCTCATAACATTGAGTTTTCCCCAAAGTGTGCTACTTAGAAGATGGGAAAACCCTCCGTATTAAAGGTTGGTTCCTATTCCTCTATTAAGGTGTATACAAATAGATTGTAGAGGATCTATTCTAAGTCTATTCTCTTTATCAAGGAGACAAGGTTAGAGAGATACAAGAAAATAAACCTAAGCTAACAGGGGTGATACACCAAAGGAATGATGAACATTTGTTTTTTGATAGGCATAAACCCAAAAATGCATACAATAATCAAGCACAGATAACCAATTTCGCAATGAAATACCAGATGAGAGAAATGAAGACAAGAAGGGTCAAAAATCAGCCACAAACATGTATTATTTCTCTGCATATTTGATACAATGCATTATAAATGGCCGAATGCGGGGAGCATATTGCAATTTAAATGGAAGTTCTGAAATCCATGAATTTCTTTGTCAATAGGAAAGGGAGCCTGGAAAAACAAAAGAATGTCCAACCCTTTACAATGAGTCTCTACCCTACTTTTATAGATTCAACACAAAGGGAAGAAAGAGAGAGAAGCGGGAAAAAATAGTTTGAAACTCAACCACTACTATCAATGCCTCTTACAAAATCTTCCCCCAAATCTGTCTTGATTGAATCAATTACTAATTCGGTGCCTCGAAGGAGGAGGAAACGGTGGATCGAGATCTAATCCAATATGGTTGTTGGGGTAAAAATAGCTTTTGTATTAATGGCCCAAATACTTTTCTCCAATTTTATCCCACACAACCTTTTTAAACTTAAATTATCATATCTCAATGGCATAGACGAGGACGATATCTTTCCAACGGTGCGATTTGTTGGATTTTGAGCTCTGAGTTGAAAGATATGTCCATTTGAAATTTGAATCAGGCCCATACAAAATATCAGGAAAACCAATTTGAAAATGGGTCCCCTTTTTAAACTAGACATGTGGAGGTTTAGCGCATGTCTAAGGGTGGCCTCTACATTTTTCTTTTGGAGTGGCGTAGGGCTGACACATGGCTTGCTCAATTTCCTTATATTTTTGGCTAAGTCTCTTGCTCGGTGGGGTCATATATCTTGACCAGGGACACGCAGCGGCTTTGGCACTTGTCTAAAAACCTCCCCTTTATTCTTCTCTTGAGTTAGCATTGTGTTGACATTTGGCATCCTCCACTAGTTTGTCTCAGTGCTTGACTATTCAACCTGACCCTACCCCTTTTTGAAATAGGATGCATGGAGGCTCCGCGCTCACTTAGAAACCCGCTTAGGATTTACCGTGGATGCATGCAGAGCTAACACGTGGCTGCATCCACTAGCAATTCTATACTTAGCCCTTTTGAGGCCTACCCTATCTGCCTTTAACTTTAAGCTTTGAATATGCCTCCGTTTTGGGCACTCGGGACATGTGGGGACCCAACGCTTGTTCGAGCCTCCCTTTTTGGATTACACTTTAGAGAAGCGTCGTGCTGACACATGGCTTTCTCTGCTAGCTCCTCCATACTTAGTCAATTTCGGACTCATTTTGAGTTGTTTTGAGCCCGAAGACCTCAAATCTTCACCATTTTTCTTTCTTTCTCCTGGCTTCTCTATGAAACTACTTCTCCTTCTCTAACCCTATCATTCCATTTTTGAATCTGCCTATAATTTGTTTAATGGTTTTAAGGAACGGATTCGCTCGAAAGAGATTTTTTTAATTTTTTCTTGCACAAGGTCATTTGATGTTTTGCAAGTCCTACCACTCCATTGTAGAGTCCCTCTGCAACCTATTTGTAGGATTCAAACATGATTTCTCTAGTTCTTTCTTAGTGTGGTTGTGGCTGATCCAATATTTTGCCGGGGAAAAATATGGATAACAAGAAGATGCATATTCCATCGGTGATAATACAATTATTGCCTATGATAATTGATCCCATGGCACCTACGAAATGGTTGGGAATGAGGTAAGGAGCGCAGTTGCGCATATAAGTATACTTGTGTTGTGTTAGGCATTTAGGCAATAACCTTGTACCTTAGTACACTGGTGAAGGAAACCCTGAGGTATTCTTGCAAGCCATGGAATTATAGTGGAAGAATTAGGTGGACAAAAGGAACATGTTATTTTATACCCTGGGTAGGACAACAACGTGCTTGGTGGGTGGTTCATAGGGATAACCTCATAGAGTAGTGAGAAGTGAGAATTTCCCTATCGGTGAGGTTTTTCGTAAATAATACACTGCTTAGATCTATGAATATCATGGTAATAGTCTTGTTTAGCACCACATTTAGTAGTGTGAGAGACTTTGAACAGTGGGATATGAGGCCTTACCACCTTCATTGTGGGTGCACAAGCTTTATTTCACCTTGTGAGGCTACCTGCATGTATGGTATGTTTATACAAAGTTGAATAGAGAGACTGGAAATTGGAAAAACTTGACCACATGTATGATCTAGAATTTTGACTACTTCTCCACTAAACCTCCAAGTGAATGAGGCCATACATGTTATGAAGCACTTGACTATGGGAGATAGTGTAAAAGCTAAAGAACTCATTCAGAGTTACTTGGTGAATCATACCTAGAAGCACATTTTGAGGAAGTAGAAGAGACAGATGCAGAACTTCTTGAGCACATTTTCCTAGAGAAGGAAAAAGAGAAGATGGTCTACATGGTAGTTGATGAAGAAGTAGAAAATTTAGGCATAGATCATTTAGAGGGTATGTGTGAGGTTTTAGACTGTGTGGATGAGAAGGCATGCACCTACCATGAACCTATGAAGATAAATAAAGTAAACTTTGGGATGGACGCCGAACCAAAAGAGGCCATCGTTGGGGATTACTGGTCTAACTCTGAAGTGGCTAAGATAACTTAGTTGTTGCATGACTTTCGGGACTTATTTAGTAGAGGCTACCATGAGTTAAAAGGAGTACATAAATATTTGGGGAGATGAAAATTAAGTTAAAGGAAGGTGTGCACCCAGTTAGGAAGATACCATACAAGATGAACCCTAATATGCGCATAAAAGTTATAGAAGAAATTGACAAAATGTTAAAATTTGGCATCATTGAGCCCATAGAGGAATCGAGTGGGTTAGCCTGATGGTAATCATTATAAAGAAATATGGAAGGATTAGGATTTGTGTGGAATACATAGAGCTAAATGATGCATGTGTGATTGATCCCTTCCTTACTCCATTTCTCAAGAAATATTAGAAGGCATTGTAGGGCACGAGATTTACTCCTTTACAGATGGATTTTCGGATATCATCAAGTAAGGATTACTAAATATGATCAAGAGAAAAAAATTCACCATTGAATGGGGAATTTTTACATACACAAAGGATGCCCTTTGGTTTAAATAATGCACTGCAATAGTTTCACACATTGTTGTTCAAGCATTCCAAGACTTTATTCACAAATTATTACAAGTTTACTTAGATGATTGGACCATATATGGGCTTGTTAAGGATCATTGTGAAATTTTGAGGTTATTGTTTGAGAGGTGTAGACAGTTAAACATCTCTCTAAATATTAAGAAGTGTGTATTTGCTACACTATTTGGGACTCTGTTAGGGCATATCATCTGCAAGGAGGGTTTTAGTCAATCCAAATAAGATTGCAATCATTTTAGGCTTGGAAGATCCTATTAGTCGAGGGAGGTGTGTGGATTCCCGGGCCACATAGGTTATTATAGAAAATTTATCAAAGGTTATACTAAGATTTTTGTGCCTCTAGAGGAATTATTAAACGGTAAATGCAAGTTTTATTGGGAATAACTTCAACAACGTGCATTCAAAGCATCAAGGAAAGGATTACTACGGTGCCTATCTTGTGTTTTCCTTCATGGGATATACCTTTTCATGTACATTTGGACACTTATGGCATTCCCATTGGCACAGTTCTAGCTCATCCTAGAGAAGGTATTGTAGATCATCCTATTTGTTTTGCTAACAGAAAGTTGAATCCTACATAATAGAATGATACAACGACAGAGCGCAAAGCTTTATCAATGATCTAAGTGCTACATAAGTTTAGACAATAATTGTTCACAATACCTTTTGTGTTATATATAGATCACATGGCATTGAAATACTTGGTGAACAATCCCATTTTACAAGGGCACATATGCCGATGGGTTCTATTATTTTAGGAGTTTGACTTTATAGTTTTGGTGAAGCCGTAAAAGTAATTATGGCCCGATCATTTATCAAGGATACAATCGGGAGAGGACATGCAGAGTATCAAGATATAATACTAGATGCCCAATTATACAAAGCTAAACCATGTGCCAATAGACTTAGAGGATATTGTTTTGTTTTTACGCACAGTATGGCATGTGATGGGATGAAGGCCTTGGAAAAGAAACACTTGCAATTCCGACTACACCTTTCATGTTGATCGGTGGTGACTTGTAAAAGGTCGGGATGAAGTATTGTTTTGGTTTGTACTAGAGCGTAGAAGCATACAATAATTATGGAGGAGGCTCATGAAGGTATTGTAGGTGGGCACTATATAGAGACGCTACCACATGCAAGATCCTACTAGCTAGTTTATGGTGGGAGAACTTGTACAAGGATTGTAAATAATATTGCAAGGTGTGTTATCACTTTCAAGGTGCCTTGGAAAACTCCGGGCAAGGAGATGAAATGCCCTTGATTCCTATTACTAGTGCAAAACCTTTTGAGAAATGAGAAATTGACTTTGTGGGCCCTATTTCCCCATCCGCGTAGAAACTGGATCACGGTACATCGTCACTTGTAAAATTATCTTATAAGGTGGGCATAAGCGCACCTACAAATGATTATACAAAGGATTTAGCAACAAGGTTCTTATGGGTAAAATATTCTTACTAGATATGGATGTCATTTAAGTTTGAAAAGTGATAGGGGAACTCATTTCCTTAATGAGACCATCAAGATATTATTGGATGAATTAATCCCTGTTAGATCTCCTTTAGAGCGTTGATGCTCTTCTGCTCAAACTCATGGATATGGAACTCTACTAGGAAGGTGTTCTTTAATGTAGTGTAGTCTACCACTATCTGATGGGGGTCATACTTTCTATACCAACTATGTGTGTGCCCTTGTAACATTGTTACAAACTAACTTGTCTTATGCTTCGGGGTAGTGATTACTTTCATGTTCCATAGTAATTCACACTTTTACACATGATCTGCAACATCTTCAATACCCCTATAGTCTGGTAAGTGCAAAGACATCTCAAAGAATACATGTGGAGGTGGTTGAGGCCCTTGTCCTCCTTGTTTAGAGCCTTTGTTTCCTCCAGTGTTTCCTCCTCCACTAGGTCTTGTTCCTCTTGACCCACTAGATCCACCTCCCGTAGTTGGAAAAGAGCCTAAAGTGGTCACGCCTAGTGTTCCCAATGTCCCAGTGAACTACACGCCAATGATTTTTGATACTTTCCCACTACCAGTTATGTGTCCCGTGTCACTCCTAGATGCAATACCCAAACCTTGCATACTCGTTCCTTGTCTAAAAATTCCTCCAAATAATGGAATAGATTACACAACAATGAATGTTCCAAACAAGAAAATATATCTCCTGGGTGCAGATCAGTTACTCCCACCAATACCAACTGGGTTAACAATACTTCTCCCTTGATCTAGAAAACGAAGCGCCAAGGGTTGGTTGTCAGGTGGGTTCATATGCACGCCAATGGCTCTTCTTTCTCCATGTGATGAAATCTCATCAAAATTTGAAGGGGCTTATCTCCCATGCTTGCCAATATGGGGTAGCACAGACTGATTAGGTTCCACATCCTCTGCATGAACCTCAACTCCTTCCCGCAACATCTACCTCCATAGATCCATCACACTTACAACCTCACGTTGTCTAGTAATCTCCCTTTCACAAGATTCATTATACTTGAGTCATCTCCCTCCCTTTCCTTCTCAGCCACAATGTCCGCCATCTTCCTCCACCCTAGCTTCCACTCGGTGCTCGGAGAAGCTTAGCTAGCCATGGGGAATGCCTTTAAAATCAAGGTAATGACCAAGATATTCATAGCTAGAGGAATAACAAGAAAAAATGATCCTTTAGGATCCCTTAAAACTCAAACTCAACAACTTCTAGGTAAGAATATGTAGAAATGGCATATTCTAAAGTATAACTGGTCAACACTCTCTTCCACCAATGATCAACAACACACGTCCAAGTCATATATGCATCTTGCAACCTCTAATAGTCATCTTGGGTCCACACATGTGGTATGTAGTACCATCTTGATCCGGATACATATCTTTGAAAGCCATTCATATATTTACACTAGGAAATAATAGAATAATGTCTCATACAACTCATGCTACATGTTCTCTTCTACCCATCTACGTGCATTGAACTCAGGTCCAATGCTAAATATTTGAGAAAACTCATCCTCTTTGCTCTTCAACCGTGTTTTAACACTTTCCAAATTTAGACGTTTTGTCATCACGCATCATAGGAACAAAGATGCATGTCATTTCTTATAACAACTTTGAAAAAGGTCCCGAAAATGGAACCAAAAAGTAGTCAATTTTTATACCCTTAGACCAATAGTCTAATCCCATGCACACCAACCTATCACCCAAAGTGGGTGCAGGGCGCTAACTCGAGGCACACGCGAGTGCCGAGTCTCTCCCTTATGTGATTCTTTTGAGAATACATAATATTATGACAGATATTCAAGTGTAAGCGAATAGAAAATAATCATGCATAATTCGAGAACCTAGGGTAAGTTGTCATTTTAATGCATCCAGAAAAGAGAAATAACAAGAAGCATATATAACTGATTCATACATAAAGAAAATGCATGAGTATTGTACTTATGAACACATATATGATTTATAACAAATCCTTATATTCATATCAACATTTTCAATAACCACATTACAATCCTTTAAAGTCTTAATAAACCCTCATATACGGTGGAGATCCAAGTCATGCATAAGAACTACACTATGTTCATCATATTACAAAGAAGAATGTAGACCCATCCCTCTAAGTGTGCCATCACTCCTAAATTTTCCTAATCCCAACTCATAGAATCATCCATGATATCTCTACAGAGCTTCACCTCTTTTCCAACGCACTACTCTCTTAGGATGACTCCATGTATATGCCTCTATCTCTTCACACTCTCTAGTTCTTGCTTCTATATCCTTTTCTTGCTACCCGCACACCTCAATATATAGCTTTCTTGCCTTCACCGCCATGCCTTATGAGGTAACAGATCGGCCGCCAAGTGTCCAAGTGGTCCTCTAATGGAGCATGCCTCCTTTGATCCGATCTCTCCACTCTGTGTAATGATGTTCTTCTGGAACCTTCCATCGCATACATGGAATATTCCCTTTTTGATCCTACAGTCATGCCAGGTTGGCACCTTATCCACAAGGGTCACACTTTTCTCATGTGTTTCCTAAGACACCAAATATGACTAATTCCAAAACCTGTCTTGCCTTGCGTGAGCGCCGTGTGTTCTATAAAACCCTGCTAGAACCCTTCCCTATGCACCTTCAACCCCGTGCACCCTTCTTCAACTAGGTCCCGAACGCCCACACACTTTCTTATCCTTATCCAATATTCTCGGGGCCCAACATAGTGTCATTGAAATAGGTGATGTGGATTTCCCTCCTTCTTGATCCACAAAATAAAACCCAAACACGGAACAAACTACCTTTATATTATGATATTTGTAAAGGGTTGTTTTTCTAGTGCAAGGTACTCTATAGACCACATGCGTATAAATGTATTTAAGCCACTTATTAATATATATTTTACTTATTATTTTATATATAATTTTTAAATTATTTTATTTTGTATATATATATATATATATATATATATATATATATATAAACATACATACATATACACACACACATATATATTATATATATGCATACATATATATGTACATATATATTATAAAGATAAGAGTATTATGTAAAGTAATTTTGTTTTTTATTAAAACATATAATTATATTAATTATAAATCAATAATAGCTTGGAGAGAGATAGAGAGAGAGAGAGAGAGAGAGAATTTCTCTCCTTGATCTTGGTTTGCTTTCTTTAATCAAGTCTCAATTTATTTTTCTATAGACACCTAAATTTGGTATTTGACACTTTGATAAATTTCAACTTTGGAATACTCGACACGTTTCAAGATAATTCACATATTCAACTCTTGAACACACTTTCCCTTATCAGGTTTACCCATCTATTATCTTAGCCACATCTGCTCACCAGCTATACACATTTTTGATCCTCTTAGTTTATAACACCTTTAAAATCCTAAATAGGCATTCTTCATACTTTACATTCATATTCGCAATCATATGACGCTACTTGTGAATTTGGATGTTATCAATTATATAAAGTGTTTAACAAGATCAACAATTTCAAGAGCCTTCACCAACTTGTTTTCAAATTGGAAAATCCACATAGGGTCATCCTAGACATGTTTCATACGTTAGCTATGGAGGGAAACTAATGAAAATTCACTTATATGTACAAATCATCCCTAAGGTTACGATGGACCCCTTACTTTTATACCTTGAAAAACCTAAGGCACTCTCACTATATCGAAAAACATTATTCTAAAGGTATATATACATCTCAAGTCTTCTAGGAGCATCCTTAAAGTAATCCATAAACCCAAATTGGAACACAAATCTAGGTCAAAGTTACATGGTGCCAAGTGTCAAAATTCAAATACGAGACTATATATAGATTAATCATGATTGTACACATTCATGCGCTCATATAGGTGGGAGAACTATGTGAGTTTGTTCCTTCTTCGTAATCCATAAATCCAAATCGAACACAAATAAGTCAAAGTTTCATGGTGTGAAATTTGAGACTACACATAGATTAATCATGATTTTACACATTCACACGCTCATATAGGTGGGAGAACTACGTGAGTTGGATCCTTCTTTGAAGTAGTGGCACATATGCAATACTCAATCTCATAGGGTAGTTATTAGGGTGAATCCAACCTTAAATGTTAACCATTTTTAAAGGATTCACATGATCATACATGTGTAGTTATGATTAAGACAAAGAAGAGAAAAAATGCATCATTGCACGAGTTTTAAGAGTTCACACATATCCTGAAGCATATTGTGTGCACAAACAAAAGTCTTGTAGAAGTTACATGTAGAAAATCCCTTAAGAACATTGTTGGTTGCCACAAGTATCTAACCTTATAAAGTAGTATTTCTGCAAATATTCTTGACTTGGAACCTAAAAGTCATTTATGAGCATCCCCAAATCTTGTGTCATCTCCTAAGAACTACATATAGAATTAGCTAAGTAACCCATCCTTCTATTGTTTTGTCATTTCTAAATCTAGTGATCACAACTATTAATCTATAACAATATATATTTATTATATTTACTATCATGTTTCCTATAATATTAATTATATCATGTTTGATTACATTTAAATATATTAGTTGTAACACAAAAAAAGCATTTAGGTGAACCCCACTATTGATTCGAATGTGATAACATTAGGGTATCAAGCTTCTCCTTATTAGGGTTTAATTTTAGACGTGTGTTGTGACACCTTCAAAGTCTTTGTCTCACTCATCTCATTGCATTTATGTGTTTTTCTCATGTTCCTGGATTTCAAATGCATACAATTAGCATATAAGGATGTTATATAAGATATTACAAGTTTTTAGATCTTATATTAAACTCTTATCCCCCACTAAAAATGTGATGAATATGAATGTAAATGAATAAGGGATGTTAGTATACACAATCATATTTTACCCTCCCTTAATACTACGCATTTATTAAACGTTGAGTCTGAAATGCTTCTAGTTACTACATGTAGAGAAAAAGTGTGCATGGTTCCCTCCAATCCTACTTTCTCAATACCTTATGGTGGAGAAAATTAATACCCCATCCTATTATCTATCCTAAACTTGTTTTTATATAAATATGATTGCTATCAAAAAACTTGAAGGGGTAGAACACATAATCCCAATCTTATGGTGCAAAGGGAAGGTAATCATAATACCCCTCATAATATTCCTTCACTACCTAGAGTACCAACCAATACATCCAGAGATTGTGACATCATAGATCAATTTAAGAATACCCATGAAAAAATATCCATCTCATAATTTCTCAAAAATATACTCTTTATAAGGATATCCTTTGCATGGCACTATGTGACACTACCTTACCAAATTATATGAAACTTTTTTACTTTGCATCCACTTACAATAATCTATAAGGAAGTAAATTTGTTGTTTCATTTGAAAAGTAAGATCCACGAACTCAAAATATCATAGATCACAACTTCCCCAATGTTTTCAACTACGAATATTAGAAAAATGAGTTAAGTGAGGAATAATGGATAATATATCAAGATTAAACATTATCAATATCATTTTTTAATAAGATTTTTGATCCAAAAATGGATTGCAAAGATCATCCAATTTAATTAGTGAGACAATCAACTATCAAATATGATTTTTATCATGTCAAAGTCATGAGAAAAATAGATAGGTTCTTATTAAAATTCCTTTACCAACTATGAAATTCATCTTATTTATGTTTTGATTACATATTTGGGATCCTCTTGAAAACACACTTTCAAAAAAATAGCACTCGGTTTTGATTTTGTATGCAAAATTTACGGCCTAGTAATGTTACACGATTTTTAAAAGTTTTTAGAACTACCAGTTGAATAGATTGGCTTTTTGTAGGTTTCAAAGTGGTTATGAAAATTCCATTAGTGGATTTTAAAACGCCTCAATAGTTTCAGAACTACCACATTAGTTGCCAACCACTATTTTGTAACAAAATTATCTTGACACACATTCAAAAATGCATAGAATGTGACAATTAAGAATATTTTAACTTAATGTTTTCTATAATTCTTGGTGGATTTTTTAGGTAAATGGAATCATTACAGCTCTTTTGAGGGTTGATTATGATCAAGAAACATCATATGAGTTTTGGAAGTGGATTCCCAATGTAAAAAAATCTTGTTGGAGTCTTAATTCATAATTCATTCACAATTAAGAATATTTTAACTTAATGTTTTCTAGAATTCTCGTGGATTCTTGAGGTAAATGGAATCATTACATCTCTTTTGAGGATTGGTTACGATCAAGAAACATCGATGAGTTTTGGAAGTGGATTCCTAATGTAAAAAAATCTTGGTGGAATCTTAATTCATAATTCATTCACAATTGAAGGGGAGATGGAAATCGGTGTTCCTTCGTGAAGAGGATTAGAAAATAAATCTTATTTCATCATTATCATTATCTACTGAAGGAATAGTTGAGAGAATGAGAATAAATAGTTAATATGGTTGAGTTTGGTATTCTTCCACGAGGAGAGCCTCAAACTAAACATTGTAGAGTTCATTATATGTCTAGGATCCCATGAGATTAACATCTTTGCACTTTCCCATGAAGCCATAAACATTACAAACTTCAAAACATAGTGGAGATGAGGAACATGACTTCACCCTTGTTGGATATTATTTTCATTGAGATTATCCAAGGCAAAACTCTTGTGTTTCTATATTATTTTTTATTTTCATAAATTTTTGCGTGTTTCATAGACTTGTAGCTATTCTAACACTTAAGAGAGCTCAAAAAACCTCATTTAGAAGCATCTTACTTGTTAAATAAAGGAAATAACCTCTCATTCATTAACACTCTCATAAATTAGAAGTTTTAGGGTAAAATAGGATTGCTTTAACATCCTCGATGGAGATATGAAGGTGGAGGAGAGAAGCTATTTCAAGGAGGTTGGTTGCAAAGGGAATAAGAAGCATGGTTAAAAGAGAAGCACCGAGAGTAGCTCGGGTAAATGTATATGGTATTTGAGTTTTTCTCCTAAGAGAACATGTTTCCAAGTGAAACATTCTGGATGAAAAGGATGGAAGAAAGAATGAGTCCAATTCTATGCCCCCGAGATTTGTGGCGGTACCAAAACATGTGTGAAAATGTTTCCAAATGTCTACCGAAGGGACATTTTGGGGTTATCACTCCGATATGGGGAATTCGGTCATCACCATCATTTTTGAAAAGGATACGCACAAGACACAAACTAAGAATAAGTCCTTAGTGAAAAACACACTATAGAAAGGTCTAAAATTTTGGGTTTCACATAGGCATACCAAACTGCATTTAAATATCCTTTTCAAAAATGATGGTGATGACCAAATTCCCCCTTCGGGTGTTAAGATTTCCCACCATAGATAGATGTGGCCAAAACTAGTTATAGCCTTGGCTAGATGATTAATTCCGGAATGGGGTGTCCACATACCATTTCTAGTCCATACACCATTGACGAGTCTGAAGAACAACAATCTTATGGATCATGTGATTTGGCAATAAGGAAATGGTGTCATGTATGAGTACTCTATAAGGACAAGTAAATTTGAAATTTACTTTGAGCTCTTTCCATGACAACCAAGATAAAGTGTGCTTGCAGAAAAGGTCTTGATAGTGCAAATTCCAACCTTGAAGAGGTGGAGAAAAGGAATCCAAGGAACCTCAACTAAACAATGATCGTGATATTGAAAGATGGGGGAACACCACAAATAGTGGATATTAAATGAAAGGTGTTCATGGAAGACATTTCCATTCCACATAAGCCATGGTCTAATTTTCTCCCAAGCTTTCTAAATACTTTTAATCATGAAGGTACCCATCGCTTTGACGAATAAGGTCAATACAAATGTTTGTAAATCCAATTCCTTTCCAAGTAGCACATTTGTAAGGGGTGCCTTCTGTAGTACCATTTTGAAGGATAACCTTTCAATATTTATTTCCATTTGTCACATAAAGCTTGCCCTTTTGCAATATATCAATAAGGCATAAGCCACCCGAGTCCTTGGGTAAGTAGCAGTTTTCTTAGGAAGCTCTGTGGAATCCTTTATTAGAAGGATATTTGGTCCAAATGAAGTCTTTACATGGTTATTCAATATTGTGCACAAAATTCTTAGATGGGACATAAGAGGAGGAGTAGTAAACATGTGTGGCTTTGAGAACTTTGTAGAAAATATGAATTTTGACACTAAAGATAATGACTTGGTGATCCATTATTCCAGTTTTTGGGCCACATATTGCACAACATACCGTTAGAGCTCAACAGATAGGCTTGGAAGGTGAAGGGAATTCCCAAACATTTGAAAATTTCCCCATGATTGAGTTTTTTCTAATCATAATATGTCAACAAATTAGGTGTGGGAAAGAAGGATTGTTTATAACATTGCATTCTCGTGTCATTGAATGGAGGAACCAAAATCCAAACAATTTTTTTTAGGATTGCATAACGTTATAGATGTTAGCTTATTATTTGATCAATGCAAAGAAGGATTCATCTGTGAAGTGGCCTTTGATAAATTGGGATTTATCACCAAAGGGTTGAGAAATGTCCTTGAAAAAACCCTAGGATTTAGCTTCGAAAGCAAGCAAGTATCCAAAATCCTTCAACTATTAGGACATAAAGAGCGAGTCCAAGGGGGTAACCTTTCAAAATGGATCTGAAAAGACCAAGTGACTCTAAAATTTTCCCAATAATGGTGATATGGGCATAGGCATATGCAAAGAACATATTTTCTAAAATAAATCCCTTGTTATTTTGACAACACATCCATATTCTGGTTGAATTTCAAATCTTACACGTTTAATGCACTTTGGTTGTCCCCTCGGGACAATTTCATTGGTCAGTAGTTCCTCGCGTGCCCCCACACGCTCTTATCCCTTCAAGTAATTTTTTTCTTTCCTTATCCATTCCTCTATCTTCTCCAATTTCCCTTGCATGCACTTGTCGTGTACCCGCATTCTTCCCAACAATTCATGCAACTTGTGCATGTACTCTCGACTTGCTTTCCAACATGGATAAAGTCCCTTGTATAATTCCTCCATGCCCCGATTACATACAAGTATGTGTTCTTCCATGTGCATCACCTTCATACGCCTGTTCTTTTCTTTCCCTCTCTTGCACCTTTTTCCTTCATGTGCTCCTTTGCGTATTCTTCTGCGCTAGTCATTGTGCCATGTGGCAACTTGGTAGCCTTTGTCTCATGTTACACACAACCTATCAAAGAATGCCAATACAGTAACCAAATCCTTGAAACGAACTAGTGTCGGACACGTGGAAAAAGTGACATTAAAAATGAATAGCTAACCAATCCTTCAGCCAATCAAAGCACGCTAAGAGTCATTGTGTGTCTATTTTACACTTCATACCTTCATATCAACATAACTCTCACTACAAATCTCGATTAATGTGTGGTTGGTTTTGTTGGAAAGATATTGACATGACCTACATGTTAGATCATTAAAATTCAAATATTAGCAGGATTTAGTAGGTGAGATGTAGGGAAACACATTTTTTATCCATTAATGTAGACATCTAATTGACTCAACCATCAAATGTTATTCAAATCTTACCTCCTTCCTTCATCTTCAAGCCAAACAGGATATGAGGAGGCACATCTATGAACATTGTAGGAGGTTTTCAAGGAATTTGTTGCTGGTTGTTAGTGGTTAAATATTAAAATCTAAGTATCCCTCTTCTTTCTCTTCTTCTTCTATAAATGTAAGAGCCATGCTCATTGAAAAAGTTGTTGAACCCTTTGGTTTGCTAAGGACATCAATTCTTTACATATTAAGTTGCGGGTCTTTAGATCCATCTTTTCATGTGGATATTGAAATCATACACCATTGTAATCAATTGTGCATTTTTAGAAGTAATAGAAGCTCGTTTTGTGGCTATTCTCTGTCCTTGGCTCATTTTTATTGCTTCTCCTATGTATTGATCAAGTGATGTGCTACCTTACATCCCTTAGTGCTACTTCTTTTATTGTGCCCCATGAAAATTAATGCACGAATGTGTTTCAGACTATGATACATGTGTTTATCCTCTCTATGTGCACCTTCCCTCCTTTTTTCTTAAGCCAAATGTGTGCATTCCCCTTTTCTAGTTTTATCTCATCCCTTATATTAGTTTTCCATTTACGTATATTCTTTTAACTCAAGTCCCTTGGAATGATTAGCTTAGGATATGTTTTCAACATTAGGAGTACTTGTAGTAGAAGAAATAGGTACATGAATCAACTTTCTCCGAAGGTCTATCTCAAGTGCACAAGGTCTCACAACTTGGAGATAGTCCCATCTTGCCTCAACGAGCTAGTTCAACTTGATTTGGGATGGGTGTAAGTTTGAGCTCCAACAATATTTGGCACACCCAATGGGACTAGTATTGAAAGGTTAAATTTTTTTATTGCTAAGTTCGGTGCGTGGCTTAGTGATTTCTAACCTTTGGAGGCTTTTTTAACACATCTGGTGACTCCCAACACTCGATCTACTATTTTTAGCGCCTACGCACCTTTCATGAGAAGGATACATAAAAACAAAGTACATCTGTGAATAATGCTTTGAGTACCTCCGGACTTATCCAAGAAGAATAATCACTAAAATAGTTGTGCGCGTATCTCCATCTCCAACGTAATGTGCACTTTCCACTCCTCTCTGTAGACTAGTCCATGCTACTATGGAAAATCCACCACCACTAAGAAAATTTACTAACCAAACCGATGAAATTCCCCTCCTTCTCAATGTGTAACATGATTTTCCAACAACCAGCTCAAAAGTATTCCATACTTTACCTGTGAGAATCAAGTCACTCCTGTTGAGCACATTCGCCGCCTATATCCGATTGATCTATGGATTCGTTAGGTTGCGGGATTTGTGGATCACAACCGTAGACTCTTGGTTGTTGCGGTCCTTATGGTCATGTACGAAATCAAGTCCTAATCCCTAGTATCCAATAATCATATGCTTTCTCACTTCTATATTTAGGATTAATAATCGCGCAATCTTCTCGGAGTACTGTTGGTGTCGAAACGCAGCACCCCTGGGACTCTGCAACACGATGGGTTGAGAATCTCAGTGCGATTGCACAACATGGAGCTTTTCCCAAGTGTGGGACCTTGCGAAATCGAGAAAATCTCTCCGGATGAAGGCCGGCTCCTATTCCTCTATTCAGATGCATGAATAAAACGCAGAGGGCTTACCAAAAACCTAATCTAACTTGCCAAGGAGACAGGGTAGAGAATGCATAAAAATAAAACCTAAACTACGGAGGTGATGCACCGAGGAATGAAGAACATATGTTTTGCCAATAAACACAAACCATAGAAATGCAATGCAATATCATGCACGGATAAACATATTCGCAGTGAAAGATCAGGAGGATGCAAAATGAAACACATAGAGGGTTGAGAAACATCCACAGTCATGCATTTATTTTCTCCGAAGGTTTGATACAATACACTGCAAAAATGCCAATAGGCAAAGGTTGCATTACAGTTCCAAATGGGAGGTTTGAGCTCCACAACTCCACCTGCCAAAGAGAAGAAGGGAGGGGCCAAAACAAGAATGTCCCCCATTTTTTAGAGCCTCTCCCGGCCATTTATACAAGAAAAATGAGGGAGAAGAGAAGAATTCGAAGCTCCCCCAACTACCACCAAGACTGCACTTAATTCATCCCATAATGGTGGTAGGTGTTCGACGTGCTTCTTTTTCATGTTTTTCTGACATGCTTCCCCGACGCCGAGACCCGATTTATTTGATGTCGGGTTTTGGAGACCCCTGACATATTTTCTTTGATGTCGGGTTTTGGAGACCCCCCGACATGTTCCTTTGCATGTTTCTCCGCCTTGTTTCTCCGCCTCCGAAACCCTTTTTCTTGCGTCGGTTTTCCAACCCTTGCGACATGTTCTTTGCTGTCGGGTTTATCCGCCCCTCCGACATGCTTCTACGCCATGTTTCTCCACCTCCGAAACCCGATTTGCTGCGTTTATCTATATTTACCTCGGGGTAAATATATACAACAATTTGGTGACTCACGGGGTTACCTGCCTGCTAGGTAGAAGATCAATGGCCTTTTAGCGATCCATTGGGCATGGAGTCATAAGCAACCCTGAAACCAACCTGATACCGCAACTCCTTCTCCGAGAACACGCTGAACTATAGAAAACCAACCCAGGAGCAACAAAACCTGTGCCAAAGCACTTAGGGAAACTGAAACCTAACTACAACAAGACAATGTGCATACGCACTTAGGGAATTGAAATCTAGGCTAATATTTACAAGGGTAGAACTTTTCTCTTTTCAAGAGAATATTTAAGATCGATTCCGTTGACCGAATCGGAGTTCTTCTTTGTCCAATGTGGACAATTGGAAGGCATTGCTATTCTTACATTCCATGACCATGTAGGGGCCACTCCAAATGGCATCAAACTTGGAATGCCTTCCCGGTTTTGCCCGATCCGCATCCCATTTCGAACTAGGTCCCCTCCGAGAAGGTCCTTGCTCTTGCTTTCTTATCAAACCATCTTTTCACTAAGGCCTGATCTATCTCAATCGTTTGAACTACATGTTCTCTAATTTCTTCCAATTCCATCAACTCTGCATACCTAGCCTCCATTGGTTCGAACTCACCAACTCCAGTGCTTCATGAACTCCAATGCAGGGTAGTTCTAATGATATAGGCACACGCGCCTCTTTTCCATAGACCAACTTGTAAGGGGAATTACCTGTAGACCTCTTTGGTGTTATTCTGTCAGCCCATAATGCTGATTTTAGCTTGGTATGCCATGTTCTTTGATTTTCATCCAGAGTCCTCCTGATGATTCTTAGCAAATTTTTGTTCGTGGACTTTGCCTGTCCATTACCCTATGGGTAATAATTGGAAGAGGTGCTCAAGTAGATTCCATTCTTGACAGCCCATTCTGTAATCTTGGAACCTACGAATGCCAATGCATTGTCTGATATGATAGTGGTCGGCACACCGAACCTAGTCACTATTCCTTCATAAAATTCTAGTATATTAGACTCATTTGCCTCTTTGAGCGCTCTTGCTTGATCCACTTGGTGAAGTATTCCGTTCTTTGAGAATCCACTTGTGGCCTTAGCTTGAGTTTGGATTGATGACCCCGACGAAGTCCAATCCCCATTGCATAAATGGTTGGTCAACCAAAATTGGGTGCAATGGAAGTGCTGCTTGTCTTTCTTTGCCTGCGAAGAGTGCACATTTCTTGCACTTTCTTATCCATGTATAGCAGTCATTGAACACCGTGGGCCAATAATATCCTGCCTTCATTATCTTGAGAGTTGTTACTCGTGGGGCAAAATGTCCTCCAGAATCTCCATCATGAAAATCTCGTAACACCCTCTCAATTTGACCTGTCCCAATGCACCTCAATAGAACTCCATTGATGTCCTTTTTGAACAAAACACCATCAACAAGCACATATGGAATGGCTTGTAATCTAAAGTATCTCCTCTTTGCTTTGCTCATTTCTGGAGGGCATAGGCCTATCTGTAGGAAGTGTATCATATTCTGAGTCCAACAAGGAGTAGGCACATCATCATTTTCATGTTCTTGACCATCCTGTAGTACCAAGGTAGTCTCCTTTTCATCACCTACTTCAACTTGTTGACTCAAGGCTAGCTGCTCACATAGTCCCTTTCCACGTACTAGTTTTGTGACCTTGATCTCGATGTCATATTCCATGACACGAGTGATCCATCCTGCACGCTTCTCATTCAGATCCTTGTTTAGAAGGAAGTCCTTGACTCCCGCATGGGAGACCATCAATTGGATCTTGTTGTTTGAGACTAGGTGCTTGAATTTATTTAAACTCCTGATCACTGCAAGGACATGCTTTTCAATGAAAGAGTACCTAGTTTCGTATTCCTCCAAGCCTTGACTGAAGAAAGCAACTGGTTGCTCTAATCCTCCTTTGTTCTGTTGTACTAGGATTGCAGAAATTGTGTCCTCACCACCGAAGGCATATAACATGAAATCCTTGGAGAAGTCTGGATTGACGAGAGTTGGGGCTTGAGATATAGCCTCTTTTATTGCCTCAAAACTTGCCTTTCCTTCGATGTCCACTTAAATGCTATGCTCTTCTTTAACATCAGTGTTATTGGCTTTACGAGAGCTGCAAAGTTTGGAACAAACCTGCGGATGAAATTGATCCTTCCTAAGAAGCTTTGAAGAGCCTTCTTGTGACTTGGCAATGGCAATGCTTGAATTGCTTCAACTTTTCTCGGGTCAATCATCAACCCTTCCTTTGAAACAATATGGCCTAGGCGTTTCCCTCGTGAGCCAAAATATGCATTTTTGGGATTCAATGATACCCCAAATCTTCTACATCTCTAAAATACTTGCCTCAAATGAAAGAGGTGATCCGCTGCATTTTTTGAGAATACAGTGATGTCGTCAAGATATATCAGAACTATTTTATTGATCAACCCCTTGAATGCCATAGGCATTGCCCTTTGGAAGGTGGCTCCAACATTTGATAGGCCAAATGGCATCTTCTTGTAGGCATATGTGCCCCATTTGGTGGTGAAAGCCATCTTGAATTGGTCATCTTCTTTCACCATCACTTGATTATACCCTGAGTAGCCATCTAGGAGAGAGAATCTCTCTGAATCGGATACTACTTGCAATATTTGTTCCATTGAAGGAAGTGGGTAATGGTCTTTGAGAGATGCCCTGTTGAGGTCCCAGAAATCTACACACAACCTGATTTCTCCGCTCTTCTTCCTGACCGGAACCAAGTTTGCAACCCAGCTTGAGTGCTTGATCGGGAATATAATGCTTGCCTCTATTAGCTTGTTAAGCTCTTTCTTCATTAGAGGCTCAATGTGAGGGTTGACTGGTCTCTACTTCTGCCTGATGGGTTTAGCATCTGGATCCAATTCTATGGTATGTTGTGCCAACTTTGGATTGAATCCTCTCAAGTCTTCATAGCTCCAAGCGAAGACATCTGGAAATTCTTGGCAAAGCTGTGTGAAATCTGATTTCTCTGCTCAGTGGCCACTTTACCAATTTGAAGTGTTTTGCCTTCCCCAACTAGAATTGGCTCTGAATCTTCTCTCTTGACCTGTATGTTAGCCTTTTCCTTACAAAACTGGTCGTTAGGGTTGAAGATAGACTCCAATGTTACTAAACCCTTAGGAAGCTTGTTTGTCCGTAGCTGCACTATTTGATCCCCATACTGCTGCTCTAGCCTATCCTAATTTCTAGCTGAGAATTCAACTTCTTCTTGTAAGAAATTGATGATCTGTTGATCATTCTCAAACACTTGCCAGCTTGTGTTATTATCTGGAACTGCTGGCCTCACAATCACATGGATATGTGGCTGCGTTTTTTCTCTTCTGATGTTGTCAACCACATCAAACGTTGCTCCAACTGCTGCGAGCCTATCTGCGGCTTCATTTTTTCTTCCTGGTATGGACACAATGTTGAAAGCTTTGAAATCCTCAATGAGGTCCCATACCCTATTCTTGTAGCTCTTTAGCAGGTCATTCTTTGTAGCATGTTGTCCCCTAACTTGGTTGACGATTAGCTCACTATCTCCAAACACCTGCAAGTTCTTTATGCCCTTTTTCCTGGCCCAATGAAGTCCATGAATCAAGGCCTCATATTCAGCTATGTTGTTTGAACAAGAAAACTGGAAACGAAAAGCTGAATAATACTTGATGTCTTGTGGTGAAATCAACACTGCACCACCTCCAGCACCTTGTCTGCTTCTCGAACCATCGAAGAATAATTTCCAAACTTTGTTTTCATCCTTTTGTTCAGGCTGAATGATGTCGGGAATGGGTGAATTTTCTTCGTGTATACAATACACGCCCAATTCAGATTCTTCAATTTCCTTGTATGGGTCAAATTCATGACTCTTGTTTGCCCATTCATCCAAAGTTAAATCAGGAATTCCCTCGACCTTAGTACTTCTTTCTAGATCACTTGAACACTCCTCCTGATCAAAAGCTGAGCAATTTGCATTGATAGGACTTGGTACATGAGGCTCAATATGGAAATTGGCAATTGGTTCTGACCTGATTGTTGCTTTGGCTCCATACCTTGTCCTAAAAATCATGTGTGACCAATCTGCAGATAAATATCCACCGATTTTTGCAGTGAAGTCTCTTGATAGACACAACGCAAAGAGTGGCGGAAGGTCAATTACAGACACATCTTGCAGAACTGTAACATTAGGACATGAATGTAGTGTTAGGCTTAACCCCTTGATGACCCCAACTGTTCCCACTGCCATTCCATCTAGCTGCACTACTCCTTTCAACACTGGTTCATACTTGACCCAGTTGATCCGCTATTTGCTTCGGCATCACTGAACTACTTGCCCATGAATCTATCATGCAGTTGTGTACCAAGTGGTTTCCAACAATCAATGAAACATAGAATGGTGGAGGCTTCAAATTTTTTCTTGTCTGGCCCCCATCATGTTGCACTGCATTAGTGAGAACTTTCTCATGTCCCTGGTTTGATACATTTGTGGCAGACCAATTAGCCATTGCAGCTTGCAATAAATCTCGTTGCCCTAGGATCGCCAGTGATTCCCACATGGAAATGTTCACATGTGTCTTCTTCATTTGATCGATGATGTTGAAGGGGGATGAATTTTCCTTTTGTTGTCCCTTACTTGGTGCAAACTTTTCTGGAGCTTGAACAGTGTGTGTGTTGCTACAATAGGTACCTTAAGCTGATTTTGCACATTTGGAGCTATGTTTGGTCTACTGACCCCTTGTTGTGTAAGAGTGGGTTGAGAAACAATTGGATTAGATGGTTGTCCCTCTTCTATGCTTCTCTTCTTTGACCGTGTGTTGGCAGCCATGCCTTGAAAAGGTTGTTGGTTAACTCCACAGAAGTCTTCCATTTGCCAATTGGCCAATGTGGTTTCCGTTGGAGGTCCTTCTTGTTGCGTTTCTTCTTTGATTCCCTTCTTGGCTTGGTTCTTGAGGCACACCAATGGTTTGCACCATCAAGGCCTGATTCAGTGCACCATTGAAACATGTTGACTGATTGTGGGGGAGATTGCAAGGGTAACACCAGTCATACTCCTGTGCCATGTTATTTTGTGTTGGGACCAAGGCTCTTGAGGATGTCGTTGCATTTGGATCATACGGTCGAAATGGCCTGGCAGCTTGAGGTTGTCCTTGGTTTTGGTTTTGATTTGCAGCCTGAGGTGGTGGTCTATTCTGTTGGTATGAGGGCCTAGCTTGGTACTGTGCTTGAGGCTGATATGGTCTAGAACTTTGAGCTTGTTGTCTTTTGATAGTCACTAGCTCATTTCCAAGGTTCTGTAGTTGTTTCATAACCTCCTGCAATTCCTTTGAAGTATTTGAAGAAGTGGATGCCTCATTATTGCTTTGATTTCTAGGAGTTGGAATGGGATTCAACTCTGGTGCTTGACTGGTTATAGGATTTCCCATATTTGGATAGAGAGGCATTGGCGGCCTTGGTGCAAGCTTACCAGCTTGGATCAAACAGTTCTCTTCTCTGATAGCTATGTTGTAGGCCCCTGGCAGCGTTGTTCCTCCCATTGATTGGATCGTCATGGCTATGTCTGAATTTATAGCCTTTAAGAAATAAAGGAATGCTCCTTTGGCAGTTGGCCTAACAGCTATTGGGATCCTGTCCCATGTCCGTTGGAACCTAAAATTGAAATCTATCATTTGCTCGTTAGGAGCTCTTTTAATTGTTGTCAGTTGTTCCAATAAAGACAAATTATCCGCCCTCTCCCCAAATTGGTTGCAAAGAGCTGAACAAAGTTGGTTCCAATTCGTAATGGACCCTGCTGTGAGGCTCCTAAACCATTGTAAGGCCTTACCTTTGAAAGATGAAGCCAATAACTTGACTGCAACATCCATTTCATTTATTTCGTGGATTGCACATGCATTAGCAATATCTTGGATGTGATCAATAGGAGTAGTATGATTTTCTCCTGTGAAATAGGGGATATTCTTTAGCGCTGCAACTGGAATTTGATTCTGAGCATTTAGGGCAAGTGGACTACTTCCCGTGAAATTGACAAAGGGATTCGGTGGTAGATGTGCCATTATGATTGGCCTGAGAACCCTGGTCGATGCGAGGAAAGGTCTACTAGGTGGAGGTGTAGACAAAGTCCTGTTAGGTGGAGATGGCGATCTTTGTGATCTTCTTCCTCTTCTTCCTCTACACGGTGAAATTTGCAAGTGGAAAAATAGCCCCTCCTCTCGAGTATTGGACCTAGTTCGAATTCTTCTCATGTGCCAGGCAACTTGTGCTTCTACACCACTAAACTCTATCCCTTCGAGTCGCCGGATGTGTTAGATAACAAGCCTCTAAAAGGCTGGGTTTTCCAGCTACACACCAAACTTGATAATATTGAAAATATAATTTAAAATTTTGAAAGACCCGAGAGGAGACAATCTTCAATCCGAATTGGGCCTTGTTGTGCGGTGCGGATCCCCGAAAAGTACAAGTGGAACTCAGGTCATGTAATGCAACTCACAAAACCCGAATTGCTATGTGTCGGAAACTTGGAACATGTCCGACATCCCTCAAAACCCGAAATCACTATTGTCGGGAATAGGACCATGCAATGCATCCCCCAAAACCCGAATTGCTGCTTTGATGTTCTCGGATCCCGAAAACCCGAAATCACTAAATACCCGAAATTTTGAAAATCAAAATATCAAAAAACTAAAGATACCCTTTTGAAGATTACCCTCAGATCTACCAACTGTTGAAATTTTGACCTGTTTTGAGCAAGATAAACCCTTGAAAAATGATTTCGGAGTTCAGGCTAGGAGGTGCAAAATCTGAAATTTGTAAAAACTGTAATTTTTAGTGTAAATTTCATGAAAACTCCTTCAAATTTTGATGGAATGACCTCTTGGTCCCACCGGGCGTGCCAAAACTGTTGGTGTCGAAATGCAGCACCCCTGGGACTCTGCAACACGATGGGTTGAGAATCTCAGTGCGATTGCACAACATGGAGCTTTTCCCAAGTGTGGGACCTTGCGAAATCGGAAAAGCTCTCCGGATGAAGGCCGGATCCTATTCCTCTGTTCAAATGCATGAATAAAATGCAGAGGGCTTACTAAAAACCTAATCTAACTTGCCAAGGAGACAGGGTAAGAGAATGCATAAAAATAAAACCTAAACTACGGAGGTGATGCACCGAGGAATGAAGAACATATGTTTTGCCAATAAACACAAACCATAGAAATGCAATGCAATATCATGCACGGATAAACATATTCGCAGTGAAAGATCAGGAGGATGCAAAATGAAACACATAGAGGGTTGAGAAACATCCACAGTCATGCATTTATTTGCTCCGAAGGTTTGATACAATACACTGCAAAAATGCCAATAGGCAAAGGTTGCATTACAGTTCCAAATGGGAGGTTTGAGCTCCACAACTCCACCTGCCAAAGAGAAGAAGGGAGGGCCAAAACAAGAATGTCCCTATTTTTTAGAGCCTCTCCCGGCCATTTATACAAGAAAAATGAGGGAGAAGAGAAGAATTCGGAGCTCCCCCAACTACCTCCAAGACTGCACTTAGTTCATCCCATAATGGCGGTAGGTCGGATTCCCAACAACTCAAAACATTGCGAAACTGTATTTTGCATTTTTAAGAACTTGTTCCCACCCAATTAAAGATATCCGGTCGTAGTTGGGTAGAGGACATTGAGAGCTTTCGAAAATTCCAACCTTGTGTGAATCTCGAGCTCCTGTAAAAAGTTATGGCGTCTCAATATTTCCCGCGTCGTGGTCTTGCGCTTCCCGATCGGGTTCGGGTTTCTCCTTTGCATGTGCATCGGGTTCGAAGGGGTGCTCGACATGCTTCTTTTTCATGTTTTCCCGACGTGCTTCCCCGACGCCGAGACCCGATTTCTTTGATGTCGGGTTTTGGAGACCCCGACATATTTTCTTTGATGTCGGGTTTTGAGACCCCCGACATGTTCCTTTACGTTTTCTCCGCCTCCAAAACCCGCTTTCCCTTGCGTTGGGTTTTCCAACCCTTGCGACATGTTCTTTGCTGTCGGGTTTATCCGCCCCTCCGACATGCTTCTGCGCCATGTTTCTCGCCATGTTTCTCCGCCTCCGAAATCGATTTGCTGCATTTATCTATATTTACCCGAGGGGGTAAATATATACAACAGTACCTCACAGGCGTTCTTACAACCTGGATTCTTAGGCTAGTATCTATATCTAGAAGAGTGTCTCCTACATCATGGCTATGGGATGAAAGGATCACAACCAAAGGTTTTTTCTCTTTCGAACCCTTCTACATTCATGTGAATGTTTGCCTAGGGTAATCTATAGTTCGGTTGATTTGACCAAAATGTGTGTGCTTGGTCGTCTTCTATATTTAATCCTCTCAACTGAGAGCTGATCAGTCGTAAATCTGTTGTTGTTTGGAAGACTTGGATCCTGAGATTTTGGTCTATGTCAACTATTCTTTGTGATGAGATTGGGTTGAGGCATAATTGGCTCAAATACGTATTCCCCAGGCTCCTTGGGTCCCGTGATTGTCATACAAAACAATAATGTAAATCTAAGCGCAACAAAGTGAATTAAACTATGTGGAATAAATCTAGAACATATATATAATTTCTATTTTTGTATTTTCTCGAGAAACTTTTAAGAATTTAAGAAAGCAGCTATTTAAACGTATCTAGAATTTTAACAACTAAGATAAAAACATAAAACAAACAAAATAACCAAGTGTAGTTATTTTTCTGTGTAATTTATAGATCTATTCTAAATAATGAAATAACTTGCTTAATCTATTTGCCAGACTCTCGATCCTACCTCAGAAGTGAGGAATGAATCATAGTTTCTTAGAAACTATCAATCCCCACAGCTTCCCTGGCAATATCAAAAGTAAACTTAACTGAAAAGAAGTGATTATCTACTCTATTTGATATATTTCTAACTTTAGAACTTTGAAAGCTAGAACCTGGATTCTGCATAACAGTGGCGAATCCAATGGTGTGTGTGATCTTGTCCCCTCAGTGTGATCTCCTCGTTCCTTTGTGTTCACGTGAATCCAGAAAAGCGTGTAATGCTAGCATCAACAGAAGTAGATTTTGGGACAAAGGTAGCTCAGAATGTAGACTGAATATAATGCGAGTAGGAGAGGGATAGCGTAAGAGTACAGAGCTTGGTTTATGCAATTCCTAGCGGGATTTATCATGGGTCATGCAATATAAAGCGTCCAAAACTTGAAACTATCTGTTTTGAGGAGCAAACCTGCTGCAACTTTAATGGCTTCCTAAGTTATTCTACTCCAATGGATTGGGTGAAATAACAAGACACTTTGCTTGCACAAGATGGATATGTGGCTTACCAACACCAACAATGCTAACTAAGCATGCAAAGAATTGAAACTATGGCTTCTAAGCAAGATAACCGACTAACTATTGAAAATGGGAGTATGAGAAGTGAATGAGGGGCCAGACCGTAATGACAACACTTGCACAAGATGGATATGTGGCTTACCAACTGCAAAACAATGCTAACTAGGCATATAATGAACTAAACTAAGAACTCTAAGCAAAATGAAAGCTAAATCTATTGCAAAGAGAAATTCAGAGGTAAAACTTGAGGGCCATTTGCTTGAGCACAAGCCATTTATTTATAGCTTTTCATTCACCCAAAGATCAAAACCAAACTGAACTCTAAAACTATAAACAATGGCCAAACACTATTCCAGGGGACCAAAAACATAAATGCAAGCCTAAGTTGGCAAGGAAAAGTTGGTGAAACATTGATTTTTACGTGAGTCACGTTAAAACGCTTTACGGAAACGCGTAAAGGACTACCGCTCTTAGTAGGGTGGCGGTTATAGGACCGCCGCCCTGATCAGGGTGGCGGTCACGAGACCACTTCCCATGCGGGGTGGTGATTTTGTCACTTTGAAGAGCAAAAGGCCAAGAAAAGAGAAGAAAAGGGGAAAACAAAGCACGTGGGGGCTAAGCGGGGCATGCGGGATGTTAACGCATACTTGGAGATCTTTTCCGGATTCCGAACACCTTGCGAGGAGACCTGTATCATCATTGGGGCACTTGTTATGTTGTTCCGGCAGTACAGTACCTTACAATTTTGGGTACGTACATATTGCCCCCTCGGAGAAGCGTTTTAGCCATGAAGAGGCGTAAAACGGTGGGTCCGAGTATGGCAGTCCCGAAATGGGAAGTTAGAAGTTATACCTGACACGTCCGTGTGTTGAAATGACGCCATCCAATATTCCCGCTACCTATAAAATGAAAAGAGAACTCAAGTGCAGATAGATACAATAGTTTGAAAAATAAACGCTAAGAATAACAGGGAATGAGAACGTACCATTTGTGCGGGGATAGGAACTTACCTCCATCAGCGCTCCAAACCTGTGAAAAAGTCATTTTAAAATGAAACAGAGTGCTATATGTATGAAAGTGGGCCCATTTTCCTATTCATTTGCACGAGTCGATTTGGTTGATTTTGAGCTCTGGGACCCATGGTGACGGTTTCTTGCGTGAGTAGAGTCGAAACGTCTGCAAGCGAGATAGTGATCATGCCTCCACGTGCGGAACATCGACCTCAGCGATCACAGGTTAGTTTTCTTCAGTTTATTATTTTTCCCCCCTTAATTTTGAAATGCTAAATACTCTGCAATGGGGGGGTCATTTTTGAAAATGCTAGTGTTAAAAGGTCCACCTAGGGGGGGCGCCTACTGGGTAGGCTCTTTTTTTAGGTTAAATGGCTATTTTTGCACTTTTTAGGCCTTTTTAGTTTTAAAAACCCACGTGGATTTCCGGACCACGACCGCCGCCCTGCCCAGGGCGGCGGTTACATGACCGTCATCCTGCTCAGGGTGGCGGTTACACGACCGCCGCCTTTAAGGTGGCGGTTACAAAACCGCCTCCCTGCTCAGGGTGGCGGTTTTGCACAGAATGCAAAAGGAACCTGTTTTTGAGATTGTGTTTGTATTTTTAGCATTTCTACGTGTTTTCATGATTTTCTCAGTATTGCCTAGATGCTAACTTACTTTGTTTTGTGTGTTTTTGGGTGTATGTAGGCGAGAGAGGAGTACATCCGATGGAGTAGAGAGAGGGAGTGTGATTGGCTCCCAGGGGTATTAGATACCCTCTCACAGGATGAGGAGGACACACTTCAGAGGGCTGGCATATTGCGCATATCGCACGTGCCCCATGTTACACCATCTAGTCACATCCTTTGTGACTTGTTTTCATACTAGGGATGCAGATCGGAACACCTTCCGATTGCCAGGGGTCTGTGGCGAGTGGACCATTACATTGGAGGATGTCTACCGCATTCTGGGGGTCCCGATCATCGGGAGGCGACTCACTTTAGAGACAGCAGGCTCACGGGCACAAATTACACAGTGGGCAACTTATATGGGAGATGCAGCCATCTCCACGGAGTCGAAGAAGGGGTTGAGAGTTCGATCTATTCCTCTTGCCCATCCCCATATTTCGACAGGCCATCATGGGGATCCTTGCCTCGAAGATTGATCGGGGACAAGGAGGGGACACATTATTATACTGCTGGGCCCCCATTATTGCATAGATAGAGGGGCACGGTCGGATATACACTTGGGGAGTAGACATTCTTGGGACCACCTACCACGATCTATACAGGGTGGTCCGTTTATAAGGGCAGTCATTGAGCCACCCGACTTTAGTCATGAGTTGGGTTTATGAGCATTTCATGCCTTATGACGGGGTGTGGAGGTGGTAGATCCTGGAGCTATTAGGGCAGCCAGATGGATAGACATGTCGGTGCTTAGAGCACCTCATCAGCCAGTTGCCTCCCTGACTACTGCCGACATGGAGGCGACACCGTATCAGACTATGGCGGGCATATGGGGTGAGGAGACTCTTACCTTGATCTCCTTCTCCACCACAGGGCAGCTTATTGATAGAGTGGGACGAGTGGAGGTACACCCCTTTGGCCGGGTTTCTCGGCCAGTTTGGCCTACCATATACGGGTATGCTTCCCCAGTGGCGCGGTTTACTGATCGAGTTTGTGATGCCGGAGGGGGGCCTAGAGGCTAAGGTTGGACAGTGATTACTCCTGGAATTCCTATTGCAGCCAGGAGGATAGTTCGTGCTAGAGGGAGAGCCGGTGCACCTCAGGCACCTTTACTTCGGATTGCCACGGGTCCTACCCATAGCAGCGATGACCCTATAGAGGTAGACTCTGAGTCTGAGGAGTTTATGGGGGGAGATAGAGGACAACGATCCTGAGTGGCATGACACTCAGGGCATCATGCAGGCAGAGAGGGCTGAGCAGTAGCGCGAGAGAGGATACTCTAGTTTCGAGGAGCCACTCTCCCGGGGCCATGGTGGAGAGGATGAGTCAATTGCTCCTGCCATAGGAGCAGCCCCTCAGTCGGCAACGGCATCCGTGGTAGGTGCCGGCCCCAGCGACCCATCTTGGAGGCCTGGTGATCCGAGTAAGTTACCCTTTCTCCCTTTTAATGTTTATTTGTAGGCTCTCCTTAGTTGCGATCTTGTATCTTATAGTTTCTTGTTTAGTTTCTAATTCACTTTCTCCTTTGTTTGTAGATACTATTGATGAATGGCGGGATTTGATCCGCAGGGTATCTACTGATTCCCTGATGATCCCCATGGATAGGACCCGTGTAGAGCTTTCCGTAGATGCTGGGGAGCCTTCAGCAGCCTGGTAGGCATACCGACGTCTTTGCTCCAGTCTGGCATGTGGCCAGGATGGTATCGACCCTTCGCACCGAGATAGCGGGTGCATGGGACGGATGAGCATCGATGAGAGCCATTCTTGTGGTGAGACTGCGGCTGCTCCTCGAGACCCTGAGCCCTCCGTACATTCAGAGCACCGGCGTAGCCGAGTCCTAGGCGTGGGCATGCACCTTCGGAGGGGTCACGTAGGGATTGAGAGGCCACTTGGCTCTCATAGATTTTGTTTTATATATTCTTTTGTATATCACGGGCTCTTTGAGCGTTTTGACCATGCTTAGTGCATGATGGCATTGTATATAAACATTGATCATTTATATATACGCATTTGTTCTGGATCAAAATCTTGGCACTCATGGTTTCCTTTCTATTTCCAGTTTCCCTATGTATACTACGATGTATGTTTATATGCTTTTTAGAATGTATGCAATGGAGAACAAATGATGCAAATGTTTGTTTCCTTTTGTGTATTTCATGATGCTGATATATGTAGATATAATGTGATTTTGAATCTTAGCTTCTGTAAGCAATTTTGGATACCTCATGTTTGTTTTGCAGAGTGATGAATACAAACCAGTACGATGAACAGATAAACTTGCCCCACTCCTAACTCCATGCAACTAGTAAGATGCGAGGGCTCATCACCGAGAGCTAGAAAGGGCACAAGTTGCGAGGTGTAGCTGAAATGATAGTGATGAAAGACAGACAAAGCTTTGGTGGAACCAAATTGGAAGCTACAAGCTTACTCTACCCGAGTGACTTCATAGTTTAGAATGCAACTTACTTTGTGGTTTATCTAGACTTAGATCCGTAGATGGCCACATAGTAGACAAAATCTGGGTTTTTAGGATTTTAACTCTCTTGGAATTTTGAACATCTGATTCATTTATTTTTGACTCAAAGTTTCAAAGTTTGAATTGTTTGTGTATGACCATTTGCATTTATTTGTCAAGAGGACCCCCTACACTTTGCCCCATGCTACTAGTAAGAAGCGTGGGTTTAACACCATGGGAAAAGCATAGGCGAGTAAGGGCATTTCCATCCTTTCCCAACCCTACGTCACTAGTAAGAGATGCAAGCTCATCACCGAAGGTTGGTGGGGCAAGGAAATGTGTAAAATTAAAATTTTCTGTTTAATCACTTTTTGACTTGTTTTCTTGAGTAAAATGTCAGTATGTGCTTATTTCCAAAGAGATATACATATGGGATAGATGTGACACCATGAAGCTTCTAGAACAGACCATAGGCAAGACACCTACCCTAAGAAGAAATCAAAGCGAGAATAAACTTGCAGATCTTGGTATGGTTACCGTTAAGACTTTGTCATATCTAGCTTTATTTGATAAAATGATTCCGAGATAATTTGATGACATCATGAAAATGGAGAGGTATGATTAAAGAGTTTATGCCAACAACATCATGAGTTTGTAATGAATTGCTTTGAGAATAGATTCCTTGATCACCATTTATGTAAGAAACAAGTGGACAAAATGATCTTAATCTATATGAAGATGCAATGTAAATATATATAAGTAGTGCTAGCTGCTTATGCGTAGAACCGCTTGAGGTGCAAGGAATTGACTGTTTCGCCAAATTCCTCACCTTCTAGCATACATAAGAGGTATGCACCATTTCCGTAGTCCTTCATGACTCGGTATGGGCCCAACCATTTGGGCCAATTTCCTTCCTTCGCCGGTCTTCTTGTCGATCCGGTTGTCTAGCCTTAGAACTAGATCACCTTCGTATATGTCGCGTTCATAGACCTTCTTGTTGTCTTTGCCGGCACATCGGGTCAAAGATATAAGCTCTATGCCGCTGTTCAGCATTTAACCTAGTTTCATCTAGGCTTTCTAGTTGGGAAAGATGTGCTTCTCTGTAAGCGTCTTCATCCAGAATCCCTTGTAATGAAATGCGGAGACTGGGTATTTCGACCTCAAGTGGGAGAACTGCCTTTGCCCCAAATACTAACGAGAAAGGAGTTTCTCCCGTTGGTGTTCTTATTGAGGTTTGGTGGGCCCACAAGGCTGGATATAACTTCAAATGCCAATCTCATTTGTTTTCTTTCACAGTTTTAAGGAGAATGGCTTTCAGTGTCTTGTTTGTCGCTTCAGCCTATCCGTTGGCTTGAGGGTAATACAAGGAAGCCGTATGATGGCTTATCTTAAATTTATTGCATAGTTCGCGAACCTCTTCATTCTTAAAAGAAGTTCCATTATCGGAGATAATGATTTGCGGGATACCGTACTGCAAAATGATTTGGTTTAAAATGAACTTGGCGATTACAGAACCAGGTACAGTAGTAAGAGGCATAGCCTCTACCCATTTGGTAAAATATTC
Organism: Taxus wallichiana var. yunnanensis; assembly: GCA_018340775.1. Taxonomy (NCBI): domain Eukaryota; kingdom Viridiplantae; phylum Streptophyta; class Pinopsida; order Cupressales; family Taxaceae; genus Taxus; species Taxus wallichiana. The sequence continues at coordinate 351,791,894 of CM031244.1, forward strand.
AGTGGCCGTGATTATAAAATTATGGCCGTCTGTGGATGAGGGAGAGAATTTCCCTATTAAGTCTAGACCCCATGTAGAAAAGGGCCATGGAGTAGCGATTGGTTGCAGAGCTTGTGCCGGCATGTGGATCTCATGGGAGAATTCTTGGCACTTATGACACCTGCGTACAAACTCTATTGCGTCATGTTCTAGAGTGGGCCAGAAATAGCCCATTCGATGTATTTTTCGAGTGGTGGCATGGCCACCGAAGTGGCCTCCACATATTCCACTGTGGGATTCATGGAGAATCTTCTTGGATTCTTCTGCATTGACACATCTCAAGAGCATTCCATCGAATGCTTTTCGATGAAACACTTGCTCTATAATCACGTATTTAGCTACGATAATATGTAACCGCCTTCTTTGTTGTGGTGTAGCTCCTTCTGGATACGTATGGTCCATGATATAGTTAATGATATCAGTGTACCAAGGACACTCAGAGATAGAGGGTCGGGTTTCGATGTAGTATACGCACTCATCTAGAAAATCTAAATCTACTAGATCACCTCCATCTAATGGGTTATCAGCTAACCAATACGTAATGATTTGTCCCTTAACTGACTTCTAATTTATAAATGTTAATTCGAATTCTCCCATTAAAGTTATAAAACGTCCAGCCTTTTTAGACAAGGACCTTGTGTGAGGAAAGTTTGTAAGTGGTCCGTTTTTACCATAACCCTTGTTTCTTGATTCAGCATATAGTGTCTTAAGTGTTTAGTAGCAAAGACTATGGCAAGGCATTCTCGTTATGCCTGTGTATAGCATGTTTCATAGTCGAGTAGTGTTCGGCTGATGAAATAAATCACACGTTCTCTCTTGTCATCGTCCTTTTGGGCCAACATACAAGCTAACGAGACATTGGTAGCTCGTGAATATAAAATTAACGGGTGATCTAGTTTAGGTGGCATTAGCGTAGGTGGTGACAACAAGAAATGCTTAACTGTGTCAAAAGCTTCATTGCAGTCTTTGGTCCAATCAATGCTATAGTCTTTCTTGAGTAAATTGTTGATTGGATGAATGGTGAAGCTCAAGTCCGGGATGAATCTTCGTATTTCACCCGACTTTCAGAAATGACACGATTCCGATTCATCCAAAGGTGGAACCATTTTGAGGACAGCCCAAATTTTGGTTGGATCAACATCTATCCCTCATGACGATATGATGTAACCTAGGAGCTTTCCTCCTGTTATGCCAAAGATGCATTTCTCTGGATTTAGCATGACTCCGTATTCTATTAGGCGTGAAAGAATGACGTGGAGTACTTCTAGATGGTCACAACGCTTCTTGGCTTTAGCCAACAAGTCATCTACGTAGGATTCCACGATTTTATGGATTAAATCGTGGAATATATATGTCATAGCTCGCTAGTATGTAGCACCAGCGTTCTTGAGACAAATGGCATAACAACATAGCAATAGGTTCCCCAAGGAGTTATAAACGTGGTTTTAGCTTGATCTTGCTCAGATATTTTGATTTGATTGTATCCCGAGAATCCATCCATGAGAGACAAAAGTTCAAATCCAGCTGTTGCATCAACAATGACATCTATGGATGGTAATGGGAAATCGTCCTTAGGACATGCTTTGTTGATGTCTCAGAAATCTATACAGATGCGTATCTTTCCATTCTTCTTGAGAACGGGAACGATGTTAGATACCCATTGGGAGTAGTCGACTGGTTTGATGAATCCTACTTGTAGGAGTTTTATTATTTCATCTTTCACCATGAGAGCCACCTTGGGTTTCATGGGTCTTGATTTTTGTTTAACTGGTTTTGCATCAGATTTAGTGACGAGGTTGTGCACCGCGATGTGGGGTGCGACTCCTGTCATCTCCTTATAATTAAATGCAAATGCCTTCTGATGTTCTTTGAGGATCCGAGTGTGTATTTCTACTTCTTCTGGGGTTAACGAGGACCCTAATTTCAATATTCTTGGTTCATCTTCTGTCCCGATGTTGACATCGATTGTTTCTTCGATCAAAGAGGCATTACCCTCTTCAAACTCAGGCGGTGCTGGAGGTAAATCCAAATCATCCCCATTTTCTACTGCGTATATGCTAGGTTCCATTTGTGAGGGAAGATCCATCATGGGATTTCCAAAATAGGAAGACGAATGTGGAATTAAGGACAAATCTAGCATATGATAGGAGAGATGTAGTGCTGCATAGGCGTTTAAGTAATCCAAAGTAGCCACATCACTATTAACATGATCCAGAATGGTAGATTCACTTCTGTTTAAAAGGGGATTTGTCATTGTTTTTATCAATGGTTCATCACGAATGGATACCGTGAAATGGGTATCCTCTAACTCATTGCTTGGAGTAAAACGTGATGCTAAAGTTGCTATTGAATCAGCGAGAAGATTTTTCTCTCGTGGGATTGCTTCAATGGATATAAAGTTAAACGCCTTGCTTAAATCTAATATGACTTTTTGTAAAGGCTGCAGTGTTCGGCTTTGGTTTCATATACTTCAGAAACTTGGTTTGTTACTAATTGCGAGTCTCCTAAGACTCTGATGTCATCAACACCAATTCTTTTGGCTAAGGTGAGGCCAAGGAGGAGGGCTTCATACTCAGCGCCGTTGTTTGTGCATTCATAATTTAGCTTAAAGGCAAATGGTAGGACTTTCTCTTCGGGTGAAGTAAGAATTACACCAGCCCCCGCTCCATAACAACATTTAGCTCCATCAAAATGGAGAGTCCAATACTTAGCTGGGAGTATAGATGTTGGGGTATCTGTTGCATTTGCGCACTCCACTTCTACCATGCAGAGATCCTCTACTGGAAGGGAACCAATACTTAAGGGATATCCTATGCCTACTGAATCAAATGGTAAGAACATTGGTAAATCTTGTTCTATTAACTCAACGATTTTTGCAGTAGTCCCTAATGATACCGTTTCTATAGTGTTAGCCTTATCTTTGGGGGTTGGGGTTGTTTTGGTTATGCTGATAGTTTCAAGATCCGTTGTAGGTACCAACTTCTCCTCTGGTTTTGCGTCAGTGGGTTTATTAAGTTGGTTTGTTGGAAGTTCAAATTCCGAGTGCACACCTGGTCTTTTCTTTAAATCAGCTAGGTGTATATCGAAAGGTTTTGGATCGCCTTTGGCTACAAACACCTTTCCTAGATGCAAGAATCTTACTTCTTGGAATAACGTAGAAGGGATTTCCTTCATTCGGTGTATCCATGGTTGTCCGAGAATCATATTATAATTAGTTTCCCGATCTATAATATAAAACTCAGTTAGGATTGTTTTGGGTTCTAAGGTGACCGGTAGTATTATAGTTCCTATCGAAGTGGCTTTAAGGCTATCATAGCCTCTCAATGTATTTCGAGTGGTGGAACAGTTTGTTTCCCCATATCCTAGTTTTTGAAGGAAAGAGAAGGGGACTATGTTAACTGCGGCCCCATCATCAACCATTTCTCGTTTTACATAGTTATTATAAACCCATACTTGTAAGTGTAAGGCTGGATCACCTCGGCGTGCAATTTCAGCATCTGTAGGCATTTTACTTATTTCGAATATGAATTTGACATCCTTGTCCGGCTGCCCCAGGAGGGTGGATATCAAAATCTACATGATTTACTTGTGTTTCGGGAGGTGGAGTGATGTTAATTAGATGAACTAAACCTAATGCTTCTAAAAGAGCAGCCACTGTGGCGGAGAGTTCTTTAGTAAGTCTAAAAATGAAATGTGTGAGAAGGTTTTGTTAGGTCGCTAATTAAATCATAGGCACCTACGGGTTTTTCTACTATTTGTTGACTCTTTTCTATTTCCGGGTGACTTGGGCTTGGTTGAGAGAAATACTCTTGTGTTCTTGTTATAGCTTCGATAGGTAGTTCAACGTCTAGTTCTACCAAACCGACTATCTTGGGTCTCGGTGATTTCCTAATTGTGGCGCAACTGATGGATTTAGTGAAGTCGAGGCTTCATGATCATTGTTTCCCGTCATTGCACCCTTGTTTGTCCCAGTTGGATTTAGTTTGTTATTATCATGATTTGGGAGTGGATCGTTAAAGATTTTGAGGGGAGCATTCTGAGGGGAAACTACCCCTGCGAGCGTGCTTGGTGGTGGTGACACGGGATCTGCAAAAAAAATCTGTGAAGAACTGTCTTTGTTCTTCTGGAAAATGTTGCATGAATTTATTGTAGTCACGACACGTTCTAGTATCATGACCTCGAATTTTGTGGAAACCACAATATGAATGGGAATTGTATTTCCTAGTTTGTTGGTTTGGTGTATATTGTGGCCTAAAACTCTGATCAAACTGTTGCCTATTAGGATTAAAGTTTTGCATTTTTGTTTCTGGCTTTGATTTTGGTTTTGATAACCAAATGAGTTTTGGCTTGACCCTTGTATGGGATTTCGCCATTGTTGTTGTTGTTGTGGATGGTTAAAATCCACTATATTGATTAATCGGGGTAAAGTTGTTGTTTCGTTGGTTGTTTTCATTGTGATGGAGTATTGACAACATTTACCCTCTTAGGCTGATCGGTTATTCCATCCGTTGTTATTTACCCCCGATTTTTGTTAAGGATTTTAGGTCCTTAATTGATGTTTGCATGGTGGGATAATTTGTAGTGTTACGATTGGGGGCGATTAACCTCCCGTTTGTTCCATATGTCTTACGACCACTATCAATTGTTGCTTGATCTATCAAAGAGCACTTTCAAGTACTTCATCGTAAGTTATTAGTGGGAACTTCTAGACTTATTCCTTCACTTCTCTGCTTTGAGAGAATGAAGGAATAAATCACATAGTTCCATCCGATCCATATTTGGAGCACTTGCTTTGAAGAATAAAGAACTATATGCCACCTCTGGATGAAATGGGCGACGGATTCATTGTGTTCTTGTTTAATGTGCAAGAATTCCCTGATTCCTATTCTTAACAGTTTGTTCATGTCAAATGCCTTAATGGACTCGATACGAGTTGTTTAAATGAATGGATGGAAGCCTCAGGTATTCTATAATACCACGAGAGCAATGCCTTCCAAGGTTTTGGGAATATTTTAGCAACAACCCCATCCCAAGGAGTAGTTCGCGTATGGTACATGGCGTAAGCTTTGATATGCGCATTTGGATCTCCCTTGCCTTTGTACTTGGGTAAATCGGGAAGGGGTCTTGGAAGCATGACGCTTCATATGGTGAAATCTAAGGGCTCTTTCAAATATTCCGAATACATCCCTATCGCATAGGTTTCGACCATTGATGGCGGTTCTTTGAGGGAGTGGTGGTGGGATGGGTTGTTGATATGGCACAGCGTATGCATTGGTAGGGGCATAGGGAAGTCCTTGTGTTTGAGCAAAAATGCCGGGAGGAGTACATATCTCCTTGTGGTGATTTGGAGTACATGTTTAAGTATGACAGGGTATTATCCAGAATGGATTGTTTGATACTAGGCCGGGAGGAATGGTGTTAGAGATGATGGGCCTAGTTGGTGTTTGTTGTGGATCTGCGAGGAGGCATACCTAACGTGCCTATTCCTGTGAGGAGATCTACTTGGCTAGGATGGTGTGGAGGATTGGAACCCCCTGTTTGTATGAATTGTGAATTTTGACTTGCTTGGGCAAGTTCTAACCCTCTCACTTTTTCTACTAACATTGAAATGACTTCATTTGGTGAAATCACGGTGCTTTGCCTTAGCGGAGTTTGTTGTATACCCTGGTGTTGTATAGGCATGTGATATCCTACTATGAACTGATCGCTATCTTGCTAAGTTTCTCTGAGAGTATTTCCTATATGCAGTGGCATAGAGGTATTTTCTTGGAAAGAGACCTCGGGTTGTGTTTGTAAACCTCCTACATGCGGGTACATACCTCGAGAGTGTTGTTCACTCCTAGGATAACGTATTGAGTGTTCATCATCTAAGACTAGGTATGGGTCTGATTGTCTACTAATTTGTGGTCTAAGTAGCATCTGAGGAGATGAACCAGATTCTCCGGTAAACGTCATATTATTTGAGCACAATGCTCTGTTTGTTGTTTTCGAGGGGTTGGTCTAACTCCTCGGTTTGAAAAGACGAATTATATCGATTCTTGGAGTTTGTGTTAACAAATGATTAGTTGAGTAGTTATCCCCCATAATGAGAGTGAAGGTGATGATTGTCATTACATTGGGCGTAGTATGCCTCAAGACCCAAGAGGGTCTGCCATATGCATCGAATCCCGACATATTCGGGGGTATATGAATACCCACGAGAATAATGGGAAGGAACAAAGGTGATTCGTGAAAGCTAATGAGGCGAGAGAAGATGAAAAGTATACTAAACTTGGAAGAACACGTGATCTTATGACTCCGAATTAGAAAGTAGGAAGTTTATGTCACTTCACTAATTTTGTTTGTTTCACGTTGGGTTCACCAATTTTGTACATCGGAAAAGCGACAAGCGGCGTGGGAATCTGCGGTAACTCTTCCGCGTGCACTCCAACCTCCCGAGGTCATGCCGAGATGGCCGGTGGGGATGGAATATGCATGGGATGCGAAAAAATAGTTAGGTAATCTAATGTCTTCAATACACACTAGTGGTATCTATATCTAGAAGAGTGTCTCCTGTATCAGGTAGTCGTGGGACCAAAGGATCTCAACCAAAGGTTTGTTCTCTTTCGAACCCTTCTACAGTCATGTGAATGTTTTCCTAGGGTAATCTGTAGTTCGGTTGATTTGACCAAAACATGTGTGCTTGGTCATCTTCTATATTTAATCCTCTCAACTGAGAGATGATCAATCGTAAATCTGTTGTTGTTTGGAAGACTTGGATCCTGAGATTTTGGTCTATGTCAACTATTGCTGTGACGAGATTGGGTTGAGGCACAATTGGCTCAAATACGTATTCCCTGGGCTCCCTGGGTCCCGTGATTGTCATACAAAACAATAATGTAAATCTAACTGCAACAAAGTGAATTAAACTATGTGGAATAAATCTAGAACATATATATAATTTCTATTTTTGTATTTTAGAAACTTTTAAGAATTTAAGAAAGCAACTATTTAAATGTATCTAGAATTTTAACAACTAAGATAAAACTTAAAACAAACAAAATAACCGAGTGTAGTTATTTTTACTGTGCAATTTGTAGATCTATTCTAAATAATGAAATAACTTGCTTAATCTATTTTCCAGACTCTCGATCCTACCTCAGAAGTGAAGAATGAATCATAGTTTCTTAGAAACTATCAATCCCCACAGCTTCCATGGCAATATCAAAAGTAAACTTAACTGAAAAGAAATGATTATCTACTCTATTTGATATATTTCTAACTTTAGAACTTTGAAAGCTAGAACCTGGATTATGCAGAACAGTGGTGAATCCAATGGTGTGTGTGATCTTGTCCCCTCAGTGTGATCTCCTCGTTCCTTTGTGTTCACGTGAATCCAGAAAAGCGTGTAATGCTAGCATCAACAGAAGTAGATTTTGGGACAAAGGAAGCTCGAATGTAGGCCTAATATAATGCGAGTAGGAGAGGGATAACGCAAGAGTACAAATCTTATCTTATGCAATTCCTAGCGGGATTTATTGCGGGTCATGCAATATAAAGCGTCTAGAACACAGAAACTATCCTGTTTTGAGGAGAAAAACCTGCAACATTAATGGCTTCCTAAGTTATTCTACTCCAATGGATTGGGTGAAATAACAACTGCCTGCACAAGATGGATATGTGGCTTACCAACAGCTGAACAATGCTAACTAAGCATGCAAAGAATTGAAACTATGGCTTCTAAGCAAGATAACTAACTGAACTATTGAAAATGGGAGTATGAGAAGTGAATGAGGGCCCAGACCGTAATGACAACACTTGCACAAGATGGATATGTGGCTTACCAAGTGCAAAACAATGCTAACAAGGCATATAATGAACTAAACTAAGAACTATAAGCAAAATGAAAGCTAAATCTATTGCAAAGAGAAATTCAGAGGCAAAACTTGAGGACCATTTGCTTGAGCACAAGCCATTTATTTATAACTTTTCATTCACCCAAAGATCAAAACCAAACTGAACTCTAAAACTATAAACAATGGCCAAACACTATTCCAGGGGACCAAAAACATAAATGCAAGCCCAAGTCGGCAAGGAAAAGCTGGTGAAACATTGATTTTTACGTGAGTCATGTTAAAACACTTTCTAGAAAACACGTAAAGGACCGCCGCTCTGAGCAGGGTGGTGGTTACAGGACCACCGCCCTGATCAGGGCAGCGGTTTTGTCACTGAAGATCAAAAGGCCAAGAAAAGAGAAGAAAAGGGGAAAACAAAGCATGCGGGGTGAAGCGGGGCATGCGGGATGTTAATGCATACTTGGAGATCTTTTTCGGATTCCGAACACCTTGCGAGGAGACCTGTATCATCATTGGGGCACTTGTTACATTGTTTCGGCGATCTGATACCTTATAATTTTGGGTACATATAGCTTCCTCCTTGATTTTGTCAATTTTCTCCAAGACAAATTCCATCTGATCAACCCGATAGTCCAAAGTAGCAAGGAATTTGTTGGGTGCTCTTGGGTGATCGAAGATGCCGAATTTCACTAAGTCATCGACCGGGTAGTCGAGCATCTTCTGGAATGTCTCATGTTATAACCTAGCATGGTATAAATCTTCGGAGATATGTCTCGTAATCACCTGGAGTTCCTTATTAGCCTGATCAATATTCTGATATAGCTCTGTGAACTTTACGATTACTTCCTCACTATCCTTGAGGATCTAGTCTCTCTAGGTGGATACTGCCATACCTTGTTCACCAATCTTGGTGTATTCGTTTATCTTTTCCTGGCTAAGGGCCTCAGGAGTTTCAGTGGCAGTTGTAGGAGGTACACTGCCCATTTTCTGCAAGGCTTGGAGAAGATGTCTGTTTTGTTCTTTCAGTATCCTCTTCTCTTCCTTTGCCTCCTAAAGCTTTTTGCAAAGGGCATCCACTGTAGATAGGGCCTTTCCTTGTAGGATTTTAGAGGATGTTCCCATCGTGAGCTGTGTCACTATATAATTTGTAAGAGATAGATCCTTTATATCCTTTGTGGGATCAAGGTATGTGATCTCCATAACCCTTTCACCTGAGCGCTCGAGAGAAGCGGGTTATTGGCTTTTCCTTCTTAGCTCCTTTTATTGGGATAACGGAGAAGTCCATAGGTGCAATGGGGAATTTCCTCTTATGCTGGCTCAGGTGCTTGGAGATCCATTCTAGACTTAAGGGAGTGTGACCAGAGGGAGAAGAGGGAACGAAGGAAGAAGAAGGAGCAACTACGGTGAAATCGGGAAATGTGTCGAGACGCTTGGCGAAACATTGATAAAGAGGATGAATCTTCAATGCTTATAAGGGTGGGAGTCACTATAGGAGAGAAAACGTGGGGGTGGAAGGGATTTGAGAGATGAGGAAGAAATGTCTTTGGGGACATCTCTGCGAGGGAAGAGAAGATGGAGGAAGAGGAAGGGGAATAGTAGAAGATGGGGGAGAAGACACAACTAGAGGAGTGGTTGCTTGAGTGATGTGAGGAGGGGAAGGAGGAGTGGAAGATGGGATGGTGGGAACTTCACTGGTTACAATAGTGGTAACATCTTGAGTGGATGTGCCCATTGGAACACTTACCACTTCTTCTTTTTCTGGGGAGACCAGGCTTACTACCTACTCCTAGCGGAAGGAGGACTCTCGGGAGCTTTCTCCTAAGTAGTGCTTGATTCTCCCTCTTTGTCTTTCCCTTTTCCCTTTGGTAAGTGCTTTGGCCTAGCAGGTGCATCGCCCAAAGGAGACGTGGTGAAGTCTACCCCAAGGTAGATGAGGCCATTCATCTTGCACCAATGCTCTATGCACTGCAAAGTGCCTTTAACCCTTTCCTCAATAGTTTGAGGTGCCTTTGTTCTATCAATCTTGGAAAATGGCCAATTTTCCCCATCTGTATCTAGATAGACCTGATCAAATTCTTGATCAGTCATTTGGAAACCTTTCGGGACAATGGCCACACCATATTGGATGATTTCTACCAGGGCGGGCATGAGTGATCCTTCCTTCTGAGCTCAACCTTATGATACAAATCGATATAGACATCCTCAATCTGTGGGATGTGAATCGGATCAAGATTTTCCCTTGGAAGGCAATTGTGTGGATCAAAGGTCGGCCTTACACAGGAAATTGTGTTTCAAGTTAAGCAATTCTAGTTCTGCAAACATTTCCTGGGCTTTGGTGTGAGAAGTGTAGGTGTACCTACCCACTATGAGGGGGAATGGAGTTCCACCCTTCTTTCTTTTTAGGCACTTCTCATGGTATGTGATAAGCTATCTAGACAGCTCCAATAGGATCAGCTTAGGCCCCACATACCTTGGTAGCTTGGTGGGCTCCCCTAAGAATTTGGTGGCCCTAAGATAGGTGAAAGTGGGGAATTGCGTAAATAATGCCCCCACTTCTCTATGGTAGTCACCATGCTCTTGGTTATCCGACCGTGAGTCATATTGGGCCTCAAGAGGCAGATGATGCTATAGAAGAAGGCATCGTTGATCTTGCTGAACTGTGGGATGTTGTTTTCCAGTCTCAACTCTGGATAATATTCATATATTTTTACTTGGGGCCACACCCCGCATCGACTCAGTGCTGGATAGTCTCTTTCTGAGGTAGCAGAGTGTATACCACGTAGGAGTTCATGTAGAACCTCCCCATTGTTGAGAGTTGTTGGAGTTGCTCAGAGATGGTGTTGTTGATGATCTCTGCCCATTCAAAACGTTGATCAGGAACATTTTTGCTCATTGTTTCTAGATACCTGAGCATCCATTTGTGGAAGTAATGGGCATCAGGAAGCCCAAATACCCTACTTAGGAAGGTTATGGTGTCGCTTAGCTCCTTTGAGAAGTCACTGCGGTGAATAACCTACGGCCACCTGGTTATTACCTTCTTGTTCTTCAGATACACTTCATTCATGAGCTGCATGCATTTGTCTTCATTTTCATCCCATGCCTTTATGCAGTCTTCTTGGCTTATTTCCACAAAGTGCCGGTGGTGGGGGATACCCAACATGATTTCAAAGCATCCATGGACTCCCTGTGACCCTTTTGGTTCTGGCCCAGAAGTCCTCCATATCAATGTGGCCAAGTTCAGAATCCCTAATGTCCAAGTCACATTCTGCAAGGGACTCGGGCATCCTGACCCTTTGGTATTTGTACTTCATTTCTTCTTCTGTGAGTTTGGCCTTACCCTTAGACTTGGTTGGCCTCTTACTTGATGAAGACATATGTGAATCTGGTTTAGTTGCTGATCTTCAAGGAGGGAAGTCCATTGTAGAAGATCCATGTTAGCTGTTAAATCATCCATCAAAGCTTTACAGAATGAAAATTTATCAATTTACAAGCTTCTGGGCACAAGGCGCATTTTTATTGCAGGTTGTAGGGTTAGAAAAGCAAGGCACAATGTTGGAGAGTGTTGCATGGAAGAAGACAACGCAAAGGGTAGGGTGTAGAAATATTACACAAAACACTCAGATGTCGATGTCAATGTATGTCCACCGTGCCATATGAAGGGTTTTAACTGGGTGTAGATTATTTTTGTGTTGCAAGGCTGCAGGATGTGCCATTGGCATAGATCTGGTACATGTTGCATAACATTTTTATGTGCCAAAGGGCACAGATTTAAAGGATGCATCATTGAGTTAAGGTGTGCCAAGGGCTTTTGGCGTGGTGCAGGAAGAGTTTACATGACATTCAGATGTTGGTGTAGGCGGGATTGTGCTTGAGCTGTGTTAGGTTTTAATAATTTTATAAGGCACAAGGAGGATGCATGCTGTAGGTGGGGACAGTGCGCCCCTTGGCACGACTGTGTTTTGTGTAACAACGATTTTGTTTGCGCCAAAGAGAAAGCCATGGCTTTGGATTGTAACAACTTTAGATTTTCTCTCTCTTGATCGGTTTTTGGCTTGATGGCTTCCTTTAACATAGATTTGGACAGTGAGGGGAACAGAGAAAAGAGGGTGAAGGACCATTCGAAGCAAGGCCTTCCAGGTTAGTAGATCTGGAAGGAGGGTAAAACTGGTTTTGGGGGGAGAGTTGATTTGCAAAATGGGCTGGAGGTTGTGTATTATCCTTATGTTCATTTCTTTGTTTTAACAACAACCTCTAAAAATAACACAAAAATCCCACAAACAATCAACACAAGAAGAGCAAGGACCACTTACCAAGAATATATATGATGGGAGAAATGAAATGGGGTCCACGAACGCGACGTAAAGTGACATGGGGATGACAGGAGCACTGACAGGTGTAGAGGAATTAAACTTTTCACATTTTTTCAATCGTGAAAATGACAGTTAGATGTGCCTATATATAGCAAAAGGTGCAATAAATGTGCCACCAACTTTTTCAAAGGGTGCACCAAAATCAGATGCCAACATGAAATTATTTGTGCCTTTGGCATGGTTTTGGGACTGTCAACATTACCTTTTTAGTGCTTTGGCACACCATTCAAGGGCGCAACAATTTTAATGTCGACAAGGTGGTGCATGCGCCTCGGCACAGTTTGAAGGGCACATCATGGGAAGGCACAACATTTGTAATGTCGACACTCTAGAGGGTGTGCCAAAGGAATAGAAGAGGGCATAAATTCATTTGATGTTGCATGAATAAAATCTGCGCCCAACCAAAAAAGGACCAAATGACTAAGTTTGAAAAACTAGATTTTCCGAGAAAGGGATTTTATGCCAATCCGAATGCTAGGGGACCTCGGTGGGGAACCAAAACAAAATTTTTGTTATGGTTACTTGTAAAATTACCCTTGTCAATTTTACAGGATAACAGATGGCTCTTTCTGGGGACTATCTTTGAGCGAAGCTTAAAGGTAGAGAATCCCAGATCAACATGTGCCTATCCATTGGGTTACAGAGTCAAAAACAAGGGCGATGACAAAAAGGAAAACACACAACCAACAAAAGCAAGCACACGACAAAAACAAACACACAACTAAAGAAAACTGTACAAAGAAGAGAGCAATCTCTACTTCTTGAATATTTTGAGATGCTGTTGTACTATAGGGAAGTGGGATCTTAGTTCCATCTAGATACGAGTGATAGAAGCTATTCTCTACATTGAGCTGTTTGATCTTGAAAGGCCCTCTCCATAGAGAATCAAATTTTCCGTGCATGCCCTTTGGCTCTCTTCACTTGTCCCACAAAAGGACGAGATCTCCCACCTAAAAATATATTTGCTTGGCCTTCTTATCAAAAAATCTCTTGACTTGATTCTTATGTTCGGTGATCCTATCGACTAGTTTTACTCTATTTTATCTCGTTAGATACATGACCCTCTTTTCAAGAGAAATTTGGAAAGTCTCATCTTCGATCACTCATGCCAAGCGTAGAGTAGGGAGTTACGTGGATATAGGGATCTTGGCATTAATTCCATATAACACTTGAAAAGGAGACATACCAAGAGATATCTTCGGAGTAATACGGTCCGCCCACAAAGCATCATACAATGACTTGTGTCATGACTGCTGATTCTCATCAAGTAGCTTCCGTATGATGGTCACTAAGTTCTTATTGCTGGATTCTACCTGACCATTTCCCTGGGGGTAATAATCTGAGGTGTGGGCCAAGGTTATCCCATATTCATAGCAAAAACTGATAACTTCCCATGAGGAGAAGTTGGAAGCATTATCAACAATGATCTTGTGTGGAACGCCAAACCTTACAATGATACTTTCTTTGATAAAGTTGCAAACAATTTCAGAGGTGGCATTCTTAATGGGTATGGCTTCCACCCATTTGGTGAAGTAATCTATTGCTGTTAGGACATAACTATGTCTGGAACTTGATTGGGGATGTAGTGCTCGATAAATTCGATTCCCCATTTCCTGAATGGTTCGTCAATAATGACGGGCCTGAGGGGAAAAGTAGCCAATTTTTGTTTGCCAACAAACTGTTGGCAGAGCTCACATTTTGCTACCCAGGTGGCTGTATCTTGAAATAACATTGGCTAGTAGTACTTAGCCCAGATGATCTTGTGTGCTGTCACATACAAGGAGAAGTGACTACCGCAAGCTGAGTCTTGAAAAATTTCTAGCAATTTTACCTTTTGTGGCTTTTCAATGCATCATAAGAAGATGCCATCAATCCCACGCTTGTATAAACCGTCATCCCAGATGACATATCTGGCTGCCCTTTGCTTTATGGTACGCTTCTCCTTTGAAGTTAGATGAGTTGGACACTCACCATAAGTGAGAAAGAAAGTGATATCGAATACCATTCATCACTAGTCGCAACGAATAGAACCATAGGTAGAGAATCAACTTTCTCCAGCTGGCCTTGCATTCCATCGATGCAATCATCTTTTTCTTTAGGGACCTCTGAATATTTGTTTTCAGCCATAAGCTGACATAGGCCCTTTCCTCTTACAATCTTGGTTGGTTTTATGTCTAGATCATACTCTTGGACCTTTGTGATCCAATTCCCTCGTAAGCTTCCTAACTCTTGTTGAGTTAGGATAGACTTAACTGTCGTGTTAGGAACCAACACCACCGTATGAGAGTTCAGGATGTAGTACCGGAAATTCTTGACTACTTTGACAACGGCGAAGGCGTGTTTTTCCAACTGAGACATATTCAATTCATGAGGCTTGAGAGGAGAACTCATGAACACTATTGGAGGTTCAACATTCTCAGAGTTCTTTTGTATTAAGATGGCTGATACAATATGCACAGATGCATAACTATACATGATAAAATCCTTGGAGAAGTTTGGACATACCAGATGGTGCATGTGAAACGAAGGCTTTTATATCCTTGAATGATGTATTTCCTTCTTCGCTCCACTGGAAATTTTGTGACCCTTTCATCATATTTGATATGTGGCGAGTCTTCTCAGCAAATTCGGGAACAAAGCGTCTGAGAAAATTCACTTTTCCGAAGGAGTGGACACCGGTCTTGCTTGTAGGTAAGGTAAGGCTCTAAATGGCCTTAACCCTTTCAACATCTATCTTTGTCCCTTCCTTGCTTACAACGTGTCCCAGCAAATTTCCTTCAGTGACTCCGAAAACAAACTTTTTCAGATTTAGGAGAAATTTCGTGTTCTCGACATCTAATCAATACTTGCTCCAAATGATCACAATGATCACTTTGATTTTTTGAGAACACAGTTAAGTCATCCAAGTAAACTACGATGAAATTTCCCATCATACCTTTGAATGCGAAGTCCATTACTTGTTGAAAGGTGGCACCAGCATTGGTCAATCCAAAAGGCATCCTGCTTAGGCAAATGTGCCCAGTGGAGTAGTGAATGCTGTTTTGAATCGATCTTGGTGAGACCTCAATTTGATTGTAGCCGAAAAACCATCAAGCATGGAAAACATCTCTCGAACCGATTCTTATGAGAATTTGATCCATTATGGGTAGTGGGTAGTTGTCCTTGAAGGATGCTTAATTCAAAGTTGCGAAATCTACACATATGTGTATCTCACCATTCTTCTTTCACACTGGCACGATGTTTGCTACCTAGGTACTATGATGGATAGGAAAAATGATCCTTGCATCTAGCATCTTTTGTATTTCTGCCTGGATGGTACCCGAGATCTTGGGATTATAGTGCCTTTGTTTCTGGTGGAAAGGTTTGACATCATCTTTTAATGGGATGTCATGTTGAATGTCCTTTGGTTTGAAAGACTTTAGATCAGCATAAGACCATGCCAATACGTCCATATATTTCTTCAGCAATTTGACAAACTTCCACTTTTCTTCGGGTGTGCAACACTTCCCAATGTTCACAAACTACGGATGTTCCATAGAACCCAAGTTGACTAGTTCAGTTTCTGGAGAGGAGTTAGGGTCATCTTGTCATTTCTTTTTGACAAAACGATCATGTTTGTCAAACAATCATTCTAGAGAGACTAAACCTTTTGGGATTTTATTTCCCTTGAGCTGACATATGCCATCACCTCCTATTGATTTGTTTTCTTGATCAGTAATAGATTCACGGCATGCAGAAGTAGATCCTTCAAAATGAAGCTCACTAAAATTTTTTGCTTTCTCTAGAAAGGCAATAAGCTGATTGTCATCGTTGAATACCTGCCAGTGTTGAGAATTGTCTGGCACGCTTGGGCGGAAGACTACCTCAATGGTATATGTGTCTGTCTTCAACCCTGGGTGAGGGAGCATGAGAGACGCTGAGACGGCCAGTGAATCGGCCATGTCATTTTGAGCTCTTGGAATGACTTTTATTGAGAAGGCGTCAAATTCCTTAATGCTTTCCCCGCACCGCATTGCGATAACGCCTAAGCCTTTCATTCTTTACTTGGTATATTATTTTCACTTGATTTATGAATAGCTTGGCATTGTCCTATACTTTTAGGTTCTTGATTACCTTTTCTTTTGTAGCTTGCATGCCAAGTAAAAAAGATTCATATTCAGCAGTATTATTTGTATGGAAAAACTGCAACTTGAAAGAGAGAGGAAAAATCTCCTCCTCAGGAGATATGAGCACAGCTCAACACCGCATTTGCTAGTTGCACAACTACCATCAAACTGTAGTTTCCATATCTTGTTAAGGTCCTCCTCTTGGACAAGAACGTCCATTTTATCGTGACTCATTAGATAAGAAGTAGTTCCCCATCCCCGATGATTCGAAGAGAATTTGGGCTTTGGGGTCATTAGAATCGGTGACAAGGTACTTCTTTTGTGATTCGAGGCTCTAATGTCTGCATTACACCCTTGACAGGGATTCTAGCCTTGGACCAATCCATATGGATTTCTCCACCAACTTCTCTGCAAAATCTTCTTCCTAGTAGAATTCCATATGCTACTTTGGAATATCAAAGCAACGAGGATGTTCATCCTTACTCTTTTCTCTCGGGAACATCACAAAGGTGAACTCGTACGTCTTTAATTTGTCGATCAATGGAACTGTTTGGTTTCCATGGAATAAAATCTACCCAAAGGCTTGGTAAGAGTAAGGCCCAAAGCATGAGCAACCTTTTCCGCCATGACATTATCGAATCCCGAGAATCAATTATGTAGTTTCTCACCTTGTGACCATTGATTAGAAGGAAGAGATAAAAAGGTTTAATTTTTCCTGACATGGAATTCGAGGCCACATTTATGCGAGATGCAAGAGGAGTGGAAAGGATTCCTTTCGGGGAGACATGGGAAGTTACAGATAGCTTGGCTTTGAATATATTCGGTCAATCTTACAAGTTGCTCAAGGTTGGACTGAAGATATTCAGCCTCTGATATTTGAATCTTGGTCTTCCTAGCATGATCGATTATGTCGAATGCGACCAAGGGTTGCATTGATGAGGGAATGAGTCCCTCACTTCACAAGAGAAGGGTAGGATTACTGGTCTTTATGGGAATAGAAGAGGGCTGATTAGGAGAAGAGATGGGGGAGAGATTTTTTTGTAAAAGACTTAATAGGAGGTTGAGCAGGAAGAGGATTAGCTCTTTTAGCAATGGTTGGAGGCGTGTTTAACATAACCTTCTCTTTTTGTATCCTAGCATCAACTTCTGCTTCTTTTCCTTGAGAGTGGGTGAAAATAGCATATGACCGCCCACTTGCATACCCTTGGGTTCCCTCTTCTTCATCGACACTTCATCTTCAAATTCCATGTACCTAATTGTAGAGTCGCTAGTCGGTTCACCGACATCTTGATCATCTTCTCCTTGTGACGAAGGTTCTTCATAAGTTTACTCCTCTTCTTCTACCTCGACTGGGCATTGGCATTGACCGAGGGGCCTCAAGTGCAAAATGTGGAGTAGTTGCAGGAAAATGTGACCTTTGTGGGGCATTGTTGGAAGTGAAATTTCTCCGTGGGATATCTTGGTATGAAGTGTTAGCAAAAGCTTGAGCTAATTATTTCTTCAACGTGAGCAAGTCATTCGCCATCTTCTGAATTCCAGATTTGACGGACGAAGTGGCTTGAGAAGGAGTGGAAGCTTTTGGCTTGGATGGCTCCCGTTTTATCTCGCCAGATATAAGTAGGTTGTCCTCTATCCAAATGGTAGCATCCTGAGAGAGAATCAGGGTAGTAATTTTTTCTTGTAAGAGAAAGAAACTTACTCTTGAGCTCATGGCATTCATAAAGAAACACTTTTGATTTTCTGGCGTTGGCAGTATGGTAGGCGGCACATGATTAATTAGTGAATTGAAATGAACTATAAAATCATGCATGGTTTCATTGACTTCCTTCTTTAGGTGAGTGATCTTGGATAGTAATGCAAACACGTCTTCTAAAGGCTTATACCTTTCTTCAAATGCAGTTCGTAACGTGGCCCAACTAGTGATAGATCCGGCCGACAAATGTTGGAACCACTCTGCTGCGGGTCCTTGCAAGGTCTCTAGAAAGAGGCGTCGATACATCTTCATGGGTCACATCCATGATGCTTTGCATGACATAATGAATGCGATATTCGGAAATGCTTCGTTCCTTATAAAACAGAGATAAGGTTAGGGTTAGGAGGAATACCTGTAGAATGTCGAGATGATGTGCGCGTCGTACCGTAGAGAAAGATCGGTGATGCGAAGAACTCCTTTTTGTGCAGGAAGGACTACTGCAAAATAAGAACACAAGACCACAAGATTTTGATTAGATAATAAATGAGGAAGCGCCTTGGGCCCGGAAATGTAAGACTTCCTTTGAAGGTGGTCGGTTTCCTGCTAACATGAGTTAACACAAAATATTGTAAAATATCAATCAAATTGCTTGGCTTTGAAGCCGGGTAGGGAAAGGCTTTTTTCTGGTTTTGATCAAAGGAACCGATGCGGTTACCTATAACTGATGGCGGTTACTGATAACCGATACCGGTGGGTTCTAGGATCTTCTGGGCTGGTTGTGGAGTTTGTAATGGCTGATTTTTGGATGGTATTGGGAAATGGGATGGTTAGAAGCTAAGGAATGATAGTTCGATGCAATGGCACGTTGGGTAGTGGATTCGAGGATGGATTTGGGAGGATTTGTGGTTCCAAAGGCAAGAGAAATGTTATAATGGAGGACATGCGAAGATGTAACTTCTTGGTTTTGATGAAGGTGCCGGTTGATCTCCTTGGCGCCAACTCTTGGTTTCTTCACTCGTCTCTGCTTGGTCAAGTGAAGTTACGGACTCTGCTAATCGCTTTGGACTCTCCTTTGATTCAAAATCCTTGGTGATCTCCAAAATGAAATTCCGATCCGTTGTTTTGGTTTGGGAGCCCATTTACAGGGAACCGATGGCGGTTGCGTAACCGACGGCGGTCGAGTAGGAACCGGCATCGGTTAGGAAAAAGTAGGCTATTTTTAGTAAAATAGCCCACCTTCCCTGCTTTTCTCCCGAGAGATCAGTTGCGGGCTTGGTCAAGTGGCTAGAAGGTCGGCTTTGGGTGCGAGTAAGGAGGCATTAGTTATGGATGTGAGTCTAGACCAAGTCACAGGTCTTAATTAGGTTAGTTTAGGGTTAGGGCTAGGTCATGATGAGGTGGCAAAGTGAGGTGGCGGATAAGGTGATGTGGATTTATCAATTACAAGGTAATTAATAAATAATTGTGTGAAGTTTAGGTAATGAGGTTAGGTTGCGAAATGGGATGCGGGTCACAAGGGGTCGTGAGACACGAATTTGGTGTCTACATTAGCCCCTTATTGTCGTGTAGCTAGCTTGTTGTAAAGGCTGCGCGGACAATAATATGAAGTGGTTTCTCATGTTAAAGATATAGGTAATCCCCTCAAATCTATCACAGATTGAGTGAGCGGGAAATCGGGGATAGGGTTGATAAAGAGTATATGTGGTAGAGAGGATGGTAAGGTGATGGTGTAGGTCCAGGAAGCGAGACGCATGTTGAAATGCAATAAATACGACTAGGGTACATGATTTGTGAGCAAACCAGCAATGTATAGGCAAAGGTCGATAGTTTATCCAAACAAGGGTGATATAATCACTGGTATCGAGGCATAGGAAGTAGCTCCAGGGTATATAACAGGTAAGGTACAGGAACGTTTAGGCATGTTCGGCAGTACCAAATGGTTGGTTTGGTTGAGATAAACGTCACGGTCTAGGTCTAGGCAAAGTTGGTCGACAGATCAAGTCAAGGACCCTAATCATGCTAAAACACGAACAAATGAGCTCGATGGAACACAAGGTACAGGATGGATGGATAAAATAAAACGTTGATTGTGGGTATAGTATGGAAGTGATGCGGCCTTGGGTCGGGCCAAGTTGTTGGGTGGTGGCCATGGGTCAGCCCAAATAAGTGGGTTGAGGCCTTGGGTCGGGCCAATTGGTAGGGCGAGGCCTTGGGTCGGGCCAATTAGGTAGGTTGAGGCCTTGGGTCGGGCCAATTGGTAGGGCGAGGCCTTGGGTCGGGCCAAATAGGTAGGTTGAGGCCTTGGGTCGGGCCAATTGGTAGGGCGAGGCCTTGGGTCGGGCCAAATAGGTAGGTTGAGGCCTTGGGTCGGGCCAATTGGTAGGGCGAGGCCTTGGGTCGGGCCAATAGGTAGGTTGAGGCCTTGGGTCGGGCCAATTGGTAGGGCGAGGCCTTGGGTCGGGCCAATAGGTAGGTTGAGGCCTTGGGTCGGGCCAAATAAGTGGGGCGAGGCCTTGGGTCGGGCCAAATAGGTAGGTTGAGGCCTTGGGTCGGGCCAATTGGTAGGGCGAGGCCTTGGGTCGGGCCAAATGATAGGGCGAGGCCTTGGGTCGGGCCAAATAAGTGGGGCGAGGCCTTGGGTCGGGCCAAATAAGTGGGGCGAGGCCTTGGTCGGGCGAATAAGTGGGGCGAGGCCTTGGGTCGGGCCAATTGGTAGGCGAGGCCTTGGGTCGGGCCAATTGGTAGGGCGAGGCCTTGGGTCGGGCCAAATAGGTAGGTTGAGGCCTTGGGTCGGGCCAATTGGTAGGGCGAGGCCTTGGGTCGGGCCAATAGGTAGGTTGAGGCCTTGGGTCGGGCCAAATAAGTGGGGCGAGGCCTTGGGTCGGGCCAAATAGGTAGGTTGAGGCCTTGGGTCGGGCCAATTGGTAGGGCGAGGCCTTGGGTCGGGCCAAATAGGTAGGTTGAGGCCTTGGGTCGGGCCAATTGGTAGGGCGAGGCCTTGGGTCGGGCCAAATAAGTGGGGCGAGGCCTTGGGTCGGGCGAATGGTAGGGCGAGGCAATTTGGGTCGGGCCAAATAGGCCAAATAGGTAGGTTGAGGCCTTGGGTCGGGCCAATTGGTAGGGCGAGGCCTTGGTCGGGCCAAATAGGTAGGTTGAGGCCTTGGGTCGGGCCAACAGGTAGGTTGAGGCCTTGGGTCGGGCCAAATAGGTAGGGCGCGAGGCCTTGGGTCGGGCCAATAGGATGGAGAGGCCTATAGATTATGGTGGGTAGCGAAGCTGCGAGGTGTACGTGGCGCCACGACATGGCGGTGATTACAGCGAGAGAGGATTGCCTCTGCGGCGTTTGGTTCAGGCTCAAACGCAGTGAATGAGACAAGAGGATTGTTAGTGGTTGCGAGTCACGGGCGGCGAGACTAGAGGCTGGAGTTCTCCATGCGAGAGGCGTATTCATATGTTACGAGAGAGATTGGCGGATCGGTGGGCGGTACCAATAGCCGCGGTACCTTTGAGGACGAGAGAGGCCGGCGAGAGGGTCGGCGATCACGATCATCACCTAGTTCGGGATGAGTTGTGATGGTCAAATATATGTTAGCGAGGTATGAGAATAAATAAGGATGCCGACCTGCGTGTCGATGATAGAGAAGATGTATTTGTTTAACATCTAAATAAAATTGAGTATGTATGTTGATTTGAGTTATGATAATAATAAGATTGTCGGTGTTTTGATTTTCGGTGTTTCGAAAAAGGATAAAGAGAAATGTGATAAAAATAAAAATACACAAAAATATTTATATTCACCACACAAGATAGGTTATGGTAGGGGATGGTCGAGCTAACCTTGGGAGACCCCATGTCTCCGAAGTGCTGCCTACATAGCCCATTGCACAAAGCAAGGAAGGGCCTCAGACCGATGTAGTTCTCCCTTAGGATCAGGGAGGGGTGAATTTAGGCAATTTGGTATGGTTTAGGCAATTTGTCGTTTGGTAAAAAAATTTGATGTTGGTAGGGTAATGGTGTTGGTGCTGGTAGGATAATGTTGTTGGTGTAGGTATAGGTAAAGAAAAGGTTAGCGTACCCAAGTAGTAGGGAATAGTGTCCTGATTAAGATCAACACACAATTCTAGATGCGAGGCAAAGCGGAAAGAGTGCTCCATAGGTGAAAAGAGCTAAACAAACCACACAACGTAGAACGAGCCTGAAGCCCTAAGTGCCGTGTATAGACGAGAAGTCCATAGTTGAAAAGAGTTGTATGATCACAATATATCAGGTGTACGTTACGTCCCTTGAGTTGAAACAAATGGTGAGGTGATGTGGATGATATAGCTGAGGTACAAAGAACTTGTTACAACGAAAGAGAACCTACCCTAAATAGACAAGTCCATGACCCAAAAAGTTCTTTTGCATGAGGCTTTTATTTTACTGAAGATAGACTGATCAATGCGGGAAGTCTATAAGGGATATTGATTGTATTATTCTTGAGGTCTTCACGAAGCTGATCAATGCGAGAAGCTTCTGATAAAGGCTGACTGTGTATAGCTGTCCTTCGGGGGAACAGTCTATTTATAGTAGCGCGATGATTTTAGTGCATAGCCATTTGTCCTTGAGGAGCGATCTATTTATAGTAGCGAATAGTTTGGCATATAGCTGTCCTTCGAGGGAGCAGTCTATATTTAATTTTAGATAACTAGATGTTCTTTTGGCGTGAAGCATCCAGTTTAGTAGGAAGTTTGACTCAAGAAAATCCCATAAGAATATGGCTTATTTTAATACTTTGAAGTCATGGACTAGACTAAGAAGGGGAAGGCATCGTAAGGGGAGGTGAGGGTGAGCTTGATTTTATTTCGAGATGTAAGAGACAAGTGTATGTGGTGGTATGTGAGCTCAAGGGACGAGCAGTAGGCGGATAAGAAGTGATATAACCCTAATTTCAACAGTAGAATGGTCGAAGATGCAAGGCATTAAGGGGTTCAGGCTCAGGTTTACCATTAAGCGAAGCTAAACGATAAGTGCCTGATCCATAGGTGTGAGTGATTATATAAGGCCCAATCCAATTGGGAGCAAATTTTCCGCGTTTGCTCTTTTCCAGTTTGGTTACATGTTGATTCTCTTTGAGGACGAGATCACCAACCTTAAAGGTACGCTCATGAAGTCGCTTATCATAAGCACGCTTGATGCGTTTTTGATAGATTTGAAGATGATCAAGAGCTGTAAGACGACGTTCGTCAAGAAGCTCCAATTGGGCTAACCGCTCTTGGCGGAAATCATCGTTAGTGAGAATATCCTGAAGAGATATTCTAAGGGAGGGTATTTGTATTTCGAGAGGCAAAACAGCCTCGGTACCGTATACCAAAGAAAAAGGTGTGGCATTAGTAGAAGTACGAATGCTTTGTACGATAAGCCCAAAGGGCAAAGGGAATGTGATCGTGCCAATTTCTTCCAGATTCATTGACAACTTTCATGAGGATTTTGGTTAGTGTTTTATTAGAAGACTCGGCTTGCCCATTGGCTTGTGGATAGTAAGGTGACGAGAAACTAAGTTTGATACCAAAGTTGTCACAAAGGTCTCGCAACAACTTGTTTTTGAAAGATTTTCCATTATCATTATCGGGCGATGAGAACACCAAAACGACAGATAATGTGGTGGTTAATGAACTCGACAATTTTTTCTTTTTTGATTGAAATGAGTGGAATAGCCTCCACCCATTTTGTGTAATATTCGGTCGCTGTGAGTATCCAACGGTGACGTTGTGAAGAGGTTGGGTGAATCTCACCAATAAGGTCTAAACCCCATTGTGAGAAAGGCCAAAGATCTCGAGCGATCTGGAGCGGGTGGCTAGGAGTATGTTGAAGGTTGGCATGTTGCTGACACATAACACAACGCTTAACATATTCGTAGCAGTCGTTATTGAGAGTAGGCCAATAATAACCAAGGCGAAGGATTCGTTTGGCCACGGCAAGGCCGCTAAAATGTCCACCACAAATACCGTCATGGACCTGTTGGATGGTATGAGTGGCCTCCATGCTAGTTAGACAGCGAAGGAGGATACCATCAAAGCCACGTTTATAGAGGAGTCCCCCCATGACAACATAACGCGAAACACTTTTAAGAAAAGCACGTTTGCCGTTACTAGTAAGATCAGGTGGGAGGACAGAGATTGTAAGGTAGTCATGAAATTGGTGGTACCAGGTATCCTGAGAATTAGTAGACACAGTATTTATCATACAAACTACCGGGGTTGAATAGGATGGGGCAAAAAGTTGTTGGACCACGACGAATAATTCAGAGTCAGTTGGCGCGGCGGGAATTTGCGAGGCTAAGCAAGCCATAGTATCCGCAAATTTGTTAGTGGAGCGGGGAATGGTTTGTATAGAATAGTGGGTAAATAAAGCTAGAAGTGAATCCACATAGTGTTTGTATTTTTGAAGTTCCTCGTTTTTGCATTGGTAGACGCCCATAACTTGATTGACTACCAATTGAGAGTCGCCAAAAATGTTGATAGATTTGATACCTAAGTGTAACGCAACTTGGAGACCTAGAACAAGGGCCTCGTATTCCACTGTATTATTAGTGCAAGGGAAATCAAGTCGGAATGAAAGAGGCATAGGTTCAGCGTTGAGAGGAATGAGAACAACGCCGGCTCCTCCGCCGCGCTGGCATTTAGATCCATCGAAGAAGAGGGTCATTGGGTACGACTCCTCTGTGAGGGAAAGAGTAGCGATGAGTTCGTCGGGAAATGTGAAATTGGTAAATTGTTCCCCCGGTACAGGAGCGTCCGCTAGTTGGTCTGCGATGGTTTGTCCTTTGATTGATTTCTGGTGGATAAACTCGAGATCGAGGTCGGCGAGAAGCATGAGCCATCTAGCAATGCGTTGGTTCAGATGAGGTTTGGCGTACATGTAATGGATGGGGTCTGTATTGGTGATGACGAAAGTCTTGTGATTTAGAAGGTAGTGTCGGAGTTTGGTGGCAACGAATGATAGGGCAAGGCACAATTTTTCTACATGTGTGTACCTAGTCTCATAGTCCACCAAAGTACGACTTATATAATAAACGGCTTGTTCGTGATTCTCAGAGTCACGATGTGCAAGCATGGCTCCTACAGCGTGGTCGGTGGCGGAAAGGTAAAGGTAGAAAGGGCGGTTATCTTGGGGTGGGATAAGCACGGGTGGCTGTAAGAGATAAGATTTGAGAGCTTCGAAGGCTTGGTGACATTCTTCGCTCCATTGGAATGCAATATCCTTTTTAAGGAGGTGGTGGAAAGGTTGACACCGATCCGAGAGTTGGGAGATGAAACGTCGGATAGATTGGAGCTTACCTTGTAAACTACGCAATTGTTTGAGATTTTTGGGTGGGGGCATTTCTAGGATAGCTTTGACTTTCGATGGGTCGACCTCAATGCCACGCAAAGAGACGATAAAGCCAAGAAGTTTTCCCGAAAGAACACCAAAAACACATTTCTTCGGTTGAAGGCGGACAGAATATTGTAACAGGCGATCAAAAATAATGGTTAAAACATCGAGATGTTCACTACGATGTTTGGACTTGCCGAGAAGATCGTCGACATAGTCTTCAAGGATAGTGTGCATAATGTCATGAAAAATGTAGGTCATAGCCCGCTGATAGGTAGCACCAGCATTCTTAAGGCCAAATGGCATGACACGATAACAAAAGGTTCCCCAAGGAGTTATGAAGGCAGTCTTGTGTTGATCGGCAGGGGCAACCAAAATTTGGTTGTATCCTGAAAAGCCATCCATGAGAGAAAGCATTTCATGACCCGCAGTGAGATCAACAAGTTGATCAATACTTGGGAGGGGGAAGTCATCCTTAGGGCAAGCGAGGTTAAGATCCCGGAAATCCGTGCATATCCGAAGTCCCCCATCGCTTTAAGTGGCAGTGCGATGTTAGAAATCCATTGAGGATAGTCAATAGGCAGAATGAAGGAAACAGAAAGGAGTCGTTGGAGTTCCTCTTTGACCAAGAGAGCAATGCGTGGATGCATTTTCTCAATTTGTTTTTGGTTTTGGAATCGGGGTTTAGGGTGATGTTATGGGCGGCGATGGTAGGATCAATTCTGGCATGTCAGCGTAAGACCATGCGAAAGCTTGGTTGCGAGCACGGAGAAAGGTAGTAAAGGCGGCTTGTTCTGATGTGTTAAGGGATTGTCCAATCTTCACTATGTGAGGATCTTCCTCCGTGTGGATGTTGATTTCTATAGTAGATTCGTTCAGCATAGTTTGGGTTTCAGATGGTAAGGCACGTTGAATATAAGAATCATCCGCGCCCAGGTAAGTGAGGATGGAGTCGTCATCCTGGCATTCAACAACATTAATCAAAGGCGAATCCTCTTCGATCATGTCTGGATACAGAAGGGGAAGAGAAGATGGGTCCTCATTATCGCGTTGATAAGTGAGAGGACCTATGAAGATAGCATTTATGAAAAAAAAAAGTTAGGAGGGATAAATTCAGGGTCCATCGATTCTGTGGGAGATGATGGCAAAGTGGGTGATGATGTTTCGGTAGGGGCAACGTCTTCCTCTTCCAGGATACAGCTGACAGGAGGTGTCTCTTGTGTAGGTGTTTCGGAAAAACCGAGACCACTGCGATCATTATGTTTGCGTGTGGTCACGGGAATAAGTGTATGTCGGCCTTGTTCGTAAAGGCCAAAACCAAAGCCTTTCCACGCACAGCGAGTCAAGAAGGTGAGGGCGAAACGACGATTTGTCAAGTATTGAAAATCGGATTGGAAGGAACCACACCAAGAGGAGGTTCGGGGGTAATGGAGGATGCGTCAACACCCCCATATGTTAGGTTAGTGCGACAATGGGGTGGTCCGTAAGAGATTACCTCCCCCACGCGACGGTCGTAGGTGGGATGCGCATGTAATTGTCCGTACTCCTGCGGGGTAGGGAAAGAACTAACGTTATATAGGCGGTACTCCCCCAGCGTGAGGCGATGAAAAACATCTACTAAGGGGTCGGAGGTTGGGATGTTAGCTGCGGGAAGAGAAGTGGTTTGTGCGACGGTGGTTTCATCAGTTGAAGGCGTAGGTGCAGTTGAGGTGGATGGTTGAGGTACATTTGAAGAGGATGGTTGGGTTGAATGTATGGGTGTCTTAATTGGTATAAGCACATCGTTTGGGCGGTATAACATATTGCAAGTTTTGAAGGGGGGAGGATCAGCTTTTACAGTGTAGGACTTCCCCTCGTACTCAAATTTTATACATCGATGTAATGTTGAGGGAACGCATCCCATGGCCCGGATCGAGGCGACCCGCAATATATTATATTGGAACTCTCCTTCAAGGACATAGAAGAGTTCGGGCAAAGTACGTGGGCCTACGCGAATGTTGAGGATCACGGTGCCTAAGGTAGAAGTAATAGCGTCATTGAATGATCGCAACATGATGGGGTTGGCACACATGCAACTAGAAGGGATGTTCATTTGTTGGAAGGCTTTTGAAGAGATGATGTTTAGGCTAGCGCCCCCGTCAATCATAACCCGACGTACTCGAATGTCTCGGACGTAAGCGGAAATGAAAAGGGCAGGGTCAGGGTCTTCTGTACCAAAGTCGATAATTTCATCTTCCGAGAAACTAACCGCAGCGGCTTGTTGTTTTGAGACAGAAGTGGTGGGGGAGATGGATTGTTTGGTGAGAGAGGCAACGTGATTGGGTGTTAGAATGGAGGTAACAGGCAGGGTTTCGTTGGGTAAAACCTCTATCCCTTGAAGGATCTCAACGAGAGCTTGTCGATGAGATTCAGAGGTCTGAATGAGATCATATAGTGTCATTTTTACGGGCGATTGATGAAGCTGTTTGATCATGGTTCGGTGGGCAACTCCATTAGAGACGGGATAGGCGGGTCCACGAATAACCACTTTAGGTGGTGGTGTAATCGGGATGGTTGAAGGAGAAAGAGATGCCGCAGGTGTGTTTTCTTTCGCTTTCCCATTGTTTTTCTGTCCTCGAGTAGCGACACTAATCATATTAATCTCGTAGACCTGAGATGAAGAAGATGGTTGGGATAATTCATGGTCTTTAAGAGGTGGGGTTGTAATAATGATCGATCTTGGTGAGGCGGGGACAGATGGTATAGTAGAGGGAATTGACGCTAGAGGTTTCTCCCTTCGTAAGTTGTCTTTCTTAACCTTTGTATCCGGAAGAGGTGACTGGCGAAGGATGGTTTTTAGAGCTTTGCATCCTTCTACATCATGTCCAGGTGTGCGGTGATAGGCGCAGATTTTAGACTCATCATAATCCACAGGTCGGGGCTTAGACGGGTCATAAGGTCTAAGTGGAGGTAGGGAGATGGTCGCATTCTCCACCAACATAGCAAGGATTTTGGCGTAAGATCCTTTGAGTGGGTCAAAATCAGAAGAAGATGAGGGTATTGATTGTGTGGGTTGTGGTAATGTTTGAGCGTGTTTAGTTCGTATGGGTGGTGGTTTAGCCGAGGGGTGCTGACACATGTTTTTCACTAAACGTGGTTTCTTAGACACAGAAGTTACGTTCAGCTGGTTAGATGATGAGGCTACAGATGGCATGGTAGCAGGAAACAACCACGGAGAAAGGGGAGTGACAGAAAATAAATCCTTTGATGATGGGATTGGTTTAGGGTTGATAGGTGGACCGGATACGTGGGGTAACGATGTTGTGATACCCTTTGATCTCTGTATAGGTGTAAAAGGCGTAGGTCGTTTTGCAGAAAAC
The DNA here is from genome assembly GCA_018340775.1 of Taxus wallichiana var. yunnanensis. NCBI lineage: Eukaryota > Viridiplantae > Streptophyta > Pinopsida > Cupressales > Taxaceae > Taxus > Taxus wallichiana. Next base: position 351,820,646 of record CM031244.1, read on the forward strand.
AACGGAGGTATGATATATTGGTGTAATGTGGAGGGATGAGGTCCCAATATGGAAGGTGGGTGTGACGATGAGGGTTTTAATTGTGATAGAGGCCCGGATTGCGTTCGTCTCCTAGGTGGCGGAGCAGGATTTATTTTGGATAGATCGAGTCGCTTAGGCGGGTGTGTTAGACTGGGCATTGGTGAGGTCCCAAGCGTAGGGGAAGATCTGGTTAAGTTGATAGAAGTGGACGGGGCGTTTGGTAGAGGTGAGGGGGGTGAAGGCGAGAACAGGGGCATTTTAAGTTTCTGTAAGCACTTCGGGTAAATGGTGGAGACATCAGGATCGAGTCATTTGCATTTGAGTAGAAGCAGGAGTACTCAAACGTTCCCATAGGGCTGTCATCTTACGTGGAATGACAGTCTCAGTGTGATTTGTAATTTTGAGTACGAGAGGAAAAGTGAGTTGTAATTCCAGTCCATTGCGGGTGTGACACAGGAGGCGGATGAGGCACTGTATCAATAGATGTCAGGAGGTCAACCGGTCGTTGAAAAGATTTAGGCGATGAGGGACTAATAGGTAGGAGGGCGTGTTCGAGGAGATCTGTCATGTTAAAAGAATGTGGTGATGTTAGTGTAAGAGATTTCTCGTCTAAGGATGTCAAAAGGAGTGGTGAGCCTTCCTCTTGTGCAGCAAGAGTGGTAGAAGGGGACGTTTGGGAAATAGATAAATTAGATAGCATCCGCTCACAGTCTTGTAGGGATGTGGTGTAAGAAGACTCATTGATGGGAAGGGAAGCCTGGGCAGTTAACTCTTCTATGAGTAAAGGAACGATTTCGCTTTGGCTTGATGGTGGTAAAGGAGGTTCGGGCTCCTGTGTTAGTGAAGAGGCTTGATTCAAAATTTTCTCGATAGAGGCTTTTGGCTGAGAATCGAAGACTGCATGGATCTCATGAACACTCTCCTCAGCTAAGATATCTTGGTTTACGTTGCTGCTGGACGAGTGATTCGGGAATGGCTTGTTGAAAATTTTCAGATTTCGGTTAGCAGGGGCGTTAGGATTATCGAGTGTTATATCCCCTGCATCAACCATTTCCTGCACTATGTTTTTCAACATCTTGCAGTTTTCATGACTATGTCCTTTTACGCGGTGAAAGTTACAAAAGTCATTTTCTTTGTACCGAGGAAGGTATTGCGCGGGTGGAGTCAAACCCAGTGAGGTTTCACGAGGGCAAGGTGATAGCCCGACTTTGAGCAATTTCTCTAGGATGACGCCATAAGTTTCTCCCAAGGAGTGTAATTGGTGGGCTCGGCTTTGTATTTATAGGTGGTTTTTGGTGGAGTATTGGACGGTGATTGGGATTTGACCATCACCGCGTGGACAACTCCTTTTGATTTAGAAGAGGTGGACGCGTGAGGAGTGGTGGTATTTGGTTTATTGGTAGAATCGGGAGTTCGGAAAGTGGAGTTCTTGTTCTTGCATGACAGATTCTCTTCCTCTAAGGCTCGAATTTCTAATTTTCGAGCCATAGTAAAACCTCGTCGAATGTACGGAAAGTTTGAATTTGGAGGGTAGGGGAGATGTGCTTAGCGTGAGGCCCGCGTAAACATTCGATAAGTTCGGTTTGAGGCAAGGCATACGTAAGTTGGTTGATAAGGCCCCGCCATCGTCAGCGAAATCTGCGATAGATTCGTCTTGAATTGTCGGATGGCATAGAGTCGATGATAGATACTTTCTTGCAATGTTAATGGAGAAATGATCCAAGAAAGATTGGGCTAGTTGGTTAAAAGAGAAGATTGAGTCTTTGGGTTAAAGCACTTTGCACCACTCAAGCGAGGCCACATAAGGACATGGGAAAGGTGCGGAGTAACAAGGCATCATCATGGGCAATCAAATAACAAGCATGTCTAAATGATCGCAAGTGTTGTTGAGGATCCTCTTTACTGTTAAAACGAGTAAACTTTGGCAACTCCCATTGAGGAGGATATGAATGAAGGGGGACAGAAGGGTGAATGGGCTCCCGACAAACTTGCTCGTATGTCAAGGCGCTACGACTTCCTGAAACGGAAGCCTCCAGGTTTTGCATTTTGTCCATCATTTGTTTGATGAAATCAGTGGTTGGATGAGATGATGGTGCACCAGAATAGGGATGTCCCATATAAGGTGTTGAGGTTACTGGATATGTATATGGGAATGAAAAGGTAGGCGGAGCTTGAGAAGGAAAGCTCGTGTGGATAGGTGGCAGAGAGCAAGTCATGAATGGAGCAGTCTGCAAAAGAGATGAGGTAGGGGCAGTTGGTGGTAACGAAACGTGGGGTCCACGATTAACAAAAGGAAAGCTAATCGGGGTCGTATGAACCTCTGCCGCTGTCGGATTGGGAGACGGGGCTAGAGATGCAGGAAGCAAGGCGGTATTATCAGGATGAGTGGGAGCTAAATGAGCAGCTATACTGATAGGCATACCTACAAGGAGCTGACCATCAGGTGTACGGTCAGGGGTATGAGACAAATAGTATTGTACAGCGCTGGAATTAGCATCCAGAAACTTGGCAAAGTCCTTATCTCCCACAGGGATTTTAGGAACTTCACTGGTATCAGTAGGATTCCCCATAGAAGGTGAAGGGGGTGATTCAGGCAAAGAAACAGAGCAAGCGTGTGAAACCATGGCGGCGGCTCGCTTCCGAGTGATGACAACCATAGACCAGAACACACAGGAAAGTTTCAATCTATCAAGAACAAAAACAACCTCAGAATGGTGAATTTGGCAAGTTCTTTGGTTTGTCGGTGAGAGAGACGATGTGCGATATCGGTATCGGTTTACTAACCGGTGTCGGTCAAAGGGTAAACGCAGCGTCGGTCCCTTAACCGATGTCGGTGTCAAAAAAAAAAAAAAAAAAAAAAAAAATCTAGGATAAGAAGATACAAAGGGGCTGCTAATTTGATTTTTAGCAACGTTGAGTAGTTTTATCAACTTATTGATCACAGAAGACAAAGTATGACGGAGAAAACAGAACAGCAAACAAGCAAGATGCACACGCAAATGCGAGAGATTAACCTTAGGGTTAATTTTAATTATTGTGGGCTTATGCCTTTAGACGTAGAATGATGTCGAGAATCCTAAACAAGAGACTTAGGGAAATGTCAAGTTGTTTTGGCTTATAAGGTTACCTCAATCAGGCGGAGGAATACCGCGGAAAAAAGGGGGATGTTTGAGTGTTGTGTTAATTGTGAAGTGATTCGGTATGTGTTGTGCGGTGAAACTAAGGTTAATTTCTGTCAATACCGTGGATATCACCCCACGTGTACGACACTGTTACTTAATCTATGTTCACTAGAATTGAAAAACAACGAGCGGGAATGTAATGCATGTGTTTTAAAACCCAAATCGAAAGTGATATTCGATGAAGCAAAAGAGATGACTTTTACTAATGCAAGATGCAAAAACAAAGCAAGTTCTTTTACCAGAATAATAAAATACCCTGTGAATATCTCTAGAAGAAGAAAACAGCAAGTATGCTCCCTATAATAAAAGCAAGCAAGAAATAAAGAAAAACCCAAAATGGGTCCCACCGGGCGTGCCAAAATGTTTCACTCGGAAATGCTTCGTTCCTTATAGAAACAGATAAGGTTAGGGTTAGGAGGAATACCTGTAGAATGTCGAGATGATGTGCGCGTACCGTAGAGAAAGATCAGGCTGACTGCGAAGAACTCCTTTTTGTCTGGGAAGGACTACCTGCAAATAAGAACACAAGACCACAAGATTTTGATTAGATAATAAATGAGGAAACTGCCTTGGGCCCAGGAAATGTAAGACTTCCTTTCGAAGGTGGTCAGTTTCCCTGCTAACATGAGTTAACACAAAATATTGTAAAATATCAATCAAATTGCTTGGCTGAACTGGGTAGGGGAAAGGCTGTTTTTCCTGGTTTTGATCAAAGGAACCGATGCCGGTTACCTATAACCGATGGCGGTTACTGATAACCGATACCGGTGGGTTCTAGGATCTTCTGGGCTGGTTGTGGAGTTTGTAATGGCTGATTTTTGGATGGTATTGGGAAATGGGATGGTTAGAAGCTAAGGAATGATAGTTCGATGCAATGGCACGTTGGGTAGTGGATTCAGGGATGGATTTATGAGGACTGTGGTTCCAAAGGCAAGAGAAATGTTATAATGGAGGACATGCAAGATGTAACTTACTGGATTTGATGAAGGTGCCAGTTGATCTCCTTGGCTGCCAACTCTTCTGGTTTCTTCACTCGTCTCTGCTTGGTCAAGTGAAGTTCTGGACTCTGCTAATCGCTTTGGACTCTCCTTTGATTCAAAAATCCTTCGACTGATCTCCAAAATGAAATTCCGATCCGTTGTTTTGGTTTGGGGAGCCCATTTACGAGGAACCGATGGCGGTTGCGTAACAACGGCGGTCGAGTAGGAACCGGCATCGGTTAGGAAAAAGTAGGCTATTTTTAGTAAAATAGCCCACCTTCCCTGCTTTTCTCCCGAGAGATCAGTTGCGGGCTTGGTCAAGTGGCTAGAAGGTCGGCTTTGGGTGCGAGTAAGGAGGCATTAGTTATGGATGTGAGTCTAGACCAAGTCACAGGTCTTAATTAGGTTAGTTTAGGGTTAGGGCTAGGTCATGATGAGGTGGCAAAGTGAGGTGGCGGATAAGGTGATGTGGATTTATCAATTACAAGGTAATTAATAAATAATTGTGTGAAGTTTAGGTAATGAGGTTAGGTTGCGAAATGGGATGCGGGTCACAAGGGGTCGTGAGACATGAATTTGGTGTCTACACTTCCATTTGAAAATATGGAAAGAGGATGCGAGCCAAAAGCACGGTTCCTTGAGAAACAACGCACCGCAAAGGGGTGTGGAGGCTCCTTACAAAAATGGTTTTTTCGTGGAGGTGAGACACTTTTGGCTGACTGATCAGCTGAACTTAATGATGGGAAGCGTGCTAGTGTAATACTGAAGTTGTGCCTTTGAAGTAGATCAAAAATAGGATCAAATTCTCCACAAGCTCTCCTATTATGGGTAAATGGTTCACCTGCCAGTGTACCTTTTAGATCTGCAATGTTTTTAGAGTAGATTTAAAAACTCTTTTTGGTTGTACTTGCTGATTTTCTGATTTTTCTGACAAAAATCAGCAGCATGCAATTTTCTAAATATTTAATTTTATCCCTTTTTGAAAACTCGATTGCGGTTTAATGACAAGGATCAACAAGGATAAAATAATGGTTAACTTAGTAAGCTAATTTTCAGATCTTAGAGTTGAATTTTTGCAAGGGTTTGAAAATATTTGTAAAATTGTCAGAATCTCAGATCTACGGAAATATACGGCTTTTTGTAAAAACTCGGCGAACTAAAGATCTCTAACTAGCCCAAATCTATGGATCTCTGAAGAAAATTTTTATTTTGGATCACTTTTGCAAAAATGTTGGATTTTAAGCAAAAAGTTAAGATTTTCAAACAGTAGTGATTTTTACAATTTTATAGATTCTGTTTGATCCTCAAATGAGTCACCAAAAAATGTTGGTCTGAAAATCTATCAAGAGGGTAGATCTATGGATAAACGAGCCAATAGTGTGCAGGGCATAGCCCCTCTTTGAGACAAAGCAAAGTGAAACTAGTTTATTGCTATTCTACCAGTAGGAATCTGCGCAAGTCCTACAGTATTCTACCTTTAGGGGTTTGGGATCTCATCCCAGTTGGGGTATTTCTAGCTGTGAGCAGAAAGGAACGAAGGGAGGAGAGGAGATAGGATAGATCCGAAGGGAGAAAAGAAATGAATTCCAAAGCAGAAAGGTCAGAGGGTTTATGTTTTGGGCTGGTAGTAAACAAAGCTGAGCCTACTTGCATAAATGAACAAAGCAATACTGATGAGAAAATGACAAAAAAGTAGAAATAGATCTGACAGAAAAGCAACATAGATCTAACTTAAGAAAGATCTAATACACATAACACATCCATTGAGCACAAAGTCTTAATTTCTGTATTAATATTTTCTGTTTACAAAAAGTACAAAGCCTTTTCCTTCTCACTTCTATTTTTCATCTAAAAAATGTCCACCACTTGAATACAAAAATATCCAAGTATATATAGAAGGAGAAGGAGAAAGAAGGCAAAAAGAAACCAACAACTAATTACAAAATATTTACAAAATATCTAAAAGTCAACTGTTGACTTTGGGTAATTTGGTGGATAACAACATCTCATGGTGCAACATGGATGATGTCATCATTTGTGCCAACAAACTTTTAAATATTACAAAAAGGGAACAATCCTAGGAGGAAGGAGCCTATTCGTCATCGTCCCGTGGCTGAAAGGAGTATCTTGCTTCTGCTCAGGAGAGGAAATATGAAATTGAGCACGATACTCCATGAATTTGCTAACCATCGGTTGAAGTTGATCCCCGATGACTTCAAAAGTCTCCCGTTCATCTCTGAGTCTTTCTGGGAGCTTGAAGTATTCATTACCTGCCTCCATCAGGTATCCAACAAAATTATGGCAGGCCAGAAGGTTGTTGATAGACTCTATGTCAAAAGTGGCTTCTGACCCTAATCCTTGTGACATGATCTCCTTGAAGAGATGAATAGTGTCATCTACCTTCCTCAAGGTGTATGATGGGGTGAGCAAGCCCGAGACATCCTTAGGACGATCTGCTCCATTTGATGCATTGCATCCAAGGCTTCCTCCTTGATTTTGTCAATTTTCTCCAAGACGAATTCCATCTGATCAACCTGATAGTCCAAAGCAGCAAGGACTTTGTTGGGTGCTCTTGGGTGATCGAAGATGCTGAATTTCACTAAGTCATTGACCGGGTAGTCAAGCATCTTCTGGAATGTCTCATGTTGTAACCTAGCATGGTCCAACTCTTCGGAGATAGGTCCCGCAATCACCTAGAGTTCCTTGTTAGCCTGATCAATATTCTGATATAGCTCTATGAACTTTACGATTACTTCCTCACTATCCTTGAGGATTTGGTCTCTCCAGGCGGATACTACCATACCTTGTTCACCAATCTTGGTGTATTTTTAATCTTTTCCTGGCTAAGGGCCTCAGGAGTTTCAGTGGTAGTTGTAGGAGGTGCACTGCCCATTTTTTGCAGGGCTTGGAGAAGATGTCTGTTCTGCTCTTTCAGTATCCTCTTCTCTTCCTTTGCCTCCTGAAGCTTTTTGCAAAGGGCATCCACTGTAGATAGGGCCTCTCCCTATAGGCTTTTAGAGGATGTTCCCATCGTGACCTATGTCACTGTATAATCTGTAGGAGACAGATCCTTTTTATCCTTTGTGGGATTAGGGTATGCGATCTCCATAACCCTTTCACCTGAAGTGCTCTGAGAGAAGCGGGTTATTGGCTTTTGCTTCTTAGCTCCTTTTGTTGGGATGACGGAGAAGTCCATAGGTGTAATGGGGACTTTCCTCTTATGCTAGCTCAGGTGCTTGGAGATCCATTTTGGACTTAAGGGAGTGTGACCAGAGGGAGAAGAGGGAACGGAGGTAGAAGAAGGAGTAACTACAGTGAACTCGAGGAAATGTGTTGAGACGCTTGGTGGCGGCATTGATAAAGAAGCTGAATCTCCAATGCTCACAGGGGTAGGAGTCACTGTAGGAGAGGAAGTCGTGGGGGTAGAAGGGATTTGAGAGATGAGGGAAGAAATGTTGGGGGACAGCTCCGCATGAGGAAGAGAAGGTAGAGGAAGAGGAAGGGGGAACAATAGAAGACAGGGGAGAAGACATAACCAGAGGAGTGGTTGCTTGAGTGATGGGAGGAGGGGAAGGAGGAGCGGAAGATGGGACAGTGGGAACTTCACTTTGGTTACAAAGAAAGCGGTGGCAACATCCGAGTGGATGTACCCATAGGAACACTTACCACTTCTTCTTTTTCTGGGGAGACCAGGATTACTACCTACTCCTGGGTGGTGGAAGGAGGAATCTTGGGAGCTTTCTCCTAAGTAGTTCTTAATTCTCCCTCTTTGTCTTTCCCTTTTCCCTTTGGTAAGTGCTTTGGCCTAGCAGGTGCATCACCCAAAGGAGACGTTGTGAAGTTTTCCCCAAGGTAGATGAGGCCTTTCATCCTGCACCAATGGTCTTTGCACCCGCAAAGTTCCTTTAACCCTTTCCTCAATAGTTTGAGGTGCCTTTGTTATATTAATCTCGAAAAATGGCCAATTGTCCCCATCCGTATCTAGATAGACTTGATCAATTTCTTGATCACCATTTGAAACCTTTCGGGACAATGGCCACACCTTATTGGATGATTTCTACCAGGGCTAGGTGGGAGTGATCCTTCCTTCTGAGCTCAACCTCGTGATATAGATCGATATAGACATCCTCAATCTATGGGATGTGAATTAGATCAAGCTTTACCCTTGGAAGGCAATTGCGTGGATCAAAGGTCGGCCTTTCTTGTAAATTGTGTTTCAAGTTAAGAAATTCTAGTTCTGCAAACACTTCCCGAGGATTTGGTGTGAGAAGTGCAGGTGTACCTACCCACTATGAGGGGGAATGGAGTTCCACCCTTCTTTCTTTTCAGGCACTTCTCGTGGTATGTGATAAGCTACCTGGATAACTCCAATAGGATCAGCTTAGGCCCCGCATACCTTGGTAGCTTGGTGGGCTCCCCTAAGAAGTTGGCGGCCTGAGATAGGTGAAAGTGGGGAATTGCATAAATAACGCCCCCCACTTCTCTGTGGCAGTCACCACACTCTTGGTCATCTAACCGTGAGTCATATTGGGCCTCAAGAGGTAGATGATGTCGTAGAAGAAGGCATCGTTGATCTTGCTGAACTGTGGGATGTTGTTTTCCAGTCTCAACTCTAGATAATATTCATATATTTTTACTTGGGGCCATACCCCACATCGACTTAGTGCTGGATAGTCTCTTTTGAGGCAGCAGTGTATACCATGTAGGAGTTCATGTAGAACCTCCCATTGTTGAGAGTTGTTGGAGTTTCTCGAGAGATGGTGCTGCTGATGATCTCCGCCCATTCAAAATGTTGATCTGGAACATTTTTGCTCATTGTTTCCAGATACCTGAGCATCCATTTGTGGAAGTAATGGGCATCAGGAAGCCCAAATACCCTACTTAGGAAGGTTATGGTGTCGCTCAGCTCCTCCGAGAAGTCACTGCGGTGAATAACCTGCGCCACCTGGTTATTACCTTCTTGTTCTTCAGATACACTTCGTTCATGAGCTGCATGCATTTGTCTTCATTTTCATCCCATGCCTTTATGCAGTCTTCTTGGCTTATTGCCACAAAGTGCTGGTGGTGGGGGATACCTAACATGATTTCAAAGTGTCGGGCAGTGAGGTTGATTATTACCTTACCCTTCTCATTCTCGACACATCTTGTGTCTTTATTAGAAGCGGGCCACCACCATCATGAATTCATTGTTTATTGCACTCACGGAATTCCCCCAACGAAATGTAAACCACTTCTAACCAATTTTTCCATCCATGGACTGCCTGTGACCCTTCTGGTTCTGGCCCAGAAGTCCTCCATATCAATGTGGCCAAGTTCTAAATCCCTGATGTCCAAGTCACATTCTGCAAGGGACTCGGGCATCCTGACCCTTTGGTATTTGTACTTCATTTCTTCTTCTGTGAGTTTGGCCTTACCCTTAGACTTGGTTGGCCTCTTACTTGATGAAGACATATGCGAATCTGGGTTCAGCTGCTGATCTGCAAGAAGGAGGGAAGTCCATTACAGAAGAGCCATGTTAGCTGTTAAATCATCCATCAAAGCTTTACAGAATGAAAATTTATCAATTTACAAGCTTCTGGGTGCAAGGCACATTTCTATTATAGGCTGCAGGGTCAGAAAAGCAAGGCGCAATGCTAGAGAGTGTTGCATGGAAGAAGATAGCGCAAAGGGCGTAGGGTGTAGAAATATTACACAAAACACTCAGATGTTGATGTCAATGTATGTGCGCCTGCGCCATATGAAGGGTTTTAACTGGGTGCAGATTATTTTGGTGTTGCAAGGTTGCAAGATGTGCCATTGGCACAGATCTGGTACATGTTGCATAACATTTTTATGTGCCAAAGGGCGCAGATTTAAATGATGCATCATTGAGTTAAGGTGTGCCAAGGGGCTTTTGGCGCGATGCAGAAGAGTTTGCATGACATTCAGATGTTGGTGTAGGTGGGATTGTGCTTGCGCCTGTTAGGTTTTAAGAATTTTATAAGGCACAGGGAGGATGCATGCTGCAGGCGGGGATAGTGCACCCCTTGGTGCAAATGTATTTTGTGCAACAACTATTTTGTTTGCGCTAAAGAGAAATCATGGCTTTGGATTGTAAATAACTTTAGATTTTCTCTCTCTTGATCAGTTTTTGGCTTGATGGATTCCTTTAACATAGATTTGGATAGTGAGGGAATAGAGCAAAGAGGGTCAAGGACCATTCGAAGCAAGGCCTTCTAGGTTAGCAGATCTAGAAGGAGGGTAAAACCGGTTTGGGGGAAAGTTGATTTGCAAAATGGGCTAGAGGTTGTGTAGTATCCTTATGTTCATTTTCTTTGTTTTTAACAACCTCTAAAAATAACACAAAAATTCCACAAACAATCATCACAAGAAGAGCAAGGACCACTTACCAGGAATATATATGATGGGAGAAATGAAATGGGGTCCATGAACACGACGTAAAGCGACACAGGGGATGACCGGAGCGCGACAGTGCATAGGTGTAATGTCGACACTCCAGAGGGTGTGCTAAAGGAATAGAAGAGGGAGCAAATTCATTTGATGTTGCATGAATAAAATTTGTGCCCAGCCAAAAATGGACCAAATGACTAAGTTCGAAAAACTAGATTTTCTGGAAAGGGATTTTATGCCAATCCAAACGCTAGGGGACCTCAATGGGAAACAAAAAAAATTTTGGTATGGCTACCTGTAAAATTGCCCTTGTCAATTTTACAGGATAACAATATTACTAGTTTGGACTTGTTGAATTAGCTACACAACTTAAGACAAAGAAATCTCAGTGTGATAGATTACACCAAGGATTTTTACAAGATAACCATTTGGTTTTCTCACCATATGGTTGATCAAGAAAATTTTACAAGATATATAAATGAATTGAGAATTAATTTACAAGATGTGTTGAGTTTTTCAAATTGTGTACCATGTAATATGCTTATAAAATTACAATGAAAGCCGAAGAGAATTTTTCATGAAGTTAAAAAAATATGACAAGAGGAGAGGTAAATTTTCAATGGGATGAGGTCAATTAAATTTTGAATGATTAAATCATAGTCATGAGGGAGAAGATATAACTTCTCACAATCAAAATCATGCACTAAGAGGAAGACCATATCCTCCAAGAGGGAGAGGAAATTAGGGTAGAGGAAGATGATTCATAGGCACATACCACAAATGTGGAAAAGCAGGTTACAAATATTTTGAGTTCCCACCAACATAACACAACAAAAATAGGAGAAATAAGGTCGATTCTTGTGTTGTAAAATTGGATGAATATTTTACTACACCACCTAATCACATGGAATAACCAAAACATAGAGAAACTATTGGGATGAAGAAAGTGTGAACTAAAATTGAAAAGCAAGAAAATGTACAAGTAGAAAGGAAGAATATTTTTTGAACCATTTGTAAATCTAGAAGTAATTGTTGTAAAGTCAATAAATAATGGTAGTGAAAATAATTTGGTATCAAATGAAATGTAGATAAGATTGGGTTTAAAATACTATGTCTCCCAAATTTGTAAAGGTATCATGGTTTCCAAAAGGCCATCAAATCTTAGTAAGTGAACAATGTTAAGTCAATTTTCAGATTTGATCTTAAAGAGATGAAGTGTGGTTAAATAATATGCCCACGAATGTATGTAATGTGTTATTGGGTAGACCGTTGCAATTCATTTGGAAAAACATACACGATGGGAGGGAAAATACCTACACACTTGAGAAGAATGGAAAAAACTATACCTTGAGCCCATTGAAGGACAAAGAGGAGGAAGTGAACATAAGTCCTTAAGAGATTTATTAGATGAAATATACAAGAGAATTTCAAGGGAATTGAGAGATTTATTAGATGAATATATTGAGATTGTTTTCAATGAATTACTAGATGGTTTACACCCATGAGGAGCATCAACCATAACATGGATTTGGTTCTTGGAGCTATTTTGACAAATGGAACCTAAATGTTAACACCCAAAGATAACTAAAAGGTGAATAGATAAGTGAAATAATTTTTGGAAAGATGTTTGATAAGGGAAAAATTGAGTCCATGCATAGTTTCTAGAAGTATTAGCACTCAAGAAAGATGGTGAATGGCATATGTGCACATATTATAGAGACATAAACAAGATAAAAATCAAGTGCAGATTTTCATGATTTGAATGGATACTTTATAGATTGTTTGAGTGGAGAAAAATACTTCACAAGATCAATTTGAAGAGAAAGTATACCAAATCAAAATTTGGTGATGAATGAAATACGCATTCAAGACAAAGGAAGGTTTTTATGAGTGGATGGTTATGAAATTTGGTTTGATTAATGCATTGAGTACATTCACAATACTCAAAAAGTATAGAAGTCTTATTTATCAAATAAAGTGATTTCACATAAATCCCTATTTTTCAATTCACCTTATAAAATAGTGAAATTACATTGTCTTTTGTTAAAGTGTTAAAATTTTTCCTTTCACCCTGAATTTCTATAGTGTGTTGTGGTTTTAAAAAAACAATGTATGTTTCAAATATAACACATGTCATAAATTGGAACTCTTTACAGTTTAGGATCCAGGAATTATCATGGTGGAACCAATTAGAGTATTGGAAACTCACATCTTGTAACTCGAAAATAGAGATGTCGCTCAATGAAAATGGGAGGGTCCATGAAGATAACACAATTTGGGAGAATCTTGATGATATGAGAATAACTTTCTCTTACATGTTTCATGATAAATACAATTATTTGATTATCCGCTATTGATACATTAATTATTATTTTATTATTTTGTTGACTGAAATGGGAAAATGTTGTCATATTGCTAATTGTTACACAATTTTTATTGTTGAGAGGTTATTCAAACCATAATTATGACTATGTATTAACTAAAATTCTGGAATTTTTCACATTTTTGTGAAGTATGAACAATTATTCCTTTAACACCGATGTTTGGATTATTTTTGATCATGTCATGTTTGATAGTGATTAAGTCAAATCATCGGGATGGTGATTCTTTAAGGGGGAAGTATGTCACACCCCGCACTTGTATTTGGTTATGTTTCTTAAAATAATTGTGGATTATTAAATAAATAACAAATGTTATTTGATCAATGCATATCTAATGTTAGTTATACAAATATGTATGCATGTATGTATTTTTATAACTGAAATGTATACATACATGTGTGTAGATGTATACCCGACACTATATTTGTACTCACTAGCTAATGTTTGTTGGCCTTGTTTGATGATCACAATATGTTCTACTTCTTTGTAACTAGTTAGGTGGTTGGACACCACCATTTTTTCTATAATTAATGATTTCATTGTTTGTTAATGTATCCGAATTATTTACATTACTTTGCATTATTTTAAAGGTTTGAAATAAATGAATGTTGTTTATCGGCCTTAGACTTCCATGCAAATTAATTGTTTATTCTAACACTTGTTGACTTGGTCACAAACCACTTCACAAGGTAATAATAATGTAAGGTTATTGTTTAAATGTTCTAACTCTCCTTCATAACATTGTGAACTTGGTCATAGACCGTAAGGCATTAAAATCATAAGTAATGTTGTTACTCAAATAAGGGTCTTGGACCTTCTGCGCAAGGTAAAGGATTATTTGTTTTGTTGAGTCTTAGACCACATTAGGAGTAATGAATTTTTTTAAAGTTTTAATATTATTGATGGATGTCTATAGGGTCATTGACCATGTTAATTGACAAAGACAAGGTTAATTTTTTTTGTTTGTTTTTTAATTGTCAATGACCACATGCAAGGTAGGCTAGTAGAGTTTGTTATTTAATAATAATGATCTTCGATTGTTTGAACTCTATGTAACTGTTTTGGTGGGAAAATATAGTGGGATTTTATTGAAGCCATTTACTAGCACTGCAAGTTCATTTATGACATTTATGAAGGCAAGCACAACTTTCCCTGAAACCGAAAGCTTGCTAAGTAAGCTAAAAGCTGCTAAGTAAGCTAAAAATGATCTCTCTCTCTTTCCTTATTCACATTTTGGCTTGGCTTGGTTTGATTGTTGGGTTGCGTATGGGAGGATATGGAGGAAAATATGATAAATTTGTTTAGATGTTTGCTCAAGCTTGTATGAGGTTTTGTAGCCGATTATTGGAAATCTAATGCATGACAATTAAAGTTTTTTTAAATGGATTTTTTTGGTTATTTTATTTGTTGGAAAGTTCTTGGAAGCTATTTTTGGGCATTGAATATTTTAGGAATTCAAAGAATAAAAGAAAGGAAAAATCAAATTGTAGGCATGAATATCTTCTCTAAACTTGTTATTTTATTTTGAAATGAAGGAATATAATATGGTTTTCTTACTTGGTTTATGAATATGGAATGATTTTTAAGCTCGATAAAAAAGCTTTGATGGAAAAACGTAGAAGAAAGCCAAATATATAACTAGGTTTTTAGGAAAACGTAGATTATGAAATTCTTTGTTGTTGTTGCATTTCTAGGTCTACATTTTACATACAACTTACTCTTGTTGTTTTCATTTCGATTCATTTCCTAGTATCAATGGTGTTTGACCTATAAAAGTTATGGGTTTTTATGGACTAGTTATCTTGCAATAATATATATATATATCTTCTTCGCACTTTGTGTCTAGCTTAGTGCCACCAATTTGTATGCGGAAATTTCTTGATTGTTGTTTAAATTTTCTATATGGGAATGTGAAATGGTTTTCTTAAATAGTTAGCAAATATGGAATGATACTAATTTTTTAAGAACTCGTGAAGGAAAATGTAGGGAAAAACAATACAAATTAGGTGTTTGGAGGAATAGAAGAATACCGATTATTGTCATCTCCAATTTTCTCGAGTATGTGTTTCTTTGATCTATTTATTTGGTTAATGGGATATTGTAAATGATGATAGCTTTATCCCATTTTGGGATTAGCTGTTTAAAATATTTCTTAATCATTTTGAATTCGCCTATGTGGATAGATATCTCATTTTTTTTTATAATAAACTATCAAGGAGCCAAGTCACTAATAATGTTGTTTGGGAATGTTTATTTTAAGTTTCTAATTGGAAAAGTTTAGTTATGTGATTTGGTGAAGTCCACTTCTTAAGAGAAAAAACTATGTTCCTTTAGTTAATATTGAACTGGATTGTTGTTAGTGAATGATTTGATCACTTTTCTAAGTGTTAATTCATTATTAGAATCGTAAAGGTGAAATGTTTGCATAAGAAGTGTGTGAATGATGAGTTTCACAAGGATCCTTTTTCTTGTATTGAATGTAACTAAAGAATGTGGAAGGTATTTAAAAGTGTATGAATTTTTGCTACGGTGATGTTGTTCCATCTTCTTGCATTGGTCACGAGAACATCAATATTTTAAAAGAACCTATTAAATTGTCTTTTGGGCGAATTATTATTAATTTAACTACCCATATTAAGTTAATAATTCCCTCACCCCTCCACCTCACCATGGACCCATTCCAAGCCTATTTATTAACCTAGACTAAGTCACCACTCCCCTTAACTAACTAAGACTCATTCTAACCCTAACATTCATTACCTATTATCCCTCCTACCAATTTCCCACTTCATTTAGCCAACCCAGACTCCTAGTCCATAAAAAATCTTGACCAACACCAAAAATGGAGAGAAAAGGCTATTTTTGGAAAAATAGACCTTTTCTCCCTAACCGACACCGGTTATTCCTCGGTCGTGCCACATCACCTAACCACCATCGGTTTCTTTAAATAAGAAATTCCAACCCTTTTCAGTTCCTCCATCTTGGCTTTTTGAGTTCTGGCATTCTTAGCTCTTGCATCCAGAATCCAAGTGACCTCACGATGAACCAAAGATCATTCCAAGCATTCACAACCTCCACCAAGCATCAACAATGTGTTCCAGAGCATTGGATCACTCACAGGAAGTCCAAATCCTTTTCTACTACTATGCATGGGATCGAGACTTGTCTCTCCTTCAACCACAACTATTCTTTCTACAACCAACTTCCAATCTATGCAAGTAAGTGATTTCTACCTTGTCATTTCTTTCAAGTATTTTGGTTAATCATTTATCTACTTTCTTTCACCTTCTACCCTTCCCGGATCTCTTCCATCTCACCTCCACCCAACCACTTTCCCATTTAACCTCTGTACCCATCCCAAATGCCTATTTCTTCATCTCTGAGTCTTTAATAAAATCCTACCACCTTACCTAAGCCTCCCAACTCTCTGTGCAATCACAGAGAGCTCAAAACCACCTCATTTTAATATTTTCACCCATTTCCCCTTACCTAGCATCAACCCAACCGATGTTGTCTATTACTAGTACTCGACATCGGTCACCCAACCGATACCGGTCTCTGTGATGACTGGTAATTTATCTCAGACCAACGAGCTCCTAACTTACCCAAAACCTTCCCAAACCTCACCCAATCTCACCCAAACCTTCCTAAACACCTCTACCACACCTTCATCATTCCTTGAAAACACCCTTCCTTCTCTAGATTTAGTTGTATATTCAATATTTAGCTTAAATCTAGTCTATTGTTAGCATATGAGATACCTAAA
Source organism: Taxus wallichiana var. yunnanensis (assembly GCA_018340775.1). NCBI lineage: Eukaryota > Viridiplantae > Streptophyta > Pinopsida > Cupressales > Taxaceae > Taxus > Taxus wallichiana. The sequence continues at coordinate 351,837,366 of CM031244.1, forward strand.
TCATATTGTTACAATAGGACCTTTCTTTTACTGTCATTTCTTTACATTAAGTTGTTTTTAAACAGTGGATTGATGACCTTTCTAGGAAGTATCACACTTCTCGGATCTAGCATACACTAGGCAATCCACTGTCATATGTTATTTAACTCTATTTGTGGTATTGTTGTGCTTCTATATGTAGTCCTTCCTAGCCAAAAAGGAGCTCTTCACGATCAACCTGGTCTTCTCTAAATGTGCACAACCTTCTTCAACTTCACAGGTATTCCTCCTCACCTCACCTTTACCTTATTTGTTTTATACACAACATTGTGGTGAAACATTTTGGCACACCCGTGGGACCCTCGTTTGTGGGTTCCTTTCTATTCATATAGGTTGCATCTTGTGTGTTTCCTTTCTAAATCATTATTCACTAAATCTTCTTCTTTGGTAATCTTCTCCTTCTTTCTAATTGTTCTAAATGAAACACTTCTTTTGGTGCATTTAAAAAGAATCCTTCTTCTTTCTTTGTTCTTGCATTAGTGAAATTCATCCTTCTTCCTATTCACTCTTTTTTACATCAATATCATATTTTGATTTGGGGCTTAAAACACTTGCATTTCATCCTTGTATGTCTACATATTTAGCTCACATAGTTAAGTAGCAATCATATGATGAAGGTCATGACCATTTTTGATTGATTAATAAAGTGTAGTTCACATTTGTGCACACACTCCTTATCCAAATCACTTAACACAATCTACAAACTTCTTAAACATTCCCTTCCAGAAGAAGTCATCAAGGATTTAAAACCCATTGACGGTGGGCCCCTCACCTAGTGTTAGCTGGTTTATCATATCAAAGCTCGACCTCATGTACCAAAGGTATATCGAGGATCCTTTCACCAAAAAAAACCTGAAACCATCCATAGATTGCTTTTTAGGTACCTTCATTATCCAAACATTCTATATCATTCATAATCAGTCTTAAGGCATAAGCCAACTAAACACTAAAAATATGATCCTAGGATAACGTGTTTATTTAGTTTTTTCTTGTTTGATTGTCACCTTTCTTTCTTGTCTTCTATAGTTTGAGTTGTGAGGATGTATTCACCACTTTTTCTTTTTTTCCACACTCAACCATCACAACTGGTTAATTCTATGGTTTTTCCTAGTGTGTTAAATCATCTTTTTCATACACAACCTCTTTTGGGGCTTATTTTTTCATGATCAAATTTAACTCAAAAATCATTATTTCTTTTTCATTTTAAGTTTTTATCAAGAATCAACATCGGTCCCAAAGAACGATCATTGGTTCTTTCATCATCACACAATTTACTAATTACTATCGATTGGTCTCTCTCTTTTTTTTTTTTTGTCAAAACAACAATCTATTCTTACATACCATTTTTTGTTTTTATTCTTTTGATTAACTAGTTTCTGAGTTTTTATCACCCTTAATAAAGCCCAAAATACCCATTTTTCACTTTTCTTCCCAAATTTTCAAATTTATTCATTTTCATAAGAATCAGTTATCATCGGCATCCAGATGTGACACATCGGTCTTTTTCTACCTAACCACACCAATGTTTTACTTAATCGACTATCGATCTTTTCTGTTTTTTATTTTTATTAAAAAAACAACCTATTTCTATCCTCCAGACTTCACCAAACATCTTGTTTCTGAGTTTTGTCAGTTTTACAGAGCCTAGAATACCTATCTTCTAGCTTTTTCTTATGGTTTGACTCACCAACAGCAGTGAGCTTTTTCCTTTTCATGCTAGTTGCATACATACCATTACCTACTTCACCTTCACCATCCATCTATTTCTTCACCAATGGACCCCAACATTCCTATAACTATACCTACAGGTGATGAGGAATTCACTAAATTCCTTGATCATAATGTCATATCCTTACAACATTACCTTTCCACTCTTCTACCCATGACTCATCAGGCCAACCATTTGTTTGGTATGCCTACCTCCATGCCCCCTACCATATCCATGAATGCTACTTTAGCATTACCTACTCCCATGTCAACACCACCTACTACACCTCGACATCCATCATCACCTTCAATGTCACACCTTCACACATTTCACATCTCACTCCCCCACCTCTCCTATGCCTCAACATCTTTCCCATATCCTCATCCATGGCTCCTCCTAGTATAGGGATCCCCACATCATCAGTACCTATTACTTCACAACCACCAGCTAGTTGCATCACATCCTATACGCCTTATCAAATTTGGTGGTCTCGATTCCTCCTACTCTCTTTCACCTATTACTACGAGGATCTTTACACAAGATCCTCCCACCTACACCCCACCTCAATCACAACCTATAACATCCACCTCATATTTAGGGTACATGCCCTCATCATCTATTCCTACCTATGTACCTCACTTCTCTTCTCATTTCACATATTTGACCACCATACACTAGTATGTCATCTATGACCTATTCATCTCATCCACCCCCTTATACCCATAGGGGCACTCCTCAATCTAATCCTACCATGGATCTTATCAAGATGATGATGGATAAGATGAAAACACTCGAGGCCTCCATTTTCGGATCTCATAATGTCCTCACTTATGATGAAATTTGTATCATAATGAGCCCATCCACCCATCCATACCTATCCACCCTTATCCCACACAATGGGAGTTACCCAAGTTCAACCATTTCAATAGAAAGGAAGACCCTCAACAACATTTACGATCATTCAAACACGTGTGTTATTTGATCAGGCCATGATGATGCCTTACTTCTTCAAACATTTCCCATGTGTTTCAGGGACCCCCCTAGATTGGTATAGTGCTTTTCCTAGGCACTCAATCTTCTCCTTCAACCAATTGGCCCAAAATTTCCTTGATCACTTCTCAATCAATATCTCTAAGAAGGTCTCTATGATGATATCTATACTCTATTCACCAATACGAGGATGAATCTATCACATATTTTCATCACACGTTGGTGGGGCCTCATCAATCAACTCACCTTCCAGCTACCACAAGTAGAGCTCATAGAGTTTTTCACAAGGGCATGTGCTAGACACATTTCCCCACTCTCCAGGTTCAAATGTTTTACACATTTGATGAAGCCTTCACCATGGCCCAAAAACTGAGATCCATGCCCTTGAAGAAGAGAAACTTAAGTTACGTAACAAGAACACTAACTTCAAATCAAATGAATCTTCTTCTAAACCACCAAAAACCATTCTAATAACCATTCCAAGGCCAAAGGATCCACCAATGCATGGTGATTCTAAATCCAACCCCTCTCATCCATCTAATCAACCAAAACCACCTACCAACCTCTCTCTGTTCAAAACTTCCAATACAAGTATGAACAAAGGGCTTACACTCCTATCGAGAGAACCATATTCTTCTGTGTTGGAAAATATTTTAAAATTTGAGCCATCACCCTTCCACCTATCAAACCAAACACTGGTTTTGATCCTTCTCATCCTACACCATCATGGTACAAAGAAAATGACTTCTATAACTATCACCGAGTTAGGGGACATAGTGATGGAAAAATTGCAAAACCTTCAAGAACATTGTCCAAGGAATGCTAGATAGTGGTGATCTCATCCTGAAAACCCTAATGCACCTGCCAATGCCAATATGGGTGTGTTTAAGAAACCTTTTCCTAATCATACCCCTTTATCAAACCAGGCTTTGAGACCTCTACTAGTGACACCAATGTGCACAGGTTCATGTCATTTTCAACACAGTACCTGTTCCATCTAGCCAGTTTCCTCCCATAGCATCTATCGAAAATTCTTGCATGAAATCCTCTACCCATGGAGGATCCTATCACACCTACTCCTCTATCCATGAGGATCCTATCACACCTACTCCTCTACCCATGAGAGGATCACACCTACTCTCTACCCATACCCTATTTCTCTACCTACTAGAGCCTATCTTTCCTATTCCTCTACCCAAGGAGGAACCTATCTCACTTTCCTCTACCCAAGGAGGAGCTAACCCTATCCACCTTTCTACCTAAAGAGGAGTCCACATCATCTTGTTTTTCCTTCTCCTCACCCATAGAGGAGCCACTCTTATCTCCTCTTCCTATAGGTGATGCTTCTCCCAAGGGTCTTCCAAGATCCTGTCAACCTTCTTACATCACTCCTACCTACTGAATCAGAGGTGAAAACCTTCCCTATATCATAAGACTCATATTTTTGATGGGTTTCACCACTAGTTTTTCATCTTCTTCTAAACCAAAACCATTCTCACGTTTGGTGGACCGATTAGAGTATGTTGATTACTCCACACTCTGGGGCACCTTTCAACTCCCAATATCCACCCAAATGTAGATGTTGTCCCTGATACCTCAACTATCTATCCTAAGGTATTCAAGGAAACTAAAACCATGACACCTAAGCCATCATATCAACCCCTTCTTCTTCAGCCTCACCTTCACCCAAACCCCTATCCACACCTAAACCTACCACTTCCTTAGGGGTCCTACCAACACCTAGCCTACTACATCCCATAGTGAAACTAGACTTGTCTACTCAACCACCACCCATCACAAAACTGATTCCCACACCTAAGAGGAAGACCCAACCTCCTAGGCCTCACACCCCGAGTCTCTCCCATGCCTTCTCTTTCACCTTCACCTCTACCTTTTATTTTAGGCCCACACCCTTCCACCTTGGTCAAGTTACCTCTTCACCAAGGAAAATCCAAGGCATGAAAACCCACACCCACACCTTTACCTTCTTTTTCCCACACCTTCACCTTCATCACCTCTTTTCTACCTACTTCTCCATTACCTACAACCACACTATTTCCAACACCACCACTCTCACCTTGGATTTCTAGGTACCCCCCACCTTCTACATCTCCTTCTACCTCACACACCCTCCTACACCTTTTACCCAAGAAGGTGCAACCTAAACCAAAACCAAAACCTTCACTACCTACCAAAAAGGTAGTCACACCTACACCACCTCCAGCAACACCTCTCCCACAAAAATCACCCACACCTTCATCCAAGCCAACTCTGACTTCTCACTATGATCCATTGTAGGATCCTATTCTAACATCCTCATCTAGGTTGTTAGAAACCTCCACTATCTCATTGCTACCTATTAAGCCTTATGACCCACTCAAACCCAAACCAATAGGGTTTGATGACACCAAAATCTGTGCATATCATCACTCACTAGGGCATGATGTCAAGGTTGTAAGGCCCTCAAAAAATTTTCTTCAACTTTGTACTTTGATGGTCTCTTTGATGATGAAGATGACCTGTTGGAGGAGAATTCCATTCCCCTTCACCCACCACCACATGGTCTAGCCCTATATCTATTCAATGGCCTTTACCTACATCTCCACAACCCTCTTTTCCTCCTCCTCGATATTTGAAATAAATATGGTCCGAGTAGCCACTTGATCACAAAAAGATAAAGGAAAAGAGAAAATTAGTAGCCCATCCAATGCACCTTCACCCACCATTCCACCTACACCTTCCCCCAAGGTAACCATCCATGGGCCGACTTATCCTATTTTTGATGGAGTCACACATCATCTATGATTAAACAACTTCATCAATCTCCTCTGAAGATGTCCTTGTACGACCTAATTCAAACCTCTGAGTCTCATCATCAGGCCCTCATTGAGGTCTTACATCTATCGAGGTTCCACCAAATGATCCTACACCTGTGGCCACCATCTTTACCCCTCATCATGTGGCTTCCCTCACCACTCCACCTCAAAATTCTTCCCCCATTACCTCTCCTCAGGTTTCCACCATCAGTTTCTCTAACTCAGAGATTTCCCTCTACAATCAGATGATCTTGATCCCACCCTCTTCATCTCTCCTACATCAATGATACTCATGTTTGACATGTTATGATTGATGGAGGTGCTAACATTAATATCATTTCTTCCCATGCATATGAAAATTGTGCATACCCACCAACTACATGCATAATAACCCTGTTATGTTGCATTCTTTCAATGATGCCATGACTTCTACCCTTGGCACCATCATCCTCCACATCCACATGGGTCCCCACTAGTCCCAAAACTATTCTATGTTCTTGAGGGGGAATTTCAATATAACATGTTGCTTGGCGACCTTGGATTCATGCCATGGGGTGTGTACCTTCAACCCTTCACCATTTTCCTAAAATTTGAATATGAAGGGCACCCTACACCATTCGGGGATCCTTCACCTTTTAAAACCTACAACATGCTTTACCAACCAAATGATGTCCTTGTTCTAGTCAAGGTATCTACCACCCCTTCCACTTCATCTTCTTCTTCATACCTCATCTACCACTTCTACTCACTACACCTTCCATAGCCATCCCATCTATCCCCTCTTTCCATACAACTTCCACAACTAGCCCATCTACCAACCCACCTATTTCACCAAAAACTGATGCCCCACCTTCTTCAGGCTTCGAGTAGCTCATCCATCCCCACTACCCAAGTACCGACCTCAACCCCTTGTAGTAGGTGTTTTTCAATGCCTTTCCTTGGGGGTACCACCTATACAACATAGACACTTTCCTTACTCCTCAAGAGTACGAAATCCTTCACCAACACCCACATTATGACCATCATGTAGGAGAGGTTTTTCCATATGGTCCTCCCCACCTTCACACCAACCTAACATATGGGGACTCAACACTTCTTCTTATTCTCCTAACCACCTACCCAAACCCAACCTTTCTCATCTTCAACTTCCAATACCTCACCAACCACCACTTCACCCACACTTTTCTTCATCGATGTGCCTAGAAGGGCTTTGGATTTGGTCTTTATGAGAAAGGTCATCACACAGTCATACCTTGCACCACCCAAAAACACAAAGACCATTGTGGTATCATATTTTCTATGCCACCTATTCCTAAGAAGGCTAGAATCAACCTCATAGAGGAAGATAAGCCTTCCCCACCTAACTCACCTACCACACCACCTTCACCCACAAGTCCATGGATCCAGAATCCATCCCTCCTAACTTTTTTTTCATGAACACCATTTCTTTGGGACCTCTGACCTATCATCATGATGGTGAGGTTGCCCTCTTCCCTTCCTCTTCTTTATCCTAACATGTTGATGATGACACACCTTCTATCAATGTCATTCAATGTCAAGATGATGATTCTATTCTCACCTATTTAGGTGCAGATGATTCTTACATTCACCAGTCATTACCTTCTAGACACAAACCATGCTTGAATGAATCAACCATAGAGATCAACATTCACATCAGAGATGACCCTCAAATTCTAAAGATAGGCCAATCTTTAGATTCTTCCAAACAGAAGCCTTCACCTCTTTCCTTCGAGATCATAACAATGCTTTTTCTTGGTCTTATGCCGATATGCCCAATATTGACCCTAATATCATGGTCCATAAATATCATGACTATCCCCGATGCACAAACCTATGAAACAAAAGTTGTGAAAAATGCATCCACGCATTTCCCTTCTTGTGAAAGAAGAACTCCAATGCCTTCTTTTGTTTCCTTCATTCTACCCATTGACTATCCACAATGGATTTCTAACATTGTTCCTATCACCAAAGTGATAGGGGGACTCCATCTACATGGAATTTCATGACCTTAACCTTTCCTACCCTAAGGATGAATTTCCTCTTCCTAGCATCGACCAACTCATTGATCTTACAACCGGCCATGAGATGTTATCTCTTATGGATGGATTCTCGGTTATAATCAAATATTACTCACTCTAGAAGATCAACACAAAACCTTCATCACCCCTTGGGGACCTTCTATTATCATGTCATGCCCTTTGGCTTGAAAAATGTTGGTGCCACCTATCAACATGCACTATGACCTATATATATTCCATGATATCATGCATGACATATTGGAAGATTATGTCGATGACTTCTCGGTAAGTCCAAAAGTCATGTCAAACACCTCACAGTTCTTAAAGTCATCTTTGATCATCTCATCCAATACTTGTGTTTCACCTTCAACCAAAGAAGTGTGTCTTTTTCATTCTCTCTAAAAATCCTTGGTTTCATCATCTCTTTGTGGGGCATCAAATTTGATCCCACCAAAATCAAGGCTATTCTCGAGATGCCTCCACCTACTAACCTTTGACAACTTCATAGTTTGCAAGGAAAATTACAATCCATTCGATGCTTTATTTCCCAAATTTTCGACCGATGTCACCCTTTTCATCATCTCCTTAAAAAGGATGTCTCCTTCAATTGAATGATGAGTGCCACAAAATCCTTTGAAGCATTGAAGAAATACCTTCTTCAGCCACCTATGCTCATCCCACCTAAAGATGACAAACCTTTTTACCTCTACATTTCTTCCACTGACCATTCCTTGGGTGCATGCTCACTCATCATCGATGAGAACACAAGGGGGAAAAGTGGTTTATTACATAAGTCATACTCTTTTAGACTATGAGACTAGGTATACTCACGCTGAAAATATTTTCCTAGCCTTGGTCTTCATGGCCACTAAACTTTTCCACTACCTACTTAACCACAAAACCTTCATCATCACCAACACCGACCCTCTACATTACATGTATGCTAAACCTTACCAACACCAATGCACCACACATGCATGTTTGGCTCATGCTCCTTGTAGACCTAGACCTAGAATTCATTCATCAAAAGTTTGTCAAGGGACAAACCATTGCAGATCAGCTTGCAGATGCTCCTCTTCCTAGAAATCAATCTTCTAACTTTGATTTTCCTGATGAATCTATCGCCACTCTCTCTTGATGATATTTTTACCAAATGACCTTATTCTTTGATGGATCCAAATGTCAACATGGGGGGTGGTGCAGGGGTCATCCTCATTCCTCTTGATGGTGAGCCTATGCCATTATCCTTCAAACTAGACTTTGACTACACTAATAACATGGCCGAGTATGAAGCACTTGTGTTAGGTCTTCAAACTGCCATTTCCTAGATGTTAAATCCATTAATATCTTTGGTGACTCTCAACTAGTTGTGAACCAAGTCAATGGTTTGTACCAGTTTCATAATGAGGAACTTCAAAAGTATAAACATCATGTCGACATACTTTTGACCATGTTTGATCACTTCCTCATTCAAACCACTCCATGATCCACTAACAAATTTCATGGATACCATGGCTTGTCTTTCTTCTCAAATACCTACCTCACCTTCGACTCCAAAATATTTTCATAATACAATGGTTTATTCACCCTCTTATATTATCCATGGCATAAATTTTGTGGGAAGAATCAAAACTGACCCACGTGACATTTGGTATAAGCAGTTCACTTGACTACCTCTCCCTTTCAATTCTTTCCTCCAGATCTCACTCACAATGGATGATGAGCCTTCCTAAAAAGTGTCTCTCATTACATCATCATGGGGGTCTTCTCTACAAATGTGGCTTTGATGGTATCCTCCTGTGCCTCACTAGTTCTAAAATCCCATACACCATCAAAGAAATTCATGATGGGATTTGTGGGGGACATTTTAGTGGCCTCATTGTTGTCAAAAAATATCCTTCACCTTCGGCTATTACTAAAAACCCTTAACCAAGACTATTGTGACTATATCAAAACATTGTGTGAAGTGTCAACAGCATGCTAACCTTCACCACACCCCTAGTCATGCCTTACAAGTCACTAAAGAGACTTTTTTCCCTTCTCTCAATGGGGTTTGATCTCATCGTGAGAGATTAACCCTCATTCCTCTCAATGTCATCACTGGATCATCACAATGACTAAATATTACACTAAATGGGTGGAATCCATCCCTCTCATTTCTACCAAAGCCAAAAAAATAATTGAATTTATCAACCACCATATCATTTTTCATTTTGGTGTTCCTCATCACCTCATCACTAACAATGAAAAAAATTCAAAAACAAAACCCTACAAAAATTATGTGACAAATTTGGCATTCAACTCAATTTTCTTCACCATATTACCCACAAGAAAATGGTCAAGCCAATCTTCTAACAAAACCCTCAACAAAATTCTTATGAAATTCATCGATGACAACTAGTAAGGATTGGCACACACACATTCCTTTCACCTTATGGGCTTATCATACCAACATTCACACCTCTACCAATGCCACACCTTTCTCTTTGGTCTACGGTACAGAGGTCATCCTACCTCTCAAGTCCAAATTCCATCTCTTCATATATCACTTAAAGATATGCTCTCTGATGATGATTTTTTTTCACCAGAACATTTGGCACAACTTGAGCTATTGGATGAACATCATTTAAATGCTCTAGACCATCTCCAAATCTACCAAAAATGCATCAAGTGTGCCTATGAAAAAATGTGTTCAAGAACAAACCTTCAAGATCGGTGACCTTGTCCTAAAGGAAAACCAACATGTAACCAAAATGGAGAAAAAGTAAACGAGGAAAGTTTTCTCCTAATTGGCTTGGACCTTATATTGTCACCCATACCTATGGATCAGAACTTATCATTTATCTTCTCTTGAGGGTAAACCCAAACTTGAGCCCCTTAATGCCTTGCATCTTTGACCATTCTATTGTTGAATAAAGTACTACATCACTTTATGTCACTTATATGCTCATCCCTTGAGTGAACCTCTCCTTCCACCTACCTCTTTTTAAGGACCAATGACTAAACTAGAATTGTGTGATTATCCATCACCATTCAACCTTATCTTCAAATATGAGTACCATGGCTCTACTCATGGCATGATTCTCATGGATACTTTTCATCCTTTTTTAGATGGAATCCCATGGTTTTTCATCACTTGAAACCCCTCTTTCATAGCTAACCTTTTTTGTGTATGGTTTTTCCTTCATAAAAGAGGCCTATACTCCTTTATAGTCTTTTCCATGACTTCAAGTCAAAATAATAAAAAAAAAAAATTATGGGATAGCCAAAAAAATTTACTCCTTGAGTCAAAATTCTTACAAATAGATGATTCCCTCAAAAGGACATCTATGTCTCTCTCTCTCTTGTATAAGTAGACTACTCCCTCAAGGACAACTATAAAAATTTAGCCACTTATTGCACTTAGTCTATCCAAAAAAAGAAGACTAATCTATATCTCTCAAATAAAATAATCTTGGAGCTTCCCACATCGATCAATTCATGAAAGACCTCAAGGAGAACTACTATTTATCCCAATATAGACTTCCCACATCGATCAATCTATACATGCAAAAAAAAAAAAAAAAAAAAAAATCAAGAAAAATACAAACTTTTGGTCATGGACTTGCCTATTCTAGGTTTTGGGTATCTTGTAGAAGGGGCATGTTGTCCCACAACAAGGTTATGCTTAACAAAACTCTTCCACCTTACCTTCTATTTATTATCTTCTAAATCAACTCAAGGGACGTGGCATGTATTCTACACATTGTGATCACACAACTTCTTTCAACTCTAGACCCATCACTCATGCAATGTATCTAGTGACTTATGTTCAATAAGTCTAGGGGTATGACAATTATGGTCCTTTCCAAATATGGGCATGCCACTTCTTTTGGTTTCTTATCTATTTACTTGTTGTTTCTTCAACAGACAAGACCATCAAAATTGAATCAACCATAACACCTTCATCTATTCCTATGCCTAATTCACCTTTCCTATTACCTATTCAACATTTGACCTTGCATATTTTCAAACATGCCTTACCCAACCAACTTACCTATCCAACCTACCTACTCAACTTACCTTACCTACCTAACCCAATATCTCATTCTTCCCCTATTTATGGGAGAACTACAGCATGAGGCCCCTTTTACAAGGGCTATGTAGGCAACACTTCAAAGACATGGGGTCTTCGGAGGTTAGCTCTTGACCACTCTTTTCCCCCATTTTTTCCATTTTTTCCCCCATAAACCCAATTACCTAATCTTTCTCTAGTTTCCATAACATTATTAGTTTCCATAAAAAAATAACTTGGAAATTAACCAAAAAAAATCAACCATAAACATATACATTTAATTTCCATAATATCAATAACTTGGAAATTAAACCAAAACAAACACTACCAAACCATACCTATCATCTAATTTCCATAACATCAATAACATTGGAAATGGAAATTAAATCAAATTCCATCAAAATAATACAAAAACATCATCTCAATCCAACACCAAACCATGCCTACATCTAATTTCCATAACATCAATACATTGAAATCCAAATCAAACTCAACCATGCCTACATATCTAGTTTCCATAAAAAAATAACTTGGAAATCAAAAACAAAAAACATCATCTCATATCACAACAACATCAACCAAATAAAATCAATCCATGCCTAATCTAGTTTCCATAACATCTAGTTTCCATAAAATACATTGAAAATGAAACTCAAACATAACATTATAAATACCATCATTTCTATATATCATCTAATTTCCATAAATCTAATATATAGATATGGAAATGAAATCTCAAAATTCTCATACAACTCATAACCAAACCATGCCATTATCTAGTTTCCATGACATCAATATAATAATGCAAAACAAATGATCCCTTGAATCGAGCAACGAGAGAGATATATCGAGAGGGAATAAGAAAAGAAAGAACTTTTATATTGAATCACTTGAAATTTACAAACTTCCCGAGAAAAACCGAATCCCTTTTTCTCATGGCCAAAACCCATGTTCTTATAAAAATTCGTATACATCCATACTTTGTCCCCAATAAAATAATGTCTAAAAGTAATTATGTTTGTTGCAGATCCGTTTTTGGAAAGTGACATGAAATGAATGCACTCATGAAAACCAGAGATTCAAAAAGGTGAATATTTCATCGGTTCGAGCATGATTACTTTAGTGGGGGTATCTCATGATTTTCTTCTTCATGTGGTCTTGCCATTTCCACCTTTTAACCACTTTCATTAACACTCAATTGTTTACTAGCAAGGTTTTCCCTTTTTATCGCGTATGCCCAATAAACTCTATTTTATGATAATCAAAATTTACATTCCTTTAAACTTATCGATTTGGCTCTATAATAAACCAAAAATACATCTCATGGAGAACAACAAGGATACAGAGAAAAAGGAATGAAGAATGATCCATTTTTTGCATTTTACGAGCTTTGGTCGTTTATGGGGTTAAAAAACTAGATGAGTTCATTTGGCTATCTTTTCCTCCTTTTACCTTCAAATTTGGACCCTACACGTGGCAAGATCTAAGAAATGATGCCCCTGGGAGAAATATGCATTTCCTGACATTTGGGAGAAAAAGCATGATTTCTCATTTTACTTTGCCCCTCTGCATCTCCACCAAAGGCCGGACACATGGCACCATCTGAGTGGCTAAGGAAATACGGTTTAAAATGAGCCATTTAAACTCTTTTTAACAAAAATCTCAAATTCTCAAAAACCTCTGCCGGCTGCTTTGACTTTTCAACATGAACACATGGCACACCATGATTGGAAAAGGGGTCACGGCTCAATTTGCAACATTTTAACCCTTTCGTGAAAAAGGCTCAAATTCTCAATTTCCCCTGCAGGCTCGTCATTCTGATTTCATTCTTCAACACGTGGCATCATGTGACTAGTTGCAGGGATGTGCTTTAGCTTTATGTTTTATCCACTTTTGAAATGGGGAAAAATTCCAAATTTTCCCCCAAAGTCCATGCCCCACTGTTGAATTTTCAACGTAGACCACGTGTACCTTTCTAATTTGCTGCAGGCCTCAACTTAGAAATTTTATCTTCCCATGAGTGGGACCATGGGCCATTTTAGAACTTTTCACCATTTGTGGAAACAAGGCTAAAATTCCCAAAGTCCTCTATTGTCTCGCAAAGTGCCTATGAACTGAAAAATAGCCACGTGTCCCTATTTCATTCTTCAACACATGGCGTCACCTGATTGGTTGTGGGGATGTGTTTCAGTTTTTATCTGTTTTGAAAAGGGGAAAAATTCTAACTTTCCTCGAAGGTCCATGCCTCCGCCATTGACTTTTCAATGTAGGCCATGTGTCCCTTTCTCGATTTGTTATGGGCTTCAACTCAAAATTTTCCATTTTACATGGGCGGGGTTGTGGGTCGCTTTAGAACTTTTCTCCCTTTCACCGTAATGCCTTAGAGAATAAAATGGATCCACCACCCTAAAATTCTCGCCAAAAATGCTCCACCAATCGGGAATGACGAGGATGCGGGGCAATCTAATATTTTTTCCAAAATCACCAAAAGTGATAAGTTTAAAAAGGAACTCGTCTAACCACATCCAATGAGAAGAAAATGCATAGCTTCACCTTTTCAAGCAAGAATTTGATGGGGAAAAGAACATAGGAAGTTGCAGGAAACGGGAAAATGCCATTTTTGCTCCCGATGAAGAATTTATTTCTCTGCAAAAGGTTAAAAATGAAAGATGCAAGGTTCCATGTATTCCAAGTGCATAAAAGGAGAACGAAAATCATTTCCCATCAATTGAAAATAGGTAAAACATTTTAACGACAGAGATCGAGGAAATTTTGGTTTAAAATGTCGTGGAAATGAGAACGAGCATCCGAGGAGTTAAAAGCACAAATTTATTCTACGGCGGGCTCCAATTTTCATAAAATTAGATTTGAAAGGGTGGGGAAAATTGAGGGGACAATAGTTGGCTCCTTCTAGGGATGATTTGGCAGAGGAAGGAGGCAAAATCAAGAACCTTAGAGAATTTTGGGTAATCAGATTGAACCAGTGTCTTAGCCAATGGGCAACAAAGTAAAAAAATCAATACCAACACATAAGAGAATGCGGAAATGAAACCAACCAAAACAACAAGGAAAGAAAAACACTTTACAACATGTATAGAGGGATAGCCAAAATTGCTAGGTTTTGAACAACTTCAAAATTCCCCACTATAAGGAAGTGGGAGAGGAGAACCATCCATGTAATCTAGGTAAAAAGAGTTTTCACTAGCAAAATGTCTAGTTTTACAAGGATCAAGCCAAAGGGAATCATATTTACCATGGCTACCTCGAGGTTCATGTCTTTTGTCCCAAAGAAGAACACTGTCTCCCACTTGAAAAGTTTTGGGTTTATCCTTTTTATCAAATAAAGCTTTTACCTTGAGTTGATGAGCTGATATTCTGTCCACTACTTGCAATATGTCTTCATTCAACTTCGGAGATACATAATTCTTTTGTCTAATGAATTGGTAAAGTTGGCATCCTCAATGGCCTTCATCAAATGCAAGGCTGGAAATTCCAATGTCATTGGCAGCTGAGCTTCAACTCCATACACCACTTGAAAAGGAGACATTCCAATGGCTCTCTTAGGTGTAATCTTATCTACCCATAAAGCATCATATAGTTTCTTATGCCAATTCCTCTCGAGAGTCATTAACAAGCTTCCAAAAATGGTGACCAAGTTCTTGTTAGTTGATTATGCTTGTCCATTCCCTTGGGGATAGTAATCGAAGATTGGGCAAGTGAAATGCCATAGCCATCGCAGAAATCCATCATCTTAGCAATTTCCCCTACAGTCCGTCATTTTGATTTCATTCTTCAACACGTGGCATCATTTGACTAGTTGTGGGGATGTGCTTCACTTTATGTTTTATCCACTTTTGAAAAGGGGAAAGATTCCAACTTTTCCCCTAAAGTCCATGCCCCACCGTTGAATTTTCAATGTAGGCCACGTGTCCCTTTCTAATTTGCTACGGGCCTCAACTTATAAATTTTCCCTTCGCATGAGTGGGGCCACGGGCCATTTTAGAACTTTTCACCCTTTGTGGAAACAAGGCTAAAATTATCAAATTCCTCTCACGTCGATTGAAAAGTGGCTATGAACTGAAAAATAGCCACGTGTCCCTTTTTCATTCTTCAACACATGGCGTAACTTTGATTGGTTGTGGGGATGTGTTTTGGTTTTTATTTTCTTTGAAAAGGGGAAAAATTCCAACTTTCCCCTGGAAGGTCCATGCCTCCACCATTGACTTTTCAATGTAGGCCATGTGTTCCTTTCTAATTTTTGAGGGCTTCAACTCAAATTTTCCCTTTTGCATGGGCGGAGCCGTGGGTCACTTTAGAACTTTGTGCCCTTTCGCTGTAATGCCTTAGAGAATAAAATGGATCCATTGCCCCAAACTTCTTCCAAAACTGCTCCAGTCAATCAGGGACCAACAGGGATGCAGGGCCAATCTAATATTTTTCCAAAATCACCAAAAGTGATAAGTTCAAAAAGGAACTCGTCGGGCTACATCCAATGAGAAGTAAACGTGTAGCTTCACCTTTTCGAGCAAGAATTTGATGGGGAAAAGAATGTAGGAAGTTGCAAGAAATGGGAAAACATCATTTTTCTCCTGATGAAGAATTTCTTTCTCTGCAAAAAGGTTAAAAATGAAAGATGCAAGGTCCCACGCATTCCAAATGCATAAAAGGAGAACTAAAATCATTTCCCATCAATTGAAAATATGTAAAAAAATTTAACGATGAAGACCGAGAAAATTTTGATTAAAATGTCGTGGGAAATGAAAACAATCATTTGAGGAGTTTAAAACATGAATTTATTCTATGGCAGGGCTCCAATTTTCATGAAATTAGATTTGAGAGGGTGGGAAAAATTGAGAGGACAACACATATATAAGTCAAAAATAAAAAATAAAAAAAAAAATATATTCATCTCTATATAATCCTGGGAGGTCCCGACACCTCTTCTAGTCTCTCTTATCCCCTCACCTAGCCTTTGTTTCTGTGAACTAGTCACCTACCGATGGCCCTACCCATGAGACTAGTGACTCCCTATACTACTAGCACTACGGGTCCATGACCTAGACCTCACACTGCGGCTACCTATTGGGCACTATAGGCGGTGTAGCTTAATAAAGGGATACCACTCTGTCTAATTTTATTCTCAAGAACCTAGCCTCCACCACAACATCTTTGTATCAGTCCATAGATATCACCATAGGTGGTTACATCACTATCTATCTTTGTCCTTGAGGTTGTGGACCCTATTCCTATGGTCGTGGTCCCTATACCTATACCTGTCCTAATGGAATTGGTCCCTATACTTGTGTTCCATCATATGTCCTAGGAGGTGAAGGAGGGGCAGCCATGTGTCCCCCACCATTGTCCTATACTAGTGCCACCGCCAACTATGTTTGTAAAGTGGCCACTGCACCTATAATGTAATAACCTAGGCCTATAATGGTGTAACCTACCCTATGTCTTTAGCATGTGCTTGTGCTACCTATAACTATCCTGTAAGGTAGCCAAATGTGCCTGAGCTATTGCTAGTTACCACTTTGTAATGTTGTGACATGGGCTTGTACTATAGTCACCTCTCCTGTAATCTATCCCTTTCAATAGTAACAATATAGCCAAATTAGGTTTTCCTTGCCTCGGAGGTGCTTCTTGTAGTTGCATTATCCACCACTTCCTATATCCATCCGTATAGCCTATACTATCTATCCTCATATCTACCACCGCTCCTCTACCCTTGCTAGATATTCCGAATGTGATGGAGATAATGGTCTCTCCACATCATCCCTATAGTATTGTGGGAAGGGTATGGTCACATCCTCCCATAGGTCAATTTTTCATCCGACCTGGTCAACCGATATCATCTCATACTCTCCAGGTCTTTATCCCTGTATCCATCTCAGGATCCGTAAAATTGCGATCTCCTCACCCATACCTCCAAATGAAGGGTGACCAAGATATGGCCTCCACAAAATATCGACCGTTGATAAGCCATCCAGTAAACACCTGTAATATGTCACATCCTCGTGATGCCGCATCCACCCTCACATGTGTCCCTATCTAAATCCACCTCATGTATCCTGCTCTATAAATACCACTTTGCACCAATCCTTTCATGGTAGGCCTAGCGGACACAAGAATACTATATGCTTGTAATCCCAACAATGAAGAAGATAGGTGCAACACAAACCAAACCACCGAATCCTCCTATATGCCCACAACTCCCTGTATAACTACACTAGGAAAGTTGGTGCCCATGCAAAATAGACCCTATCCTCAATCATATCCTCTAATAATCCCATCAGTGCCTGTGGAAACCTCCCACCCTCTGAGTCTAGGAGCGCATAACAACTAATCCCCACCATCATCAACACTGCTAATCTAGTCTCCTGTGGATGTGCGGCATACATCTCCCCATAGCTAAAGCTCACACTTTGTGATAAGAAAAATCAACCATGGCCTCTCCAAAAACTATAACCATATGCTCGTATGAATAATCCAAAGAGATATGATACAACGACACCCCAACAATAGGTATTCTCAAGATATTGTACATGTCCTCCAGGGTAATATTCATCTCTATTGTATGTAGATGGAATGTGTTGGTCGTTGGGTCCCATTTGTTGATGAGGGAAACCATCATGTTATGATCTTGCACAATCCACTTGTCTTGTCTAACAATGCCCAATGCAACATCCCTCATGCGATTGCATTCATCCTCTATGATGTTGTGTCTCATCTACACTAATAAGGGCAGTAGTCCATCTCTTATTGTTAGCTATTATTGCGTGCCTACATTATCAAAATTCACACCACTTAATCATTTAGAATTTCCTACCAAGATCTACATTCTACCTTGCTTCTTACCATTTTTTTCCCTACATTTTCATTTCCCCCTTCACCAATTGACCTAACTTACCTCATCCATCTTACACCCATCTTAAATTGTTCACTTATACCTTTGATCTCTCACTACACCTTCTCATTTATTCCTACCCACCCTTACCTCAGCATAAACCCACCCATTCCCACCTTGGACACACCTACCCACCTTTACCCAACCTATTTTCCTGAAGTACATTCTACCTAGCCTAAACATCTACACTTTCTTTGTTTCATCTATTTTCCCCCTTCACCTATTAATCTAACTCACCCCTACCCACCCTTCCCCTACCTTTGATCTATCCCTAAACTACCCCTTTTCCTACCTTGGACACCCCTACCCACCCTTCCCCTACCTTTTAGCCTCCCCAACTAACATTTTTCTCACTTAGTCACTTTTCACAGTGACCGACATCAGTCACCATGACCGATATCAGTCCTCTTTTCACCTATTAATGCCAATCAACCTACCAATGCTGGTCGATAAACAACCGACGTTGGTTATTGGTTCGGCTCTAAGGCCGAAACCCCACATCCCCAATTTTTTTACAAAATCATAAAATACCTAAACTACCCACCCCAATGCCCCCAAATTGCCTCTAGATGCATTTTTGACCCTAATTAAACTAGTTTCACCCTCCCCATACCCAATTTCACCCGATTTTAACCAAAATTCCAATCAAATTTCAAAACCAAAATTTTAATTTGTTCTACCTTATTCTTCACCAAAAAAACAATGGAGCTTGAATCCTACCTCTACTCGATTCCACATCCGTGGTGGGATCTCTAGAATAGGGACATGACCCCCTTGAGCCCTCTCCTACCTCTCACCCAATACAATCTCTCGGGTAGATCTCATGGGCCCTCACACTCTACTCCTCCAACCACTAAACTCTCACCAACACACTCAATAGGGAAGCTCTGTCATTTTCTTCACGGGTTTTTCTCTCCACAAGTTGTTTTCACCAAGTCAAAATGCTCAAATGAGCCTTTTTCTAGGTGGGTTTTGCTTTTAACCCATCGATTGGGAAAACGACATCAGATCTAGTCGTGCCTAGGTGACCGACATCAGTCACCCTTACTCGCATCGGTTACCTCTCAACCAGTATCGATCACCCTACCTAAACTAATTCTTCCTAATTTTCCCAAATTGTTACTACAGGATGTCATTTTATTGTTGCGATAGCCTTAAGACAACTCTACATGATCACCTAATAGTCCTACCAAATTCAGTCACCTTCCTAATTATACTTAGGGGCACATTTTTTCCTACACCTCATCCTTACCCACGACCTTACCTATGAACCCACACCGACCTTTCCCATTTGACACTCAAATTCACTTACTCGTTGTACCTTGCGATGACATTACTCATGTTGTTTAGCCTACTAACTTTGGCCTTTCCTTATTTTGTGATGTTTATCTCAACTAGACCAAACCTTTTGGTGCTTTATAACACACCTATGCCCGTTCCTACACCTAGCCTTGTTATGTTTCCAAGAGCACTTCCTATACCTTGGATACCTGGACCATATCAACCTTGTTTGGATAAACTATTGACCTTTGACAATGTAGAGTTTGTGAGCTCTTCAACCTAGTTCCTTATCACATTCTAGACATGTGTGTGCATTTGAATGCCCCCACCTATTACCCACACCGATATCACCATTTCATATACCCACACCTTACCTCATTTTTCATCACCTACCACTTTATCAAACCCATCACTGATTTTTGTTGGTCCTCAATCAGTTTAGGGTTTGAGGGGGATCACCTCTACCCATCCCTGGGGCAACCACCTCCTATTTTTTCATCATCACTTATCAATACAAGCTACGCTAAAAAATGGGGAAAATTTAGACACCCAAAATTGAGGCTCAACCCTCTGGCCCACTTCAACTAACATACCCCTTACCATGACCCTCTATGCATGATTATTAATTTAATTACTCGTATTAAGTTAATAATTCCCTCACCCTCCACCTCACCATGGACCCATTCCAAGCCTATTTATTAACCTAGACAAAGACACTACTTCCCTTAACTAACAAATACTCATTCTAACCCTAAAATTCATTACCTCTTATCCATCCTACCAATTTTCCACTTCATTTAATGCTAACCTGCACTCTAGTCCATAACAAACCTTGACCAACACACAAAAATGGAGAGAACAGGCTATTCTTGGAAAAATAGGACCTTTTCTCCCTAACTCGATTCCGGTTATTCCTAGGCTAGTGATGGTCACCTAACTACTATTGGTTTCTTTAAATAATAAATTCCAACCCTTTGCACGGGTTCCTCCATCTTGGATTTTTAGGAATTCTGAATTCTTATCTCTCGCATCTAGGCATCCAAACGACCTCAAGATGAACCAAAGATCATTCTAAGAATTCACAACCACCACCAAGCATCAACAATGTGTTCTAGAGCATTGGATCACTCATAGGGAAGTCTAGAGCCTTCTGCTATCGCTTGCATGGGATTAGTGTTTGTCTCTCCTTCAACCACAACTATTCTTTCTACAACCAACTTCCAATCTACAAGTAAGTCATTTCTACCTTTTCATTTCTTTCAATATTTTGGATGTTAATAATTTATCTACTTTATTTTACCTTCTACCCTTCCCAGATATCTTCCATCTCACCTCCACCCAACCACTTGCCCATTTAACCTTTGTACCCATCCCAAATTCATATTTCTTCATCTCTAAGTCTTTAATAAAATCCTACCACCTTACCTAAGCTTTCTAAATTCTCTATACAATAACAAACAAATAAAAATCACCTCATTTTGATCTTTGAACCCAATTGCCCCATCGGCATTGATCACCAAATCAAGGCGTCATTTATTATGAAGTACCAACATGACCGATACCAATCTCTGTGGATCGCTAATTTATCCCAGAACAAAGAGCTCCTAACTTACCCAAAACCCTCCCGGATCTCACCCAATCTTACCGAAACCATCCTAAAACCCCCGCCACACCTATCAGCCTTAACAACACCTTGCCTTCTCTAGATTTAGTTGTATATTCAATATTAGCTTAAATCTAGTCTATTTTTAGCATATGAGTTACCGAAATTGTATTGTTATAATAGGACCTTTCTTTTACCGTCATTTCTTTACATTAAGTTGTTTTTAAACAATGGATTGATGGTATTTCTAGGAATTATCACACTTCTCGGATCTAGCATACATTAGAAATCCCACGATTATATACTATTTAACTCTATTAAGTGGTATTATTGTGCTTTCTATAGGTAGTCCTTCCTATAAAAACATAGCTCTTCACAATCAACATAGTCTTCTACAATGTGTGCAACCTTCTTTGACTTCATAGGTATTCCTCCTCACCTCACCTTTACCTTATTTGTTTTATACGCAACAATGTGGTGAAACATTACGTACTACAAGATCAAAAGGAAGAGAAATTCAAGATACGTAAATTCATTATGGGACTGAATTCTACCATAGATTTTATATTTGAGAAAGCCATTATGCAAGAGCAGAAGTTGTAGGAAATGTCTACTTATAGGGATGAAAATAAGAAGAATTTTGGTTCAAATTCTCCTTTGGCACCTAAAAAAACATGGTGGAAGAAGGTTGGTAACAAAAATAATAATAGTAAAAGTAATATAGAAACAAAACTTGTTGTAAATGTAAAAATAAATGGGCATGATAATAGTGTAAAAAAGATAATAAATTTCAAAATAAAGGAAATTTTTTTGTATGTTTCATATGTGGTGGTGACCACTATGCTAAAAATTTCCCCAGAGAGAATCAAGGGAACAATCAACAACAGAAGATTCACACTGTAATGGCTAACCACCAAGATGAGAAACAAGCTACTCCCATTGAAGTTTCAGGTAAGTTGTATGGACTTCCTGTTACTATTTTATTTGACATTGGTGCAACCGAGTGTTTCATTTCTAGTAAATTAGTTGAAAATTTGAATAAGAAAGTTGGTTATATGAAAAATACATGGACTGTACAATATGGGAATAATGTTGTTCAAACTATAAACCAATGTTTGTTTGACACAACATTGTAACTACCTAGCTTTACCATAGAATTGGACCTATATGTAGCTCTTTTAGGATCCTATGACATCATTATAGGTGTAAATTGGTTGTCTAAACACAAATAAAACGTAAATCATTATGAAAAATGAAGGTGCATAAGTAGAACTATGCTCCCCACAATTTATAACTTGATACCATAGTTTGTGTCTTGCAAGTTTAAATACATTACATGTTGATGAATCCATTTAAAGTGAAAACAAACCATGTGAGGTTGAAGTATATCTTCATGAAACAAAATTTGAATGCAAGACAACGTAAATGACTTGAGTTTTTATCTCATTATGATTTTGATATAAGTTACATTAAAGGAAAAGAGAATAATGTGGCTCATACACTGATTCATAGGAAACATGTTTCTATTGTTTTAACCCTCATAACTCAATTTAAAGATGAAGTAAAGAAATAAATGCAAACTGATATGTATTATCAACATGTGAAGGTTGCATTAGTAATAGATCCGTGTGATAAAAATGTAAAGGCTTCAAATTTGATGACGAAGGATTCTTTAGATATGAAAATAGAGTTTACATACCTTTGGGCAATGACTTAAGAATTAAATTCATGATGCTTCTTATTATAGGCATCCCAAAGTGAATTTTTTTAGATGATATAAAAAAACTATATTTATATAAGGGAATGAAGAAAGACAGGAAAACTTACATTGATTATTGTCTTGAATGTCACCATGTTAAGGAAGAAAAAATGCATCCTACTGGTATGTTGTATCCTCACAACATTCCACATTACAAATGGTAAGTAATTAGTATGTATTTTATGCAAGGACTACTGATGTATAAAAATAAGCATGACATGATCTTAGTTGTAGTTGAAAAACTAACTAAACTAGCTCACTTCCTATCGGGTAATCTAAAGGATGATTCACATGTACTTGTTGAATGGTTTGTGCATGAAATTTTCAGATTGCACTGACTTCTGGAATTGATTATCTCTGAAAGGGATTTTAGGATGACCTCTTGAAGGGATTTTAGGATGACCTCTTGATTTTGGAAAACTATAAACTCAAATTTTAGTACAAAACTAGACTTTAGTTCAAATTACCATCTAAAATCGATGATCAAACGAAATATTTAACCAAGTTATGGAGGATATGCTCATAATGCATTATATGATCAACAATATAATTTAGAAGAATATCTTCCATTGGTTAAATTTTCCTTTAATAACACTTATCATTCTTCATTGAAAATTCACCATTTGAAGTGTTGTATGGGAGAAGGTGAAGAACTCCTATCGATGAGATAACATGGAGGAAAAAAAGGTGGTAGGCTCAAATGTTGAAAAAAATGGAAAAGCAAGTAAAACTCATTTATGAGTAGTTGAAATAAGAAAACTATAAATAAAAAGGCTACGGAAATTTAAAAAGAGTTTACATAAAATTTGAACAATGAGATAAAGTCTTCTTGAGGGTAAATCCAATAAAGAGTTCAATCACATTTGGAAATTCTACCAAATTATCACCTAGATATGTGGGACCTTTTGAAATACTGAAATTTATAAGACAGATAACTTACTGATTAGCATTACCTCCCACATTGTCTAAAATGCATGATGTTTTCCATTTTTATTGCTTAAGAAGTATGTTTCAAATATAACGCATGTCATAAATTAGAACTCTTTACAAGTTCGAATCGGAGAATTTTCATGGTGTAATCAATTAGAGTGTTGGAAACTTGCATGTTGCAACTCATAAATAGAGATATCACTCAATGCAAGGTCCAACAGAATCAATATTATGAAGATATCACAACTTGGGATAATCTTGATGATATAAAAAAATGTATCCTTATATGTTTCATTGATAAACACAATTATTTGATTATTTTCTATTGATACATTAATTAATATTTGATAATTTTGTTGGCTGAAATGGAAAAACTTTTGCATATGGTGGATTGTTAGAAAATTTTTATTGTTGAGAGGTTATTACTGACCAAGAATTATGATATGAATTAACTAAAATCCTAGAAATTTTCAAATTTTTGTTAAGTATGAACTATTTTTCCTTTAACGGTGATGTTTGGATTATTTTTTGATTGTTATGTTTGCTAGCAATTTAAGTTAAATCGTAGGGATGATGATTATTTAAGGGGGAAGTATGTCATACCCCAGACTTAAATTTGGTTGTGTTGTTGAAACTAATTTTGGATTATTAAATAACTAATAGATGTTAGTTGATCAGTGCCTATATAAGGTTAGTTATACAAATATGTATGTATGTATGTATGTATGTATTTTATAACCTGAAACACATACATGCATGTGTGTAGATGTATACCTGACACAATATTTGTACTCACCAACTAACATTTGTTGGCCTTGTTTGATGATCGCAATATTTTTACTTCGATGTAACTGGTTGGGTAGTGAAAACCACCATTGTTTATTGTAATTTATGATTTCATTGTTCGTGAATGTATCCACACTTTTTACATTAATTTGCATTATTTTAAAGGTTTGAAATAAATGAATGTTGTTTATTGGCCTTATACTACCATGAAAATTAATTGCTTATTCTAACACTTGTTGAGTTGGTCAAAGACCACTTTGTAAGGTAATAATAATGTAAGGTTCTTGTTTAAATGTTGTAAATCTCCTTCATAGCATTGTGAACTCACCATAGAATGTAAAGGCATCAAAATCATAAGTAATGTTGTTACTCAAATAAGGGTATTGGATCATCGTAAGATAAAGAATTATTTCTTTTTTTGGGTCTTAGATCACATTAGGAGCATTGGAGAAGTTTATAAAGTTTAAATGTTATTGATGTATGTATATATGGTCATTGACCATAGCTAGGAAAATAATAGATGGTAGTTTAGTAGGTCTTGTACCACAATGAAAATTAAACTATATGATAAAAACCATGGTCATTGACCATGTTAATTGGCAAAGACAAGGTTAATGTTTATTATATTGTTTGAATGGTCAATGATCACATGTAAGGTAGGAAGGTAGATTTTATTGTTCAAAAATAACGATCTTCGACTATTTAAAATCCATACAACTATTTTGCTTTGGGAAAATAGAGTGGGAGTTTATCGAAGCCATTAGGTGGCACTGCAAGTTCGTTTATGACAATTTTGAAGGTAGGCACGACTTTCTTGAAAACTAGAATCTTTCTAAACAAGCTAAAACATGCTCTCTCTCTCTCTCTCCTCATTCACATTTTTTCTTGGTTTGATTATTGGGTTGCATAGAAATTTATGGAGGAAAATATGGGAAATCTACGTAGCTATTTTCTCAAAATTTCATGAGGTTTTGTGACTAATATTATTGGAAATATGGTGCATGACTATTGAATTAATGTTTAAATGGAAAAAAAATTAGTTATTTATTTTTGTTGTTGAAAAGTTCTTGGAAGATGTTTTTGGGCATTGAAGGTTTCAAAAATTCAAGGAAGAAAAGAAAAGAAAAGAAAAATCAAATTGCATGCATGAATATCTTGTCTAAACTTGCTATTTTATTTTGACTTAACTAATTGATTCATTTATGATAATTGAACCAAGTGATATGGTGATGGGGCATGTTTCTGCTAACAAATGTGTTGTATAGAAACTAAGCATGCAATGCATGACTCTTAAACTATTTCCAGAGTAGTGTAAGTCATTACATTGTCAAGTTCACAAAATTCTAATAAAAAGTGTGAGATGTTGGATGAGATTCAATTGACTGAATTCCAGGTAGACACTTAGAAAAAAACACTTGTAGATCAATGCCAAGAAGGGTACTAATTGTATACTCTATATATAGACTCGAAAGAGTAATCTATGGGGATTGGTGGATCTAATTGACCCATAGTTATGCACATGAAATATTGATTTTTTATCTGATGAATTGTAAATATATTTTTGTTTGATTTAAATCTTAAGTTGTACATTTTAATCATTGAAGGAAAAAGTTAGTATGGGAAAATAAAAAATAAAATTTTCCATAATTTGAAGTAATGAAAAGTTGGCATTACATATTAGTATTAGAGCTGAAAGTTACAACTCTTAGACCTATTGAGTCCTCATGCTAACTAAAATTTAATTCTTTTCTAATAGATAACATGGTTAGAAAAGGGGAAACGTTGTAAATAACGAACTTGTAGGTGGTGAAGCAACCACTGTGTAGAAGTTGGATGAGATACTCGTTGTCATTCAAGATACATGAAACCACATGGTTGTTCTTGAATAACAAGTCATGGGTAATGACAACAGTAATGATAGTGATGGTAGTGAACCATCTCAAGAACAACCCATGCTATAAATAGAAATATTGTAGATCCCAATGTAGCAAATAATGACACTACCAATGTGAATGGAAATGTAAATATGAATGTTAACAAAGTTAACCAACCTTGAGAATAAGAGAGAACATTTGAAAGATGAATTGTCAAACAATATCAAGAGGATCAACCCACAAAATTTTGATGGTACAACCTTAGGTGATGGAGCTGAGAATTGGCTCAACGAAATGGAGAAGTATTTTTCCATTAGAAACTTCTCAGAGGAAACCAAGGCATTTTGGGAGCCTATCAGCTCTCCAATGAGGCATCCTCTTAGTGGGACAACTGGAAGATAGAGCTAGTTGTGGATGAGGAAAATTTGATATGGGATCAATTTGAAGTATACTTTAGACAACGTTGGTTACCCTAGTTATACTTTGATCAAAATATGTCTGAATTTCAGACATTAACTCAAGAAAATATGGAAATGACTAAATATTAGGAGAAGTTCACAAAACTTCTAAAGTATGTACCTTAATACCAAACTGATGAGAAATTTTTCATCAAAAATTTCATCATGGGATTGAGCCTAGTGATTAGATGTGAAGTTGATGTCCATAGACCATCAACTATGGAATTTTTATTCAAGAAGTCAATTAGACAAGAACAAAAACTACAAGCTATTTCTACACATAGAGAGGAGAAGAAAAATAAATCTGTTAATGCACCATCACCATTAGCACCTAAAAAGGTGGCATGGAATAATTTCAGAAATAAGAACAAGAATGGTAATGGAAATGGAAATAAAAACACAACAGTTAAGATTGTTGCAAATAATAAGAAGAATGGACATAACAATGTAGCCAATAAGGAAAGTAAAACTGACAAAAAAAGACCCTTCATGGATTGTTATATCTGTAGTCTCGATCATTATTCCAATAACTACCCTCGAGGAAGAAGGATAGTAACTAGGAGCGTTATATATGTTGCAATGACTAAGCAAGATTTAAAGTAGCCTACGCCATTCAAAGTTGTAGGTAAGTTGTATGGATTACCTGTAACCATTTTATTTGATACTGGTGTAACTGAATGTTTTGTTTCTACTAAATTAACATCTAAACTTAAAAGAAAAGCTAGATATATGAAATATTCATGGTCTATTATATATGGGAATGACATTGTCCACACTTTGCTTAAACAATGCCTATTTGGTACAACATTGGAACTACCAATATTTACCATTGAGGTAGACCTTTACCTAGCTCCTCTAAGCTCATATGACATAGTCATAGGTATAAATTAGTTATCCCAACATAAGGCAATTTTATACTACCTTGAAAAGTGGATTAAATGCCTTGATGACCTGTAGAAAACAACATAAATTTAGGGAGTAAAAAGAGGTTTACATTTAGACAAATCTCAACCATGTAACTTAAGAAGGCTAAGAACAAGGGTTGCATGTTATATGCTATAAAAATTATAGATTTGGGTGAAGAAGGTAAGGATTATGTGGAATATTATCCACTGTTACATGAGTACAATGATGTCTTTATAGAAGAACTACCTAGTCTTCCACCCAAAAGAGAGTTTGACTTCACCATAGATATCAAACTGGGAACCGAAAAAAATTCTAAGGATCCCTATAGAATGACAACAACTGAACTTATTGAGCTGAAAGCACAAATTCATGAGTTATTATCAAAAGGTTTGATCAAAATGATTATTTCTCCTTGGGAGTATCGATCATCTTTGTAAAGAAGAAAGATGGAACACTTAGGTTATGCATTGATTATCGGATGCTTAATAAATCCACAATAAAGAATAGGTATCCCCTTCCAAGAATGATGACCTCTTTGATCAGATGCATGGTGCATCAATTTACTCTAAGATCGATCTTCGATTAGGATACCATCAGTTGAGAATAAAAGAAGAATATATTCACAAGAATTCCTTTAGGACAAGGTATGGACACTTTGAGTTCACTGTGTTACCCTTTGGACTTACTAATGCTCCAAATTGCTTTTATGAATTTAATGAATAATATATTTCAAGCATACTTGGACAAGTTTGTGCTAGTATTCTTGGATGATATTCTCATTTATTTGAAAAGCGTTGATGAGCATAATGAACATCTTAGGATTTTTTAGATGTGCTAAGGAATAGAAAAATATATATGGTAGTCTTTCAAGTGTTCGTTTTATCAAAATGAAGTAAAATATTTGGGACACATATTAACAAGGATGGAATTTTTGTAGATCCATCATAAATTGCAATAATAATGAATGACCAAACACCTAAAAATGTACATGAAGTAAGAAGATTCATGGGGTTGGTTGGATACTATTGAAAATTTGAAAAGGAATTCTCAAAAGTTGTAACTCTAATTACCTCGCTGCAGAAAAAAGGATGATAAATTCATTTGGTATGAAAAGTTTGAAAATGATTTTAATTTTTGAAAGAGAAATTAACTACATTACATATGTTAAGGGTTCTAGATTGAAATGGGAAATTTACTTGTAGTGGAAGATGCCTTGAGATAAGGTTTAGGAGGTATCTTGCTACAAAATGAACCACGTGATTGCATATGAGAGAAGAAAACTCAAAGTAAATGAGCTGAATTATGCTCCCCATGACTTGGAGCTTGTTTTCATTGTACATGCTTTGCAAGTATGGAGACATTATCTTTTGGGAAACCCTTTGAATTGAAAATAGATCATCTTGGGATGAAATACATCTTCACGCAGCCAAACTTGAATGTGAGACAATAAATATGGTTAGAGTTTTTATCATAGTATGACTTTGATATCAACTATATAAAAGGTAAGGAAAAAGAGTGACAAATGTGCAAAGTTGTAGGAAGCACATTTCCGCCATTGTCACTTTGAGGACCAATTCAAAGATGAAGTAAAGAAGCAATGTTGGTTGATTCCTATTATCAACAGGTAAAAACAATGCTTGTTGCAAATCCTAATGATAAGAGATACCAAGGATTCATATTCGATAATGAAGGAGTCTTAAGATTTGAAAATCGAGTTTATGTACCCTTGGAAAATGAACTAAGGATGAAATTGATAAAATAATTTCATGATGCTCCTTATTTTGGACTCTCAAAGTGACTAAGATACTTGCTAATGTAAAAAAATAGTATTTTTGGAAAGGGATGAAAAAGGATATAGTAAACTATGTATCTTATTGCTTAGAGTTTCAATGAGTTAAGGTTGAACACATGCATCTGACGTGGACTGCTATATCCTCAAAACATTCTGTAGTATAAATGGCAGGTAATCAACATGGATTTTGTTCAAGGGATGCCAATGTTGAAAAATAAACATGATGTAATCTGTTTGTAGTTGAAAAACTAACAAAAGTATCTCACTTTATACCAAGGAATCTAAAGATGATTCACATGTACTTACAAAAAGGTTATACATGATGATTTTTTTAGATTATCATGAATACCTAATTAATAATTTTAGATCGGGATCCTAGGATGAATTCTCATTTTTGGAAAACTTTGAATTCATCCTTAGGGAAAAATATAAATTTAAGTTTTTCATACCATCTGAAAAGATGGACAAACTGAAATGGTAAATCAAATAATGGAAGACATGCTTAGGATGTACTACATGGATCATCAATACAAGTGGGAAGAATACCTTCCATTAGTTGAGTTTTCCTATAATAACACTTACCACTCCTCACTGAAAATGGATCCTTTTAAGGCCTTATATGGATGGAAGTGTAGAACACCTATTAGTTGGGACAATGTGGAAGATAGGGAAGTAATAAAACTAGAGATGTTGACTCGAAATAAAAACAAGTCAAATTAATTTGTGAGTGATTAAAAGAATTTTTGATAAACATAAGAGTTACATTGATTTAAAGAGAGTTGACAAAAAAATTGAACTAGGAGATAAAGTATTCTTAAGGGTCAAACCTAAGAAAAGTTCAATTTCATTTGGAAAATCAGCCAAGTTGTCACCTCATTTTGTTGGACCCTTTGAAATAATTGAAGTAATCATCCTTGTGGCATACTTGGTTAGCGTTTCCTCCCGCATTATCTAAGATGTATGATGTTTTTCATATCTTTTTGCTTAAAAGTATGTATCATATTTATCACATGTACTTAACTAGAACTCATTACAGGTTCAGGATCTGGGTGTCATCATGGTTGAACCCATAAGGGTGTTGGAAACTCACATGGCTGCACTTACGAAATAGAGAAATAAGTCAATGCAAGGTCCAATGGGACCAATTTTATGAAGAAATTACAACTTGGGAGAATTTGATGAAATAAAAACAAATTTTCCGCACCTATTTCAATGATAAAACATAAAGATTTGTTATATGTTATTATAATTTTGCTATTCATTATTGTTTGAATGACTAAAAACATCATCAATTTTTTTCTTTTGGTAAAAAATTGGTTGAAATAGGTTTCTACAACCAATATAATTCTATTTGAAGCTCTGAAAACTTGATGTTTGCAAGTTTCAGTTATACATTTTAATATTATTTAATGTTTTAATAAGTGTATTCTCTTTGATTTGGTTTGAAATATGTACATGGATGGAACTAATCATTGGGACGATGATTCTTAAGGGGGGCATTATGTCATATACCAATTGGTTTCATTTTAGATGAGTATATGTTTTATCTTGTTATAGATAATAATATATTTGTCTATCTTATTGTTTGGACTCTAATCACAGTTATGATTTTGACATCGCAAGAAAAGTTGATAAATTTAATAGGTTGATAGTAGGATTTTTATGATTACATTGTCAATTTCATATACCAGTTGATATTTGATTATCATGTTTTGGTTCTTGGAAGATTCATAAAGCAACTTCTATAAATTAATTTCTAATCTAAGTTGATCTAATGGTGGATACAACATTATAGCTAATAATGCGTAAAGGTATAAGCATTAATAAAAAATCAAGAGTGAGTGATGCATGTAAGATTAGGTTATTATTTAACTAATAAATTTCGACTAGATGTGGATAATGAACAACTAGGTTACTATATATATGGCATGATGGCATATAATTAGAAAACGTTATTCCTCGATCCTACGACCTAATGGTCTTTGAAAATGTTATGGTGTTAATATCAATGTATATATTTAAGGTGGCTCGGTAGTACCCACCCAAGCCCTTGGGCTTGAAAGTTGACATGGCCACCACCCGAGCTTGTAGACGGGTGAGTTGGGAAACCAAAAGGAATTTATCACCGAGTCTTGTCTATTTAATGTGTTTTGAAATTTTAAATGGCCAAAGGCCAACTATGCAAAAATATATTTAATTGGGACTAGGTCTTGGACCGTTTGATGGATCCACCATACCAACTTGAAGGGTGAGGATTCACAATGAAGTTTAGTGGAAAATCTAAAATTGCTTGACGATGGGTAAACTAGAGAATGGGAGGGAAAATTTGGAGATAGGTACCAGTTGCATTAATTGTCATTAATCATGATCATACGGGCATGGGGAGAAGCGAGAAGCTTCATAGGAAGCTACTTAACAAAGGGGATTTATTTTTGGTTCCATTCTTTCACTCTTTTTTCACCTTTGAGATCTGCATGGAATATATATGTGAACCTATTTTTATGGAAATAGTTTTAGCTCTGCATGTTATCCTAAACTTGTTAGTGAATTTTTTACTAGGCTATTTATGAATGTAGTTGAGATAATAATGAGGTTAGGCGATCATTTTGGATAGTTTCTTGTTTGATTTTTATAATATCTTTTGGAAGTCTGCATTGAGGAAATATTGGAGCTCGGTTGACTATGAATAAAATCTTGAGGAGGCTCGGTGTTATAATATTCGGCATGAAATCTTTGTCCTTCCCCATATTTATTATTATGTATAGTATTAAAAAAATTATGATAAAAGCACGCTACAAATATCTTCTGTGATTATAAGCTTGGAAAATCATGATTTTTTTGTGGAGTTAGCATATGATATTCTAGTGATAATCATTTGATAAATTAATATTATCATGTATTTATGATTTACTTGGTGTGATGGTGTGGATTCGACCATGGTTGAATTGAAAGGTTGGCTAAGGGGTGCGTGGTTGTTTATTTTCAAATTTGTGTACTTTGGTTGTTTATACTCATAATAAGGTTAGAATAAGAACTCTTAACAAGTTCGATTATGTTTGTGTGTTAGATATAAGAGTCCTAATGTACTCTGTGAATAACCATTTTTGGTTTAGATGGAATTGTGGGTGTTGTGTTTTTAATTTGAATTAGAGTCAAAGATTATTATTAAACTCCTATGAATGCAAATGGTTAAGTTCATTGCTTTATTGATATACTAACACCAAGCCATTGGGTTACGACATATGCAAGTGTATATTTACTTGGGTGATTTTAGAGTCACCCTTTTTTTCTATTGAGTCCTCGGCCTTCGGGTCTTTTATTTCTTGGGATTATTTGGAGGGCCAAACAAACATATCTCGTGTTCGAGGATACATTGTTACCTTCGTGTATAGAACCCAATTGGGTTTTTTTTTATACGTAAAACATAGTGTTGTTTTTTTGTGTTTTTATCATCCTTTGTAATACTTTGTCTGTTTATATATATATATATATATATATATATTCAGGTATATTTTATTTCTTATATATATTATTATATATATATATATATATATATATATATATATATATTATATATATATATATATATATTTAGTGTTTAATTGGGTTATTTGGAGGGCCAAACAAACATATATCTGAAACATACCTTGTTGTTTTTTGGTTTTTATCATCCTTTGTAAAACATGTTTGTTTTTGTGTTTTTATATATATATATATATATATATATATATATATATATATATATATATATATATATATATATATATATATATATATATATATATATATATGAATGTTGGGCTTAAAATATGGATTCGTGGTTTGGTAAGGCTACAAATCGATGTTTCATCAACATAGTTTAATTTTTTTAAAATGTCCTCTTCATGTAAGGGCCATAGTTTGGAAGTAGATTGGCTTACTCGAATCACTTAGTACCCAAGAGCTATTACTTTGGTTGTATTGATTTTATATTTAAGGATAGGTGTGATTTGAATTTATTTAAGGAAAATTTGGAGAAATTAAGGTAATCACATTAGTTATTATTAATAAGGTTATATGATATCTACTATGGATCTAGACTATTCTTTAACTAAAATTATTATTATGACATGTATAGATATCTTTAACTGTGTCTTTCATTCATATAATGAGGACTATGTGAAAATTATATTTATTGGTATGTTACTCTTGACTATGTGTGAGTAAAATTAATATACTCTAATGATAGGATAATGAGGAGAAAAGTCTTATTTCTATAGCTAAATAAGAACATTATGAAATTACCTTTTGAGTAGAAATGGTTATTGAAATGTGAACCAATGAATTTTTATTGTGTTTATTTTGTAATCATGTATTCAAACTTATTCGATCGTGTATTGGTAAAGTATTAAACCTTAGTATTTCCTTGTAAGGGTGTTATAAAAAGATTGAAAAAGAGTAATGTTGTTATAATATTTGTTATTACATCTTAATGCTTTATTATTTTTAAATAATAATCATAGAGATGTTTTAGTGTTATAAATAGTAAAGATAATGTGGGTGACCTTTTCATGCTAGTTCTTTTGAACTGGCCATTTTCTAATATTTAATAGATGGCGGAAATTATGTCTTCTCTCGGTGGATGATTTAAAAAACTATGTAGATTTTGATTTCAAGTTGTATGTATTGCATGACATATATGCAAAAGCGAGCTTATGCTACACTATCATACTTGAATGAAAAGGAAAGTTAGCCTTGAGCTATTGTACTATTTTGGAAAAGCAATATTAATCTTGTATTTAATATCGGGATATTATTTTTAAAGTGGATAAAATTTGATTGTATAAATTATGATTTTTACTTACTGAAATCAGCAAGATAAGGAATATGTTTGTTTTAAGCAATCTGATTTTAATAAGCATGTAATAGCATATTATTGATTAAGGATTAATCATGATATAGTTAAAATTATGGGACAAGTACAACTATGAATGTTTAGTAAACTTTCCACTTGATAAGTTCAATTAAATATGTACTTGTAGAATATTATGACATATTTGTAAATAATTGATTACTGATTTGTGAAAAAAACGCAGCTATCTTAAATTAAATTTAAGATGCTCAATAGATTAAAATAAATAAATTTGGAAATGCTTGTGATCTATTATTGAAACTAAGCTATGGACCTCAAGAACATATTATGTTGCGATAATGTATCAACGCGATATGAAGGATAAGCGATCATAAAACTAATTCATTATAATAAAATAAGTTAAGAATTACGATGCTCCTAATATATGGAGCTTGATAGGTCAACATTTGATGGTTGTTGTAGATCAGTGTCCATTTAATGACATGTGTCATTAAATTAATATTTCCATATAGCAAATATCCTAAGTTGTCCCTTGATCTTCACTTATTACGTCTGTCACAATCCATTAAAGAATTTTGTTACGCTTAAGTTGTGAAAGTTGTTTATCATGCATGAAAAATTAACATCGGTACCAAATTATGTTAGCTATGGGGAAGAAAATGGTTGTGTAATGACGCAATTCATTACATAAGCATTTTATCTCCCATAGGCAACCTAAGTTGGCATAGATGTGCTTCTTCACATGGGTTGAACATGTTTTGTACCTTGCACATTGTTGGCGAGAAAATTTGTCTTGTGGAAAAATTGGTGGGTTTCAAGCCAACGCTATGGGAATCTAAGTTCCTCTACTTGAACGGTGCAGCTTCCATATGTGCATGCAAAAAGGTGGATTTCAATGGTGGCCTTTCGACTAGAGATCCAACAGGCACTCCACTGACCTTGTGGAAAAGCTAGCAATTTATCACTAGAGAAGAACTTTTTCTAAGAAGGGGAAAGGGAGTGAGAATGGAGGTAGGTGAAAAGTAATGTTATGAGTAGAATATCAAATGCCCTCACACATTAATTAGAAACTTCATTTATATGCATTTAGAGTTAGAAGAAAATACAAATATAATAAAGAAGCTACAAGATAGAAGAAAAATCATTGGTCGCAAAGTACCAATTAATATCTCCATCAAAGAGGAAAAAAATTCCTTCTTTTATTATTGAACCTAAGGCGAGTTTGTACAAAGCTTTGAGAATAGAATAAAGTCGAGAGAGAATGAAGATAGAAGAAAAATGGCAGTTTTTCTCTTTTCCAAGTATAGAAGAACTTTGGTATTTTTGAAATCAATCACCAGCCCTTGAAATGACATCGAGAATCCATTATATTCTTCATAATAAATGGTTACAACTTCACAAATCGTCAACGCCTTTTCAAATTCCTCTATTGTAAAGAAAATTCTCATGGCGGGTTAAAAACCAGATCTTGTGAAGCAAACCGTTACATTCGGTTTTCCAATTTAAATATAGATAGTTTGATTTTCTCCTCTAACTCTAAAATTTGGGCCATCCACATGGCAGGGAAGGGATTGGAGTGATTACAAGGTAATCCTTTCACATTTTGTGATTTTTCATAAGATTTGGCAATTTGGAACAATTGGCCCACAACCCCGATTTTACTTTTCAACTTAGACATGTGGCACATTCTTAATGGAAATGGGATTGCGGCCCTTTTCTCAACATTTAAACCTTTTTGGAAAAAGGCTCAAAAAATCAATTTCCTCCATTGGCCTGCTCCTCTGATTTGACTTTTCAACGGTTGGCCCAAGACCTTGACGGAGCATTCTAGAACTTTTACTTCACTTTTGGGAATTTGGCTAAATTTCCAAAAGTGCCCCAATGGCCCGCTCCTTTGAATTTTCAATAGCGGGCTTCACCTTTGACTTTTTCCTCTGTAGGATTCAACTTTGAATTTTTCCCTTTAAATCTTGATTAGGGTTGCAGGTCACTTTTGAACTTTTCACCTTTTTGGGAAAAAAGCTCAAAGAATCAAATTCCTCTCTGACCCGCTCTCCCACTTTGACGTTTCAACAGCGGGCTCAAGACCTTGGTGGAGCCATGGGGTAAATTTACCATTTTTGCCAAAAGTGACCAAAAGTGTTAAGTTCACTAAAAATCCCATTCCTCCCCATCTAATAGGATCTGACCATGTACCTGCATTCATTGGGGTCAAAATTTGATGGGGAAAAGAAGCTCATCATCCCGACTATGGAAAATATGTAGAAAAGAAAACTTCATCATTTTGAGTCCAATTTTCAAATTTCCTTCACAAACTAGAGGCATGAAGGAAAAAAATGATTTGACGACCTAGGCCATAGAACAAGTGAACAATTTTGATCAAAAATGGAGGTTACAAAGAGGATATTACGTGCACAGACCGAAATGGAGGATTTCTAAAAATGAGCAAAATAGAGGTTTAAACAACTCTAGGGCATGACTTTTGCTAATTTCTTAAATCTCTAACTTGGCTTAAACACCAACAAAGGGCATGAGCTCAAAATTTTGAATTTGGCTATGAAAACGTAGAGTAGTTTTTGGGAGACAACAATTGGCTCTAGCTTGGGGACATGGTGTGAACTGGGCATGGCTAGGGCACGACATGAGGATCCAGAATCTTAAGTTTCAAAACATATTACGTTGACTAGTGCCTTATCCATTGGGCCTTGCAAATTCATGTACAATTCTGAGAAAGAATGGAAGGAGGAAACACACAAGCCAAACCATTCACAACAAAAACCAAACAAAACAAAACCAAAACCACACACCAGAAAATGAAAAAACACACCTACGAAATCACCTATGGTACAAGGCAAGGGACAACCCACTTTCACTGATGATATAGTTCAATTATTACCCACTTCAAGGAAATTCCAATGGAATTCCACCCAAGTATGAGAGGAGAAAAAAATTCTCACCATAAGCTCCATGAATTTGGAATGGGCTGAGCCATAATGAATCAAACTTTCCATGGCTGCCATTTGGTTCTCTTCTCTTGTTCGAAAGTAGGACAAAATCTCCAACCTTGAATTCTCTTGCCTTTGCCCTCTTCTCGAAGATATTTTTCACTTTCAATTGGTGTTATTTAATTCTGTCCACCACTTGGCATCTACTTTCCTCCAGCTTCCCCAGGAAGAGGATCCTCTTGTCAATGGATTCTTTGTATTAACCATCTTCTATTTCTTGTAGAAAATTGAGAGCTGGCATCTCAATTGTGAGAGGAATATTAGCCTCAACTCCATACAACATTTGGAAAGGTTACATACCTATTACCTTATTAGAAGTGATCCTATCAGCCCACAATGCATCATATAACTTCTTGTGCCAATTCCTTTGATTCTCATCTACCATCTTACGAACAATGGTCACAATGTTCTTGTTGTTTGACTCAACTTGACCATTTCCCTGTGGATAGTAGTCAGAAGAGTGAGATAAGAAGATTCCAAAACCATAGAAAAATTCAGTGAGCTCTTTTGAAGAGAAATAGGTGGCATTTTCTACAACAATATTTTTTTGGTACTCGAAATGCATACAATGATATTCTCTTTGATGAAGTTACTGATCGTTTTAGAGATGGCTTGCTTGGTTGGAATGGCTTCCACCCATTTAGTGAAGTAATCAGTTGCATTGAGTACATAGGTATGCCCTATACTTGAATGAGAATTCATAACACTGTGAAAATCTAGCCCCATTACAAAATGGTTCTTCAATCATCATAGGCCCGAGTGGCAATGCGGCTAGTTGTGGCTTTCCAACAAATTGTTGGCATGCTTTGCACTGGAAACCCAAACCCGAGTGTCTCCAAAGATGGAGGGCCAATAATATCTCCCTATGAGGATCTTATGTGTGGTGACCATTGCTTAAGAAATTTCCACCAAAATCTTGATCATGATATGCCTTGAGCAACATTTCTTGTTGCTCCTTATCTACACACCTGAGGAAACAACCGTCTAGGCCTCTCTTATAAAGTGCATGATTCCGATCAAAACTTGGCTACCTTTAACTTGAGTTTCCTTCTTTTTTGTAGTCAAGATGAGGAGGGAATTCTCCATAAGTGAGGTAGTAAACGATGTCAACATACCACTCATCAGTAGTGGTGACAAAGAGCACCTGTGGATTGTCTCTTGCATAGGTTGAGAAAACACCATATTTTCTCCCCACCGAGCCTTGAGAACATCATCTTCAGCAATCAGCTTGCACAAACCATTTCCTCTTACCATATTATAGGGCCTAATCTCCAATTCATACTCTTGGGTCTTTGAAATCCAAATTCCTCTCTTAGCCCCAGGAGCTTGTTGAGTCAAAATGGACTTGATTGTACTTCCAGAACCATCACCACCGTATGGGAATTGAGAATGTAGAATCTTGAACTTTTAACATCTTTAACCACTGCGTATGCATGCTTCTCTAGTTGGTTATACATTAGCTCATGATTTTTCAAAGGACAACTCATGGAAGCAATGGGTGCTTCCAAACATTCATCATTTTTCTGAACTAGGACAACAGAGAGTGTATGTTCTAATGCATGGAAATACATGATGAACTCCTTGTTGAAATATGGAGATACAAGAGTTGGAGCTTTGGCAATGGCTTTCTTGATCTCCTCAAATGTTGTTTTTCCCTCCTTATTCCACTTGAAAATTTCTTGAGGATTCATCATGGAAGTTATATGATTAGTCAATTCAGAAAACTCAGGCACAAAACAATGAAGGAAGTTTACCTTTCTAAAGAATTAATGAACTCCCTTCTTGCTGGTTGGTAAGGCTAGTTCTTGGATAGCTCTGATCCTCTTAGGATCAATATGTGCTCCATGTTTGTTCATAATGTGTCCCATCAACTTACCTTATGTGACTCCATAAATGTACTTCTTTGGATTTAGAGAAATGCCATGTTTCCTACACCTTGTGAGGAATTTCTCCAAATGACATAAATAATCTCCCCTCTTCTTTGAAAAAACCGTGAGATCATCAAGGTAAATGACAATGCAATGTTTCAATTCTTTGAAGGGAAAGTCCATTGCTCTTTGGAAAGTGGATCCAACATTGATCAAGCCAAAAGGCATTCTGTTGTAGGAAAAGTTCCCCAAGGTGTTGTGAAGGATGTTTTGTTACAATCCTCTTCTGCCACCTTGATTTGGTTGTACCCTGAGAATCCATCAAGCAAAGAGAGCATTTTAGATCTAGTGACTACTTGTAAAATATGATCCATGGTTAGAAAAGGGTAGTTGTCCTTGAGAGACACCTGATTCAAATTTTGAAATTCTACACAAATCCTTATTTCCCCATTCTTCTTCCAACAGGCACAATGTTATCCACCCATGTTGAATGGTGAATGGGGAAGATGATTCTATCATTGAGCATCTTTGTCACCTCTTCTTTGATAACATTAGCAATCTTTGGATTGTAGGGCCTTTGTTTTTTCCTGAAGGGCTTAGCTCCTTGCTTCAAAGGAATGGAGTGATGCATTTCCTTTGGCTGAAAAGATTTGAGTTCATCATAGGAATAGGCCAGGACATCTGAGTACTTTTTTAGTAGAGAAAAAAACTTTCTCTTCTCTTCTGGTGAGCAGCATTTACCAATGTTAACCATCCTTGGATTCTCTAAAGTGCCAATGTTTTCTTGATCTACCCCAATGATGATACAGGTCTCCTCACAAGGTGTTCGGGATCCAAAAAAGCTCGCCAAGTATACATTTGTATCCCGTATGCCTCATCCGGCCTCCGCGTGCTTTGTTTCTGCCCTCTGCCCCCTTTTTCCTTGCATTTTGGTCTTAAGTGATGAGACCGCCACCCTGCCTGGGCGGTGGTCCCATGACCACCACCCAGACAGGGCGGCGGTCCTATAACCGCCACCCCCATGGGCGGCGGTCCTGTGCATGCGTTTCAAAAGTTCCAATGATCGCGTCAAACGTAAATTTCAATTTCTATCCACATTTTTCAGCTACTTTGCTTTGCATTTATGTTTTGGCCACCCTATGAATAGTGTTTTCACTTTGTTTAATGGTAAAAGAGTTTCATTCCAAGTTACCTTCTAGTGAATGCATTTGCTATAAATAGCCAACTTGTTTTCAAACAAATGGCCCCTCTCCTTCTCTATTTAATCATTCAGTATTTTGAGTTTCTTGCTTAGAATTCCAATAGTTTCATGTTTTGCATCCATTGTTAGTCTTCCTTTGTTGTTTAGAGGTCATTTGATCTTCTTGTTTCAATCTTGCTTCATTGTTGTTCCATGCAAGTCAGTTTAGAATAAGATAGTTTCATTCTTAGATTGGAATCCATTTAGAGTTGCAGGTTTTGTTTAGTCACAAAAGATAGTTTCTAGAACTCTCGGCACATTTGTGTTGTATTCCCATAATAAATCCCGCTAGGAATTGCATAGTCAAGCTCTGTTCACTTGCACTATCTCTCTCTTACTCACATTGTATTTGGTCTATATCCAAAGTTGCCATTGTTCGAGTACCTTATTCTGTTGATGCTATCATATACACACTTTTCTAGATTCAAGAGAACATGAAGGAATGAGGAGATCACACTGAGGGGATGAAGTCACACACAACTAGATTTACCACTATTTTGTAAACTCCAGGTTTGAGCTATCAAAGTTCTAGTTACAACGTATCAAATAGAGTAGTAAATTATTTTATTTCAGTCAAAGCTCACTCTCGATATCACCGGGAAGCTATGGGGATTGATAGTTTCTGAGAAACTATGATTCATTCCTCACTTCTGAGGTAGGATCGAGAGTCTTTCAATTTAAAACAATTAGTTGCTTAGATATTTAGGATAAATTCACAACTACACAGGAAAATAAGCT
Source organism: Taxus wallichiana var. yunnanensis (assembly GCA_018340775.1). NCBI lineage: Eukaryota > Viridiplantae > Streptophyta > Pinopsida > Cupressales > Taxaceae > Taxus > Taxus wallichiana. The sequence continues at coordinate 351,879,011 of CM031244.1, forward strand.
ACACCGGGCTACTTTGTTTGTTTTAATTCTGTTACTAGATTAGTTGTCCATTTTCTAAATATATTAGAATAGCTTCTCTTTTAATTTCATTAAAATACTTCATCGAAAATACAAAAATAAAAGAATACATACATAGTGTAGATACATCTTTCATAATTAGTTTATTAGTTTTAGTTAAAAGTTGAATCATTTTGCATGACAATCACGGGACCTAGAGAGCCCAGAGAATACATATTTGAACCAATAGTGCCTCAACCAAATCTCCCCACAACACTAGCTGATATAGATCAAGACCTTAGGATACAGGTCTTTCGAGCAATGGTAAACCTACGAGCAATTAGTGAACAACTGAGAGAGTTAAATATTGAAGATGACAAGGCATACACATTTTGGTCAAATCATCCTAACTATAGATTGCCTTGATAGGGCATCCATATGACTATACAAGGATTCGAAAGAGAACAAGTATTTGGTTGTGATCCTTTAGTTCCACAACCTAACGCAGAGACCTCCTCATTGACATAGATACTAGCTTACGCATTCAAGTTGCTAAAACACCTGTAAGGTATTCTAAGAAAATTACACAACTTCTAGTTCTAAACATAGAGGCTGAAAAGGCATATGATTATTGGATAATCGGAAGGAGAGATTAACTCTTCACATGACCATAGGAGGTCCACACAACCACAAACTTACGGTTGTGATCCACAGGTCCCACAACCCAACGGGCCTACTAATCAATCAGACATTGATGCTGGTTTACGAACACTAGTATTTAGGTCCTCACCACTTCCACCAGACATTATTACACAATTCTCCTTATTAAACGTAGTAGCCAATCAAGCTAAGGATTTCTAGACTAGACCAGAGAATCATCCATAAAACCCCGAAGAATCCACTACACCTCCCATCACCATTTTCATGACCTTGTCTGAAATATACACGAAGCTCCCACAGGTCACTTCCCACGTATCCAACAACCAATAAACAAGATCTCGGTAGAGCTCGACATTGATTGGAGCCTCCAAACAACTATTATATCCGAATGATCCATTACACCAATTCAGGTTAGGAGGGCCTTCTTCACCTTAGATTCACAGATTCCATTATTGCGTATTGAGGATATAAGATTACCCAACTAGTTTTCTATATCCATATATATTCCACATTCACCGGCCATCTCGGCATGACCTCGGGAGGTCGGGTACGAGGAAGAGTTACTTGTAGATTCCCATGCTCGCATGTCACTTTTCCATCATACAAAAATTGGTGAACCCGACGTGAAACAAACAATTCTTCCTCTTTTATTTTCATTTCTTTCATCCACCTTCACTCTTTCCCATTATTCTTGTGGGTATTCATATACCCCCGAATATGTCGGGATACGATGCATATGGTAGACCTCTCTCAGGTCTCGAAGAAAATTATGGTCAAACAAATAGACAACCATCACCCTCACTTTCTACATGGGCTGATAACTATTCAAGTAATTACTTGTCATCTCAAACTCCCCCTCAAAGAACTAGTTCTAGTTCTTCATTCCGAATTGAGGAGTTGGATCAGCTTGCACAAACACAACAACCAGAGCCCTCAGGCTCTAACAATATGACATTTACTTGGAGAATCCACTTCATCTCCTCGGGTCTTGTTCAGACCACAGATCAGTAGACAGTCAGATCCACTCCCATTTTTGGATGAGGAGTACTTAGCACGCTATGCTAGAAGTGAACAACACTTCCAAAACATGTATCCACCTATAGGGAGTTTGCAAATACAATCTGATACCCTACTCCAAGAAAACACCCCCATTCCTCCACCTATGGGAAATGCCCTCGGTGAAGCTTGGCAGGGTAATGATCAATTCATAGCAGGGTATCATACCCCTTTACAACCTCAAGGTATACAACAAATGCCATTAAGGAAAAACATTGTGTCTTCACCAATAGAGGTCATTTCAGCCTTAGTTGAGAAGGTTAGAGGACTGGAACTTGCTCAAGCAAACCAAAATTCATATTTTGGGCAAGCAGAATCCCCAACCCTCCATCACCCCAGTCAGGTTGACCTCCTTACAGGAACAGGCACATTAGGCATGCCTCCTCAACATCCGTATAATTACCCACAACAAACACCAACTAGGACCACATTTTCAAATGCCGCTCCAGTTGAAAATATGATACCTCCCAGGCTTGCACCAAACAACCCATACCAAAACAATGCTCCTCCCTACTTAAACATTTATTCAAAATCACCACAAGGAGACATGTTCTCTTCTCCCGGGATGTTCGTTCAACCACAGGGATTCCCTTATGTCCCTGCAAATGCATATGCTATGCCATATCAACAAACCATGCCACCCCCACCCCCTCAGCAAGCACCATCGATGGTCGAGGCCTATGCGGTAGGGACTTATTCAGAATATTTAAAAGAGCCCCTAGACTTCACCATACGAAGTGTTATGCTTCCAAGACCTCTTCCCGATTTACCCAAATACAAAGGGGAAGGAGATCCAAATGCACACATTAAGGCCTATGCCACAGCCATATGGGAATTACTCCCTTGGGATGGGGTTGTTGCTAAGATATTCCCTAAAACCTTAGAGGGTATTGCCCTTGATTGGTATTACAGAATACTTGAAGCCTCGATACACTCATTTAAACAACTCGTGTCAGAGTTCATCAAAGCTTTTGATATGAACAAATTGTTAAGAACAGAATCGGGAATTCTTGCATATTAAACAAGAACATAATGAATCCATTGCTCATTTTATTCAAAGATGGCGTACGGTTCTCTACTCATCAGCAAGTGCTCCAAACATGGATCAAATGGAACTATGTGATTTATTCCTTCATTCTCTCAATAGAGAGATAAAGGAAGAAGTCCAGAAGTTCCCACTAAGAACTTATGATGAAGTACTCGAGAGTGCTCTCCGAATCGACCAAGCAGCGATAGATAGTGGTCGTAAGACATATGGAACAAATGGGAAATTAACCACTCCCAATCAAAACACCGCGGCCTATCCTAATACCGGGAATGCTAATCAAGGACCTAAGATCCTTAACAAGAACCACGAGTTACAACAGATGGAGTAACTAACCAAACTAAAAGAGAAAATGTTGTGAACATTTTGCCACCCATTAACAATCAGCGAAATAACAATTTTACTCCAACAATCAACACGGTGGATTTTAATCATCCACCACAACCACAACAACAACAACAACAACAAAAAAAATCCAAACACAAGGTCCAAATCAAAACCCAACTGGATATCAGAGTCAAAACCAAAGGCAACAACCTCAAAATTTTAACTCTAACAACCAACAACCTTATCAAAATTTTGGGCCACAACAGGTTTCAAATCAACAGCCTCAAAATTATAATCCCAATTTGTATTGTGGTTTCCACAAGATTCAAGGCCACGATACTAGGACTTGTCATGACTACAATAAATTCATGCAACATTTTCCAGAAGATCAAAAACAACTCTTTATAGATATGTTTTAGCAAATTCTATAGTACCCACTCCAAACACTTACACAGGGTAGTTTCCCCTCAAAATGCACCCCTCAAGATCTTTAATGATCCACTCCCAAACCATTCTAACAATAACATGTTAGATCCTAAGTGGAACAAACAAGGGTGTTATAACAGGAAACAATGATCATGAAGCTTCAACTTCATTAAATCCACCAGTCGCACCCCAACTAGGAACTTGACCCCAAACTAAGATAGTTGGTCTGGTAGAGTTAGACACCGAGCTACCCGTAGAAACCATAACAAGAACACGGGATTATTCTTCTCAACCAACTCCAAGTTATCCATTGGAACTAGACAACATTCAACAAAAACGTTGGTAAAACCCATAGGCACCTATGATTTAATTAATGACTTAACTAAAACCTTCTCTCACATCTCCTTTTTGGATTTGTTAAAGAACTCTCCCACCCATAGGGCTGCCCTCTTAGAAGCATTAGGCCTTGGTCATTTAATCAACATCACTCCTCCTCCAGAAACACAAGTAAACCATGTAGACTTTGACGTCTACCCTCCAGGGCAGCCAGATAGGGATACTGAGTTTATATTTGATATAAGAAAAATGCCAACAGACGCTGAAATTACATGAAGAGGTGACCCAACTTTACATTTACAAGTATGGGTTTACAATAATTATGTTAAACACACAATGATTGATGATGGGGCAGCAGTTAACATAGTCCCCTTCACTTTTCTTCAAAAGTTAGGATATGGAGAGACAAACTGTTCCACAACATGAAATACGCTAAGAGGTTATGATAGCCTCAAGGCCACTTCAATTGGAACCATAGTTTTACTAGTCACTTTAGGACCCAAGACGGTCCTCACCAAATTTTATATTATAGATCGGAAACCAACTATAATATGATCCTCGATCGGCCATGGATACACCACATGAAGGCAATCCCTTCCACGTTATTCCAAGAAATAAGATTTCTACACTTAGGAAAAATATTTGTGGCACAAGGTGACCCAAAACCCTTCGATATACACCTAGCTGATTTGAAGAAAAGACCAGGTTCACTCCGAGTTTGAACTCCCAACAAATCAACTTAGCAAACCAATTAATTCAAAACCAAAAGAGAAGTTGATACCCACCACAGAGTTGGAAATTACAAATCTGGTCGAGGGCATTCCAACACTCAAAAATGAGACCAACGTCATAGAAACAGTGTCATTAGGGACTACCACAAAAATTGTCGAGTTGCTAGAGAAAGATTTACCTATTCTCCTACCATTTGATTCTATGGGTATGGGATGCACCCTAGGAATTGCTTCTCTTCCATCAGATGAAGTTTTTATGGTAGAAGTAACCAAGCAAAAGAAATAGATACGACAAAATATCCCAACATCCATTTTCCAAGAAAATATTGGACTCTCCACTTCGATGGAGCTAGATGTCACTTTGGAGCTGGGGTAGGAGTGATCTTTACTTCACCTGAGGGAAAGATCCTACCTTTCACCTTTAAATTAAACTTTGAATGTACAAACAATGGGGCTGAGTACGAAGCTCTCCTCCTTGGCCTCATCCTAGCCAAAAGAATGGGTGTCGATAACATTAGAGTGCTAGGAGACTCATGAACTAGTTGCAAACCAAGTCTCTGAGGTATATGAAACTAGGGCTGAACATTTACAACTCTACAAAACAGCGGTATTAGATCTAAGCAAGGGATTTAACTTCATATCAATTGAAGCAATCCCACGAGAGCAGAACCTTCTCACAGATTCAATAGCAACCTCAGCTTCCCGTTTCACTCCAAACAATGAGTTGGAAGATACAAATTTCACAGTATCACTTCATACTGAACCATTAGTGCGTAAAATACCAACAAACCCACTCCTGACTCATGGAGAAGATGAGAATGATTTTCCTATCATGGATCACTTTGATGATGATAGAGTCACTCTCGAATATCTAAATGCACCTATGTGGAGCTACACCTTGCTTACCGCATAGTGGATCTTTCCCTAATACCACATTCCTCTTCCTATTTTGGAAATCCCATGGTAGAGTCTCCTCCACAAAAGGATCTCGATATCTATGAGGTAGAAGATGGAGAAAGCTTGGAACTACCTCCAGCCCCACCTAAATTTGAAGAAGGTAACACTTCTTTAATAGAAGAAACCATTGACATAAACATCGGAATGGAGGAAGAACCAAAAATTTTGAAGTTGGGATCCTCGTTAACTCCAGAGGAGATAGAAATACACACCCAAATCCTCAAAGAACATCAAAAGGCTTTCACATTTAACTATAAAGAAATGATGGGCATTGCACCACACATCGTGGTACATAACCTTGTCACTAAACCAGATGCAAAACCAATTAAACAAAAGTCAAGACCAATGAAGCCAAAAGTGGCTCTCATGGTAAAAGAGGAAGTAATAAAACTTCTCCAAGTGGGATTCATCAAACCCATTGACTATTCACAATGGGTATCTAATATCATCCCTGTTCTCAAAAAGAATGGGAAGATACACATTTGCATAGATTTTCGGGATATTAACAAAGCTTGTCCCAAGGATGACTTCCCATTACCATCCATTGACATTATTGTTGATGCAACAACTAGATTTGAACTATTGTCCCTCATGGATGGGTTCTCAGGGTATAATCAGATTAAAATATCTAAATAGGATCAAGCCAAAACTACATTCATAACTCCCTGGGGAACTTATTGCTACGTTGTCATGCCATTCGGTCTTAAGAACATGCGCTACGTATCAGTGGGCAATGACATACATATTCCATGATCTTATCCATAAAATTGTGGAATCCTATGTGGATGACTTATTGGCCAAGGCCAAGAAGCGTTGTGATCATCCATAGAAGTACTCTCGTATCATCCTCTCATGATTAATTGAATATGGCATCACATTAAACCCAGAGAAGTGCATGTTTGGTGTGACAGGAGGCAAACTTCTGGGCTACATTATATCTTCACGAGGGATTGATGTCGATCCAGCCAAAATCTGGGTTGTTCTCAAAATGATTCCACCATCGGATGAGTCTAGAATCAGGTCATTTCTTGGGAAACTCGGTGCAATCCGAAGGTTCATCCCGGATTTAAGTTTTTCCATTCATCCAATCAACAATCTATTAAAGAAAGATTATAGCATTGATTGGACTGAAGAATGCAACGAGGCCTTCGAAGTAGTTAAATGCTTCTTGTTGTCTCCACCCATGCTAATGCCTCCCAAACCAGACCACCCTTTGATCCTATACTCACGAGCCACTCATGTCTCGCTAGCTTACATGCTGGCTCAAGAAGACAATGATAAATGAACGTGTGGTCTATTTCATTAGCCAACGTTGCTCGATTATGAAACACGTTATACATAGGAAGAGAGAGAATGCCTTGCCATAGTCTTTGCAACAAAATGTTTAAGACATTACATGTTAAACCAAGAAACAAGGGTCATTGTAAAGATAGATCATTTACAACATTCCTCACGCAAGGGTCTTTATCTAAAAAGGTTGGGCATTTTCATAACCTTAATGGGTGAATTTGAGTTAACATTTGTAAACCAAAAATCCATTAAGGGACAAATCATTGCAGACTGGTTAGCTGACAATCCACTAGATGGAGGTGATCTGGTAAATCTGGACTTTCCTGATGAGTGTATATACTTTGTCAAACCAGGCCCCCATCTCTACATGTCCCTGGTACACTGATATCATCAATTTTATCATGGACCACACATACCCGAAAGTGCCACATCACAACAAAGAAGGCGGTTACGCATTATCACTACTAAATATGTTGTTTTAGAACAAGTACTCTATCGTAAAGCCTTCGACAACATGCTTCTAAGATGCATCGACACAGAAGAATCCAAGAAGATTCTTTATGAATCCCATAGTGGGATATGTGGAGGCCACTTCGGTGGTCATGCCACTGCTCACAAAATACATCGGATGGGCTATTTTTGGCCCACTCTCGAACATGATGCAATAGAGTTTTATACGTAAGTGCCACAAATGCCAAGAATTCTCTCACGAGATTCACATGCCAAACAAATCCCCTACAACCAATAGCAACCCCATGGCCCTTCTCCACGTGGGGTCTAGACTTGATAGGGAAATTCTCTCCCTCATCAACCGATGGCCATAATTTTATAATTACAGCCATGGAATATTTTACCAAATGGGTAGAGGCCATGCCTCTCACCACCGTACCAGGTTCGGTAATTGCCAAATTCATTCTAAACCAAATCATTTGCAGGTATGGTGTCCCACAAATCATTATCTCAGATAATGGCACATCCTTTAAAAATGATGAGGTCCATGAGTTATGTAGAAAATTCAAAATAAACCATCACACGGCCTCTCTTTACTACCCTCAAGCCAATGGGCAAGCCAAAGCAACAAACAAAACATTAAAGGCTATTCTCCTCAAAATAGTTAAGGAGAAACAAGTGAGATTGGCATCTAAAACTATATCCAGCCTTGTGGGCCCATCGAACCTCAATAAGAACACCAACAGAGCAACCCCTTTCTCATTGGTATTCGGGGCAGAAGCAGTTCTCCCACTTGAGGTTGAAATACCCAATCTCCGCATCTCATTACAAGGGATTTTGGATGAAGAAGCTTACAGGGAGGCACACCTCTCTCAACTGGAAAGCCTTGATGAGGCCAGGCTAAATGCCAAACAACGACACAGAGCCTATGCTTGACGGATGTGCTGGTAGTATAAAAAAAAATTCTATGAGTGAGAAATATATGAGGGAGATCTAGTTCTAAGACTAGACAACCGGATTGATAAGAAAACCGGTGAAGGAAGGAAGTTTCGGCCCAAGTGGTTGGGCCCATACCGAGTCATGAAAGACTACGGAAATGGTGCATATCTCTTGTGCACACTAGAAGGTGAGGAATTCAATGAAACTATCAATTCCTTGCATCTTAAATGGTTTTACGCATGAGACATCAGAATCACCACTTGTACATTATAGCTACCTACATTGCATTAGTCATTTAGTTGTTTCATTTTGTCCACTCATTTCGTAAAAATGTAGTCAAGGAACTTACTCTTAAGCAATCTATTACAAATTTATGAAAATATTGGCAAAAGCATTCAAATCACATCTCTCAAACATCATCAAGTAATTTCAAATCTTCTCATCAAGTTTGACAGACAAGTATTGACGAAAACCATACCAAGGCCTGCATACTTGGTTTTTCTCTTTCTTTCTACTAGGTGAAGTTGTCCTTACCTACGGTCTATTCTAGAAGCTTCTTGGTGTCACATCTATCCCTCTTAAGTCTCTTTGAAAGAAAGGATATCCCAAAGTCACAGATCAAAAATGTCAAAATCAAATAGAATCAAAAATGCCAAGCAAACAAAATATTTTTATTTTACACACTTCTTTGCCCCACCAACCTTCGGTGATAAGCCCATCTCTTACTAGTGGTGTGAGGTTGGGAAAGGAAAGAAGTGCCCTTACTCACCTATATCCTTGCCTTTGGTGACAAACCCATGCTTCTTACTAGTGGCATGAGGCAGGGTGTGGGGGGTCCATTCACACAAATTAACAAATCTTGGTATTCTAGAAATACAAATCAAATTATATTAAGTGAAAAAAAATGTCCAAATTCCAAAGAGATCAAATCCTCAAAACCAGATTTTGTCAACCAGTTGCCATTTATAGATCTAAGTCTAGATAAACTAAAAGTAAGTGGCCTTCTAAGCTTGGTGGTAGTTAAGTAGGGTAAGTGTGTAGGTCTAAGTTTGGTTTCTGTCACTGGTTTGTCTATCTCTCATCATTCCATTCAGTCAAACTCATACAATTTGTGCCCTTCCCAACTCTTGGTGTAGAGCCCACATCTTACTGGTTGCGTGGAGTTGGGAATGGGGCAAGTTCATCTCTTTATCACTATACATTCATCACGTTTTTCCAACATAAGAAGAAATCACAGACATTTCCCAAAGAGGTCAAAAGTTCAATACTACAATGTGTTCATCATCACATATCAACATTACAAAAGCATACAAAGTAAAACATTCTGTTTACTATCATTTGTCATCCATTGCATACATTCTGAAAAGCATGAAAACAAATACTCTAAAAACATCTAGTATACATATGGAAATGAGTCACAAAATTCTAGGCACCAAGAGTCTAGATCCAAAAAGATATATATATATATATATATATATATATATATATAATGGTGTTTCATGTACAATGCCATCATGCACTAAGGCATGGTCAAAATGCTCAATGAGCCCACAAAATACAAAACAAACATACAAATATCCGACCAAAGTCACTACAAAAAGACACTATGATCTCTCAATCTCTGCGAGATCCCTCGGGTGTATGGCCATGCCTAGGACTCCTACTGTGATGCGACTCTCGAATGGACGGAGGGCTCACGATCATGGCCAAGCAGCTGTGGTCTCACTATGAGAGTGACTCCTCCTCATCAAGCACTCAACAGTCCTATATCCAGCTAACTCGGTGCGGAGGGAGGTAATGATCTTTTCCACCTTCCAGATAGGGGAAAAGACATTTGTATGTCGACCAGCTGCTGAGGGCTCCCCAACATCCTCAGTGAGCTCGGCCCGAGTACCATCAGAAGGGAGCAATAGAGTGTCGCACACACACACAATCAAGTCTCGCCATCCCTCAACAGTCACTGCAAAAAAAAAGGAGAAACACACAAGTTAGAAAGTTGTCCAAAATAAAACCAAAGATAAACAAAACAACAAAAGGAAATAACAACTAAACAATTCTAACTAAAGCAAAGTCGAGAAAGGAGTAGTAACTCACTCGGATCTCCAGGCCTCTAGGTAGGATCTCTAGGATCCGCACCTGCCACTGATACTGCCACTGACTATCATCCCTCTCCCACATCTGGAGCAATGTGATGGCCTGCCACTGGACTCACCATCTCCCCCTAAATCTTGAGAAGGAAACTCCTCTGAAATCAAAGTCACCTTCTCTGCGCTCTCTCCCCCTCTCGGCCCATGCAGATATCCTGAGTGTCATACCACTCAGAATCATTGTCATCCTCCTCACCTGTCCCACTAGCTCCAGTCTCCATCTCCTCCATCTCCTCCTCTATCTCTCCCCCAGTGAACTCCTCAGACTCGAGTCCACGTCAATAGGCTCATCTCTGCTATGGGGCAGGACCGGTGGCAATCTAAAGTAAAGGTGCCCGAGGAGCACTGGCTACCCCTCGAGCACGAACCACCCTCCTAGCTGTGATGGGAACACCAGGAGTAACCATAGTCCAACCCCGCCTCTAGGACCTCCCCAGAGCCTCACGAATAGATCTATACACTAGCCCCACTTGGAGGAAACATGTCGATGTATGGGAGGCCGAAACTACTGTGGTACTCTGTCAAAGGGGTGGATCTCCAACTTCCCCATCCTATCTACCACTGACCGGTGTAGTGTGGTGTGGCAAGTCAATGTAATGTAGTCTCTCTCTCCCCCATAACCCTACCATGGCCTGGCCTGATAAGGAGTAGCCTCCATGTCTGCAGTGGTCAAAGAGGCCACTGGCTGGTGAGGCACTCTAAGAATGGTCATCCCTATCCACCTCACTACCCTGACGGCCCCAGGATCCTCTGCCTGTACACCTCTCCCATACGGAGTGATGTGCTCATACACCCAACTCATGACAAGAGTAGGGTGGCTCAATGACTATCCCTGTAGTCTGACCACCCTGTATAAATCATGGTAGGTGGTCCCAGGATGTCTTCCCCAAGCGTAAACATGGCCATGGCCCTCAATCTGTGTAATGATGGGAGCCCAACAATATAAGAGAGTGTCCCCTCCCTTGTCCCCAATCAATCTCAAGCAAGGATGCCCATGATAGCCTTGTGGAGCACAAGGAATATCTAACTCAACAATGGAGTGGACCTTCACCCCCTTCTTCGACCCCATGGAAACAATGACATCCCCCATATAAGTGGCCCACTGAACCACCTGAGATCTCGACACTGTTGTCTTGAGAGACAACCACCTCCCAAGAATCGGGACCCCCAATATGTGATAAACATCCTCTAGGGTGATGGTCCACTCACCCCTAACTCTTGAAATCGAAAGTGTTCCGATCCACATCCCAATATGAAAATAAGTCACATAATATGTGACTAGCAGGTGCAACGTGAGGGACCTGTGCAATCCTCCAAATGCCAGCCCTCTGAAGAGTATCTCACTCTGCCTGAGTGAGTGCCTCTAACACTCTTGGGGGAGCCAATCACACTCCCTCTCTCGGCTCCATCTGATGTACTCCTCCTTCTTCTACATCCACCCAAAAACACATAAAAAAGAGTAAGTTAGTAACAAAATCCGACTAGAAAAGCTAACAAGAACATGTAAAAATGCTAAAAATGTAAAAAAACAAGTAAATAAAACATCTTTTTTTGCATTCTGTTGTGAACCACCACCCTGTGAGTGGTGGTTCCATAACCACCACCTTCTAGGGTGGTGGTCCCATAACCACCACCTTGTGCAGGGCGGCGGTCCTGTCCCAAACCCACGAATGGCTCATGCAAGCCCTAAAAACACATTAAAAATGCACAAAAACACCATTTTTACTAAAATAAAGACCTACCCTATGGGCGCCCCCTAGAGACTCATTTAAAACTAGCATTTTCAAAAATAACCCCCAAGACAAAGATTTTATCATTTCTACATTTTAGGTTCAAAAACAATAAATTGAGAAGAACTAACCTGAGACTTCGTGGGTCGATGTTCCACTCTCGGAGGCATGATCACTATCTCACCACAAACGTTTTGACTATACTCTCATCAAAACCATCACCGTGGGTCCCAGAGCTCAAAAACTATCAAATCAATCACACACAAAAATAGAAAATAGTAAAATAGTTATTATATATATATATATATATATATATAGCTTTCTAAAAATTGATTTTGAATGTCTTTCGCAGGGTTGGAGCATCAACGGAGGTAAGTTCTAAACCCCACGTAGATGGTAAGTCCTCATTTCATATCAATTTAGTTTTATTTCTCAATTTATTTTATCTATCTACACTTGAGTCCCCTTTTTCATTTTGCAGATAGCGGGATTTTGGATGGTGACTTTCCGACACACAGGCATGTCAGGTATAACTCCTAACTCCCCATTTCGGGACCACCATACTCGGATCCACCATTTTACACCTCTTCATGGCTAAGATGCTTCTCTGAGGGGGCAATATGTACGTACCCAAAATTGTAGGGTACTGCACCACCAAAAAGATGTTACACATACCCCAATGATGATACAGTCTCCTCAAGGTGTTCGGGATCCAAAAAAGCTCACCAAGTATATACGTTTGTATCCCGTATGCCTCATCCCGGCCTCCATGCTTTTTTGTTTGTACCCTCTTCCCCCCTTTTCCTTGCATTTTGGTCTTAAGTGACAAGAGACCACCCCCCTTGGGTGGTCCCATGCATTTTGGTCTTAAGTGACCAGAGGCCACCTTGCGCGGCGGGGTCCCATGAACCATGCCCTGCTGCGGCGGCAAGGCGGGCGGTCCTGCGCATTTTCCAGAAAGTTCCAACGATCACGTCAAACGTAAAATTTCAATTTCTATCCACATTTTTCAGCTACTTTGCTTTGCATTTATGTTTTGGCCACCTTGTGAATAGTGTTTTCACTTTGTTTAATGGTAAAAGAGTTTCATTCCAAGTTACCTTCTAGTGAATGCATTTGCTATAAATAGCCAGCTTGTTTTCAAACAAATGGCCCCTCTCCTTCTCTGTTTAATCATTCAGTCTTTTGAGTTTCTTGCTTAGAATTCCAATAGTTTCATGTTTTGCATCCATTGTTAGTCTTCCTTTGTTGTTTAGAGGTCATTTGATCTTCTTGTTTCAATCTTGCTTCATTGTTGTTCCATGCAAGTCAGTTTAGAATAAGGTAGTTTCATTCTTAGATTGGAATCCATTTAGAGTTGCAGGTTTTGTTTAGTCACAAAAGATAGTTTCTAGAACTCTCGGCATTTTGTGTTGTATTCCCATAATAAATCCCGCTAGGAATTACATAGTCAAGCTCTGTTCACTTGCACTATCTCTCTCTTACTCGCATTGTATTCGGTCTATATCCAAAGCTGCCATTGTTCGAGTACCTTATTCTACTGATGCTATCATATACACACTTTTTCTAGATTCAAGAGAACATGAAGGAATGAGGAGATCACACTGGGGATGAAGTCACACACAACTAGATTTACCACTATTCTGTAAACTCCAGGTTTGAGCTATCAAAGTTCTAGTTACAACGTATCAAATAGAGTAGTAAATTATTTTATTTCAGTCAAAGCTCACTCTCGATATCGCCAGGGAAGCTGTGGGGATTGATAGTTTCTAAGAAACTATGATTCATTCCTCACTTCTGAGGTAGGATCGAGAGTCTTTCAATTTAAAACAATTAGTTGCTTAGATATTTAGGATAAATTCACAACTACTGCAAAAATAAGCTACACCAGCTACTTTGTTTGTTTTAATTCTATTACTAGATTAGTTGTCCATTTTCTAAATATATTAGAATAGCTTGCTCTTTTAATTTCATTAAAATACTTCATCAAAATACAAAAATAAAAAGAATACATGCATAGTGTAGATACATCTTTCATAATTAGTTTATTAGTTTTAGTTAAAAGTTGAATCATTTTTGCATGACAATCACGGGACCTAGAGAGCCCAGAGAATACATATTTGAACCAATAGTGCCTCAACCAAATCTCCCCACAACACTAGCTAATATAGATCAAGACCTTAGGATACAGGTCTTTCGAGCAAATGGTAAAAACCTACGAGCAATTAGTGAACAACTGAGAGAGTTAAATATTGAAGACGACAAGGCATACACATTTTGGTCAAATCATCCTAACTATAGATTGCCTTGATAGGGCATCCATATGACTGTATACAAGGACTCGAAAGAGAAAAAGTATTTGGTTGCGATCCTTTAGTTCCACAACCTAACGCAGGAGACCTCCTCATTGACATAGATACTAGCTTACGCATTCAAGTTGCCAGAACACCTGTAAGGTATTATGAGAAAATTACACAACTTCTAGTTCTAAACATAGAGGCTGAAAAGGCGTATGATTATTGGATAATCGAAGGAGAGATTAACTCTTCATATGACCATAGGAGGTCCACACAACCACAAACTTACGGTTGTGATCCACAGGTCCCACAACCCAATGGGCCTACTAATCAATCAAACATTGATGTTGGTTTACGAACACTAGTATTTAGGTCCTCACCACTTCCACTAGACATTATTACACAATTCTCCTTATTAAACGTAGCAACCAATCAAGCTAAGGATTTCTGGACTAGACCAGAGAATCATCCATAAAACCCCAGAGAATCCACTACACCTCCCATCACCATTTTCATGACCTTGTCTTGGAAATATACATGAAGCTCCCATAGGTCACTTCCCACGTATCCAACAACCAATAAATAGGATCTCGACAGAGCTTGACATTGATTGAGCCTCAAAACTACTATATTATATCCAAATGATCCATTACACCAATTCAGGTTAGGAGGGCCTTCTTCACCTTAGATTCATAGATTCCATTATTATGTATTGAGGATATAAGATTTCCCAACTAGTTTGTCTATATCCATATATATTCTTAGGATTTGGTTTGAACACCATCTCAATGGTCACTTTATCCTTGCCAAAAGAAGGATGAGGTGTCACTAAGGAAGTTGACACTGTTAGAGAATCAAACTTTTCATTGTGTTCCCTAGGGATAGTTTCAATGGAGAATGCATCAAAGGATTCAATGTAGTCCCACACTCTATTTCTATAGTGCCTAAGTCTAGGATTTTTCACCTGATATTGCTGGTAGACTTGCTTCACCACAATCTCTGCATCACCTTTGCATCTCAGCTTCTTGATTCCCATGTCCTCTGTTGCATTCATTCCTAAGAGTAATGCTTCATATTCTGTAGTATTATTTGTATTATCAAATTGCTTCTTGTAGGAAAAAGGATATACCTCATTGGAGGGAGAGTATAATAATACACCTGCTTCTGAATGACTACCATCAAATTTCATAGTCCAAATTTGATCTTCCTCTTCCTCCATGAGAAGTGGCAAGTTCTCTTATTTTTCTGATGTGAGGAAGTAGTTTCCTAGCCCACCATCTCGAAAAAGAATGTTTTCTTTAGGATCATCATACTTTTTTACCGTGAACTTCATTTTCTTCTTGGCGTATCTTTCTCATTTCTCCTTTCACTAGGAAAGTTATAGATGACCAATCCATTTTTATTTTTTCCACCTAGATCTCTGCAAAAACTTTTACTCAACAACATACCAAAAGATGTTGGGATGTCTGCCACCAAAATGGTCCGAACTATCTTCTTGTCAGGGTAATAAGCTAGTGCAACTTGAGCATCCTTAATCCTTACTACCAATGGAACTTGTTTGGATTCCATTGAGTAGTATGTGCCATTTACCCAGGTCAAAGTGAGGCCAAGAGAATTTGCAAATTTTTTTGGCATCACATTATCTGAGGCTCCAGAATCTATAATGCAATTGTTCAACTGGAAACCTTTGATGAGAAGTGACAGTAAAAAGGCTCGACTCTGTTGGTGATGGAGGCACTGAGGGATAACATGTTTTGAGAAGATGGTGTTGATGGTGTGGGAAGTAAGCCTTTAGAATTAGATATTAGCGATGTAAATTTTCCACCCCAACTACTTTTATGAATCACAAATTGGGCAGGATGTGTTTGTAGGTATTCAATCTCAGAGAGCTGAAATTTGGTTTTGCTTGCATGCTCCACAAAGTCAAATGGAGCTATGGTAGATGAGGAAGAGGTTCCAGTAGTGGGAGAGGATTTAAATGATAGGGGTTTTGTTACTTTTGGTGTTGGGTTCTCCTTTTCAAATGTAGCAATTGGCTTGGAAGGAGGTGAGGGTATAGCCTTTGATTAAAATTTAGATGTTCTTGCAGAAACCAAGTATTTAGAAGAGAATTGCTCTTAACAACTTTTGAGTTGGGAGAAGAATCAGATAACTTACTTGGCATAGCAGCATGATCCTTGGCAACTAGTGAATCTGGTTTCTCTTTGGCTGATTCCATGGAAGATGGTAATGGTGATCCTCTGCTGATGATCTTGTTTTGTGGAAGCTTTGGAGAGAAATCTTATTTGTTCTTCCTATCATCCACTTTGCTGTGTGAGGATGAAACACCATTATTAGATTACGCATTGCGAGTGAAAAAACACATGAAAAACTTGGAGCTTCTTCATCACCTTCCTCCTCATCATCAACGTATTCAATCAGGCCATTGTGCATGCCAACCTCTTCAATTTCAAGATAGTTTTCATAGTCATCCATGCTTTCTTCTTTAGTTTCCTCAATGTCTTCTCCTTCTTCTGATCCCCCCAGGTCACGTATGGCATTGAATTTTGGTGCTTCAAGAGAAATCCTATGAGGAGGTGGAGAAATTCTTGGTCTATCAGGAGGATTTGATCTCATTGGATTGTTCCTCATAGTGATTTGTGACAACTGCTTCTTCAAGGCAACTAGGTCATTTGCCATTTTTTGGAACATTGGATCGGTGATGATGACCGAACTTGAACTCGACCTTTTTGCTTCCCATTTGGTCCTTTCACTTTTCTGAAAATAATTAGATCACCATCGGTCTCAATTGCAAGTCTTGAACATTCCTCAATGTTCTTGGTTGGGCTCTTCTAAGGAAGAAACCAACTTCTGATGGCAAAGCAACGATGAAGAACCTTTTAAAGTTTTTTTCAATGGGTACCACATCTTCTGGGATCCTTCTTGTCAAACTATTATACCTTGCTACAAAATAACTCATTGATTCAAAGGTCTCCTTCTTCATTTGAACCGATTGGACCAGCAGATCCTGACAATCTTCAGTGCTCTTGAATCTATGTTCAAATGCACTTCTTATATCTTCCTAGCATGTGACAGATCTTGGAGGCAGCATGTAGAGCCATTCAACATCTCTTTCTTGAAGTGACTCCACAAAGATACTAACTGAAACATATTCATCTTTAACTCCCAACACTCCATAATCAATGATGAATGCTGCTACATGTTCTTCAGGGAGCTGAGAACCATCCCCTTTGAATTTTGGGAAGTTCTTTCTTGAGCCTCTTGGGAGCTCATAAAGTGGTTGTGGAAGAGAAAGGGGACCATTATTCCTTCCCCATGGCACATTAGGCCTACATACTTCATCCTCATGATCACCCATTCTATTCATGTTTCTAGCCTCCAATCTTGTTAAGGCTGCTTTTGTTGCTGATCTTTCTTCTACTTCAATTTGGAGTCTTTCTATTTCTTCAAGTTGAGCCCTTATCACCTCTTCAGCAACTGCCTCTCTTTCAATCTCTTCAAATTTGGGATCAATTTTTCCTCACTCCTCCTTGCCTCGGTTGCCCAGTGTATCTTCTCTCACCCGACTTGAAATTTTATGCTCTTCTTTGGGGTGCTGAAATTTGTCTCTGCCTTTCCAATTCAATAACACGTTCCTCTTCCAAGTCCAGAATTCTTATGGCAATGAAGTATTGATCGAAACTTTATCTATTATGCCAAATAGCTTCTCTCAGATCATAAGCAATGTCTTCTTGGATGTGAAAGAGTAAATAAGGTCTCTCAACAGGAGGATTTCCCAAAATATCCATGATTTGCATCCATGTATTTTGTGTGATTATTCAATCTCCAAAAAAATTCTTTTAGAATCTTTTTGTATTTTATGATCCTGAGGTCATTTTTAGGTGTAGATGCTGCAAAATTTACCCCATGGTGGGCGCTAAAAACTGTTGGTGATAAAATTTGTCTTGTGGAAAAATGGGCGGGTTTCAAGCCAACGCTATGGGAATCTAAGTCCCTCTACCTGAACGGTGTAGCTTCCATATGTGCATGCAAAAATGGTGGATTCCAATGGTGGATTTTTGACCGAGATCCAATAGGGGCACTCCACGACCACCGTGGAAAATCTAGCAATTTCTCACTAGAGAAGAACTTTGTCTGAGAAGGGGAAAGGGAGTGAGAATGGAGGTAGGCAAAAACTAATGTTGTGAGTAGAATATCAGATGCCCACACACATTAATTAGAAATTTCATTTACATGAATTTAGATTTAGAAGAAAATACAAATCTGATAAAGAAGCTACAAGATGGAATAAAACTCATTGGTTGCAAAGTACCAATTAATCTCTCCATCAAAGAGGAAAAAATTCCTTCTTTTATTATTGAAGCTAAGGAAAAGTTTGTATAGATCTTTGAGAATGGAAGAAAGACGAGAGAGCGAAGATAGAAGAAAAATGGTTTTTTTTTTTCCAAGTACATAAGCACTCTGGTCTTTTTGAAATCAATCACCAGCCCTTGGAATGACATCGAGAAGCCATTATATTCTTCGTAAGAAACCGTTACAACTTCACAAATCCTCAACACCTTTTCAAATTCCTCTGTTGTGAAGAAAACGCTCATGGCGGGTTAAAAACCGATCTTACAAAGGAACCGTTACATTTGGTTTGCCAATTTAAATATAGACCATTTGATTTGCTCCTCTAACTCTAAAATTGGACCATCCACGTGGTAGGAAGGGATTGGAGTGGTTACGGGGAAGCCTTTCACATTTTGTGATTTTTCATGAGATTTGGCAATTTGGAACAAATTGGCCCATAACCCCACTTTGAATTTTCAACTTAGACATGTGGCACATTCTTATTGGAAATGGGATCGTGACCTTTTTCTCAACATTTTAACATTTTTGGAAAAAGGCTCAAAAACTCAATTTCCTCCATTGGCCCGTGCTACGATTTGACTTTTCAACGGTGGGCCCAAGACCTTGGCGAAGCCGTGGAGCATTCTCAAACTTTTACTTCACTTTTGGGAATTTGGCTAAATTTCCAAAAGTGCCCCAATGGCCCACTCATCCACTTTGAATTTTCAATAGTGGGCTTCACCTTTGAATTTTTCCCTGTGGGCTTCAACTTTGATTTTTCCCTGTGGGCTTCAACTTTGAATTTTTCCCTTTAAAGCCTAATCGGGGCTGCGGGTCACTTTTGAACTTTTTACCTTTTTGGGAAAAAAGGCTCAAAGACTCAACTTCCTCCACCGACCTGCTCTCCCCACTTTGAATTTTCAACGGCAGCTCAAGACCTTGGTAGAGTTACTGGGTAAATTTACCATTTTTTCCTAAAGTGACCAAAAGTGTTAAGTTCACTAAAAATCCCATTCCTCCCCATCCAATAGGATCTGACCACATACCCGCATTCGTTAGGGTCCAAATTTGATGGGGAAAATTAGCCTTTCATCTCGACTGTGGAAAATACACAGAGAAAGAAAACTTCATCGTTTTGAGTCCAATTTTCAAATTTCCTTCATGAACCAGAGGCATGAAGGCAATACAATGATTTGAAAACCTAGGCCATTGAACAAGTGAACATTATCAATCATAAATGGAGGTTAAAGAGGATATTACATGCATGCATCGGAAATGGAGGATTTCCAAAAATGAGAAAAACAAAGGTTTAAATAGCTCTAGGGCACGACTTTTGCTAATTTCTTGAATCTCTAACTTGGCTTAAACACCAATGAAGGGCATGAGCTCAAAAATTTGAATTTGGCTATGAAAACGCAGAGTAGTTTTTAGGAGACAACACACGCAATATGTGAATTTTTTTACTTAACTAATTAAATTGTGATAATTGAACCAAGTGATATGGTGATGGGATATGTTTTTGTTGATGAATGTGTCTTCTAGAAACTAAGCATGTAATGCATGAATCTTAAACTTTGGCCAAATTAGTGTAAGTCATTACACTATCACGTTCACCAATTTCTAATTAAAAATGTGATATGTCAGATGGGATTCGATTGATTGAATTCCAAGAAGAAACTTAGAAAACAATACTTCTAGATCAATGCCGAGAAGGGTACTAATTGTATACTCGGTATACAAACTCGAAAGAGTAATCTATGGGGGATCGGTGGATCTAATTGACCCATCGTTATGCACATGAAATATTGATTTTTTATCTGATGAATTGTAAATATATTGTTGTTGGATTTAAATGTTAAGTTGTACATTTAAATCATTAAAGGAAGAAGTTATTTTAGGAAAATAAAAAAGTAAAAATTCCCGTAATTGGAAGTAATGAAAATTTGGTGTTACAAAATGTACGTGTAGAGGTTGAATGGACAAGCCAAGAATAAATAGGAATAAACAAAACAAAGAGAGATAAGAAACAAGGGTACTAAAGATAGAAAATGATAAATATATAGATAAACAAGGTCAATATGGATAAAAGTCACAAGGGACAAAAAGGAAATAGTTGAATGTGTAACGTCATAAGGAACATGCACCGACATGAACCTATCTTGGAACAATGAATACAAAAGATAAATTTGAATCTAAAATGAGTAAATGAAATGCAATACTCCAACAACATAAAAGATTAAAACTTTTGTTTAAGATAGGCCACTCTAAATCAACAAATTACAACCACTTTAGTATTTTGTGTAGATTTATATTTACAATAAAATTGGTCTATGTTAAAATCCTATAAATAATATATTCTATACCAAGTAAGGCTAAAACCTTCCTTTAAGTCAAAGAGATATCTTGATAAACAAAGAAAGTGTGCAATCTTGGGCTCACATTTAGAAAACGAGACTTGATTAAGGTGATCAAATAGATATTAAGGAGAGAGGATTTTAGGATCCAATGGAATTTAATGGAGAAAATGGACACATAATATAATAAAGCAAGCCATTTTTAACAAAATATTATTGATTTCTAATTAATATACTAATTGTATTTTTATAAAAAAACCTCCTCTTAAGTAATACTTTTATCTTTATAATATATTATAAATAGCTAAAATAGTAATATAAGATTTTTAATATATATTATAGATGGAAATAACACAAAATATTATTAAAATGGCTATATAAAAAACATATTGAGAAATCTACATAATTGACATAATAATTTGAAATATTAAATATTGTACAAACGCATCTATTGTGTGTGTGTGTGTGATTAAAAAATAATATATATGTAACTCAAAAAAGAAATGTGATGGGCCTTCTAAAAATGGGTAGGTCTAATAGGGTTATGAGAAAAAAGCACTTTGTTAGGGTTTCTACTTATATGTCATTCAGTGGTAACCTTGGGCTCTACTGGAATAGTACTTTTCTTGTTAAACTCTAGGTTTTTTGACTTCTTCGATCACTTATATAATGCCTCCTCCACTTCAACCCATTTATTGATGTCAAGGCTAGAGCTAGTGGAACTGCGAATATTGGCATCACCACATAAATGTCCTTGGAAGTTTATCCCCAAATTATTCCATGAGGTACTATATCTCCTCTTGATGTTATTTTTCCTATTTTTGAATTCAATGTTACATGTCAATGACTTGAATAATTTTTCCTTATCAGCTACTTTGTGGGTCGAATCCCTTATGAAAGCGTGCTCAAATCCTAGGTTAGTTCAAATTTAGGATGCTCATGGCATGAAGCTTGAGATTGTTCAAAACATGACCAAAGGGTTCTTTCTTTTTTGGTTTTCCAACCCTTCACATGCCCCAAATATTTTGAACCATCCTATGACCTAGTATTTTTAAAACTCTTTGTTGGTTCTCCCTGGATGCAAGACTTCATTTTTATGAATTTTGACCCTTAAAGTTCATGTTTGGGTTAAATTCTCTCGCCTATCACTACCTTGTGTGCACTTCCTTCATCAAATCATCTCCTCCATTGGACAAGTTGTATGCATGGAGCCACAATGATTTTATAGTGCCCATCCCTAGAAATGGTTCTTTATTGAGGTTGATCTCTCACAAGAATTAAAAGAGTTTTTCGAGATTCAAATGGGTAATACACGTTACTCAAAATGAGTTCTTGAGATCAATCTACCTAATCACAAGATCAAAGATTGTCTGCTTTATGTGCTACACAATCTCCATCCTCAAATTCAATTGCTAAGACAGATGAACCCCCACAAGAGGAAGGATAGAAAACTATAGGGGTAGGAAAATAAGAATAGGGTGTCTCGGAAAAGGTGATCATTAACAATGGATCTAAAGAACTAGTTGCTAAGGAACATACTCTAGGTCCTCAATGCACCTTAGAACTGGATTCTAAAGAATCTCTAGTGTTATTACCTAAGTTTTCTAGCACACAAAAAGTGGCCACTTTCCTCATGGACATGTCAAATTCCTTTCGGCCTCCTTAATAATTCTTTCATCCCAATTTTTCTTGGCACCCACTCACAGGGGCCCATCTTAAAGGGTATGAAGCCCTCAAAATATCCCATGTCAAGCTATGAGTGTAACCCCATGCGAAGTGTGGAGTCAATGGAATATAATATTGAGTATGTCGGATGAAGGAAAGTGGAATTACAGGATTTTCTAAAGCACAATAATGCTCAATTCTTACAAAACCAGTTTGATGCCTTGGATGGCCTGGATGTCAATGGTATGGCCCTTGACTCATATTTATCATGAATTGCATGTCATGGAATGTGAGGGGTCTTACTAACTCCAATCGCAAGTATATTGTTAGAGACACTCGTCAAAAGTTTATGAACTTGGATTTTTTTGTTTGAGGGAAATTAAAGTCACAAGATTTTAGCTATCAATGATCTGTAAAACCATTTGGCCTTACATCTTGGAATTTACTAGTAATCATGATGGGGGTGTCGGGGTTTAATTTATTTAATTTACCCTAACTCATGGACCTTTTTCATGGATTATGGTGTAGACCCCACCAACAGGGTCATTTGGGCTCTCATTAATTTTGAAATTTACCCTTTTGGCATCATCAATATTTATGATTCAAATATTGTGGTGGAAATAGTAGATCTTTGGTTGTGGATATCCAATGAAATTCCTAATGCATATTAGGTCATCTATGATGATTTTCCCATGGAAAAGTGTGGAAACCTTTTGATGCAATAGACAACTCATGAAAGAGAGGTCGGGTACTATATGTGTGATAAATTCGGGTGTTATGACCCAAACACCTTACATTAGCCCAACTTTGAGGCCTAGTTCACTTTGTCCAATCTTTTCTTTGGATCGTATTGAGTTCTTAAATTGATCGATAGGGCTATGTTGTCCACTCAATAATTTTTGATTTTGATAACATTATTCTTTACATGTGGAAGTGATGCCATATTTCATCCTTTCTCACCACCTTCCCATCGAGTTTACATCACATGGCGCATCCAGATGGATTTTTTGTCATAAAGGCCAATTTTTCCTCAATATGACCACTGATGGAACATGGGCCCTTACTTAATCATATCAATCAGGTGTGGAACTTAGTTCCTAGGCCTTGTCAATTTCACAATCATTATCCACCCGAACTCGGTGGTGGGTGGATGCTATGACTAAGACTCATTAGGTTCTTTAGAATTTATGGGTGACAACTAGCCAATATTAAGATCCATTATTATTCCAAAACTCCTCTACACTCATTCGGAGATGGTGGAACTCAAGGAATTCCTTTCTATGATCCCTTATAACTCTAGGTTGTTGAACTTAAATAGAAAATTCAAATTGTTGATAACTATAATGCTCAAGATGCAAAAATTCACACCCGGATCGATTGGCTTAAACTAGGGGATTGAGTCTCAAAGAAATTATTTCAAATGCTCAAATCCAAGCATTCCTTTCAAATAAATTAGGTCCATCTCGTGATGGTGGAGCTCAGCTCATGAATCTCCACTCATGCTCTTGGTATTTGTCAATCACTACAAACAATTATTTCAATGTCAATCCCCCTCACCATAGCATAATGTCACACCTTTGAATCAATGTTTGGATATTGTTTCATGAAAAATTTCTCTAGCACAAATAATTTCCTATGATCATTTTATCTCCTTGAGTATTTTTAGGAATCGCCTATATATGGCCAATGACAAGGTAGCCAACTATGATGGTTTTCCTTGTGAATTTTACAAGGCTCTTTGGGACACTATTGGTTCGGATCTTCATCAAGTTTATATGGAAGGATTTTGATCTCGGAATCTTAGCCCTCATATCAAAAAAGGGAATATCAAATTCATCCTGAACATGGATATCCCAAGTGATAAGCAATTAGTGTCCCATCACTCTGCTAAATGTGTCATACAAAATCATTGCCAAAGCTCTTATCATTTATCTAAGGTACATCCTCCCTATGATATTTTAGGCAAAACAAACTAGATTTATCCAAGGGTGATATATCCTTAACAACATTATTGTGGTCTGGGAAGGCATGAAATGGGCTCACGTAACTAACCAAGACGCCCTCTTAATAAAAATTGACTTTTAGAAGGCATATGACCGAATAGAATGACCATTCGTACTAGTGATGCTCAAAGCCTTGGGTTTCACCCAAAAATTTTTCAGAGTGCCATTAATATTCTCTTTATACATGCCTATGTCCATACCATCATTATTGGGAAAAAATCACCGACATTTGGTATTTTTAGATCTATTTAGTAAGGTTGCCCCCTTACGCCTGCTCTTTATGTTATGGTGGCTGAAGGATTTGGATACATTTTTTTATCAAGATCAATCCTAGGGGCTTGTTAAGGGCATTGTTATACCCTCTGGTGATGAATCCTAATTTCTCAATGGGAAATTTATAGATGACTCCTTCCTTACACTGACTAAATAAGAAGGTAACATCTATAACGTCATGAAGTTCCTAAAAAAAATTGTTTGACTTCTGGCTCCTCTATTCAATGATGAAAAATACAATATTATAGACAATCCTTCTTTCCCGCACCCAATTGGTTGGTATCCTATGATTATAAACATCTCAATCACGGGAAATGTTCAAATTCCTAGGAACCCTTTACCTTCCAAGCTTCTCATGCTGAAATCTAGTAGTATGTAGTGTAACGTGTGGCCTAGAAACTAGAATATTGTATCACCAAGACGTTGTCATTAGTGGTAGAATTCCATGTTTTCTCCAAATTTCTTGAATTCACACATGTTTACTACTCCTATTGTTGGGTTCTTTCTAATAAGCCTATGCACAAGCTTGAAAAACTAGTTTAAGACTTCCTTTGGACCAACTCTTCTTCGGTAAAGGATTCCATAGAGTTTCTTAAGAAACCTACTACCTACCCAAAAACTAAGGAATCTTATTCCTTATTGACATATTATGGCAATGGAAATAACTCTATGCCAAATGGATTATTCAAAGCACAAATGGCAAGCAAGATTTGAAGGTTCTCCTTCAAAATGATATTGCAGAAGGAACCCCTTACGACCGTGTTTCTTAGAAAGGCATTGGATTTACAAACCTTATCATTGCCCCTATTCCAATCAAAGTGGTGGTACCTTTGTGATCAAAAGTATCTATAAATATTGGGAGTGAATTAAATATTGGTTTTATGTGGAATGGAAATGGATTCTATGATGACCTTTCATTTAATCTCCACTCTTTGTGGTGGTCCCTTGTCTTTCAATATCATGATCATTGTTTAGCTGAGGTGCCTTGGATTTCTACTCTCTCTCTCTCTTAAAGTACAAAATTTACATTATCCAAGACTTTTTTGCAAGCACACTCAATCTTAGCTATCATTCCAAGAGCTCAAAGTGAATTTAAAAATAATTTTCTAGATAGATCCCTCACCAATGATAATATTTCCTTATTGCCATATCCATAAGATTGTTGTTTTTAGACTCATATGTGGTGGGAAAACTAGAAATGGTATGTGGACTCCCATTCGGAATTACTTAGTTAGCCAAGGTTATGCCTAGATTTCACCACATATTCCTATGGTGGGTAAGCTTAACACCCGGTGGGGAATTCAGTCCTCACCATTAATAGATAAAGGGTATTTCTTACAATTTGGTCTTCTTGTGTGGAACCCAAAATTGCACACTTTTATGTGGTTTGTTATTTACCAAGGCCTTACACTTAGTTTATGTCTTGTGCATATGGGAGTGATTACCCTCAAATGTCCCTTTTGTAGACATCTAGAAATTTTTCACACCTTTTTGTATCTTTGCCACAAAGCCCAAGGGGCATAAAATTGATTCATTCTTTCTTCCACCCTTTTTCTTCTCGGAATGTTTCACTTGGTAGCATGTTCTCTAGGAGACAAATATCGAATGTCACACAAATTTACCCATATTTGACATGCTTTTAGAGGGGAAATTTTATTATGGTTATGGAAAGAAAGGAATGCTTGTTTATTTTATAATGTTGAAGTTGATCCACAATTCTTTGTTTATAACAAATTTTTGGTTATCATGAATGTCTTTCTCGAGATTCAAGTTCAAGCCAAGAAAGTGGTGATTGAGGTGGATCACTTAAAAATACTTCATGCCATTGGGGCAACACCCATTGCAACATTGCTAGAGAAATTTCATTCCCCTCTCTTCATTCCCTATCACATGGTAGTGCTAACATCTATTAAAGAGGTGGTAGCCGTTAGAACCACTCCCAGCACCACTCTTTCAGGTCATGCTCATTATTCCCCTCACAATGAAACTCCTCAAAATATATTCTCTCCTCCACCTTTAGCTCATCATATAGGATGAGTACCCTCTGTTACCCAACCAAATCAGGTGGGGCTCGCTAGCTTCCCTTGAGCCACATACCAATGATGGATATATAATACCTCCTCTACCCGATAAATTTCCTTGGATGGCTCTCATCATCTCACCCTCTTGGGCCCCTACCGAATAAACATAAGAAGGAATTCAATATGACTCAAGTTGGGGCGTGCCGAATAGTGGAAAAGATCTATTCGGTTATGGTTGAGACGATCAAGACTTGGCCCCTACAAGGCAATAATTTGTAACGATGACTTGATTAATTTTTATTTCTTCTTCTTGATGTTTTATAATATCCCTTGTTCCTAGGATTTTTTTCTAGTTTGGTCTGTGGTTTTGGGGCTTGCTTTCATACTTCCCTTTTTGTGAATTTTCTTATATCATTTTACTTTTTAATATCATATAAGATCTTATTCATCAAAAACTAATGTGTGTGTGTGTGTGTGTGTGTGTGTGTGTGTGTGTGTGTGTGTGTGTGTGTGTGTGTGTGTGTGTGTGTGTGTGTGTGTGTGTGTGTGTGTGTGTGTGTGTGTAAAATAATAAATTTAAAGTAATAAGTAAAATGCTAATGTTTTTTTACTTTTGTAAATGTCAAGAAAAATCAAAATTTGGAAAGGTAAAATACTTTTAAAAAATAAAATAATTTAAAATGGATAACTTGAGACAATAAAAATGTTTGACGAGATTCCTTGCTCTGTTACAAGTTAAATCAAGGGGATACAAGAAATAAATAAACTTGAAACTATGGGAGGGTTTAAGGCTACCTCCTAATGTAGATGACGATGGTGATGATGAAGGTATAGGCATCAAATAATTATCCAAAGCAAGATTTATGACCTATATAACAAAGAGAAACTAAACATGAAAAATATTAGTAAATAAGATGGTGGGTTTCCTAACAAGTTCGAGTCTCGAGAAAGTGAAAACTTCCTAGGATGGATGTCAACCCACTTTTGATAATAAATATAAATAGATGGTAACTAATAAAATGATGTAGATAACATAGATATAATATGTGATAGACATACTAATATAAAGATCAAAAATATAAATGTTAAAATAAAACCAAACTGATTAGGTCAACGATGACCCGAGATTGACCGGTATGGTTGATAGTGGCCACTGCAAAGTGACTAGAAAATATGTGGAGGAAATAACGTAACCTACTCGGAGATGTTAGATCTAATGTAGGGATGGTAATGAACAAATATGATGCAAATGAATGTAGATAGGAAGAGGGATCAAGTAAGATCAATGACAACTAGGATGGTTCATTGGCAAATGGGGTAGAGAAAACCGGATCGAAGGTGTCGGGAAGATGTTAGGAAATAAGGGATAAAATATGTGGAATAATCCCTCAAAGAATCGTAACAATGATGAGAAACTAATATGTAGAAAATATTACGGATCTCAAATAAAAGTATAGAATAATAATAACACAACACAAAGATATAGTATTTAATGCGGTTCACCTATTTGGGCTATGTCCACCAAGAATCACTTGCTCAAATTTTATTACAAGCCACCACTCTCTCAATACAATACCCAAATCTATTTAGAGTTATTCTCAACAAACTCTACAGAATTCACACCTGAATTTAAAACACATCTGCAATGTTACATAATTCCTACCATATGCACAAAACCACATAAGTAGACAACTACTTAAGCATTTTTACAAAACCGTGGGTATCAAAACCATGGGCCAAAACCATCCCATAAACCTATGGGTCAAAAATCCCTCCCATATGAGAAAATCACATTTATGGGTATATCGAGTACGTTTTATTTTGAGGCCGAAAAAAATGGGGTTACGCCCGAACCTTGACGAGACAACTGTGGAAAGTGTATAGTACTCTTAGTGTACAGTCTTCAACACTTTCACACATGAAAATAGGCTCCACAACCTAACAATAGAGGGATGGAAAAAAAAGTGCTCAGGGATGATGAAGAAGGCATGGAAAAAGGAAGATGTTGATGTAGACTTGGAATAAGGATAACACATGGTAGCTTGATGAAGAACAAACCAAGATTTAGGATTTAGTAAGCTCGATGGATGGGTAAATGGGCATATAGATGATTAGGAAGATGTTGACGAATGGATAGAGTTTTGGGGTGACATGTAAACCTGTAAAATAGATATGGTGAAGTAAAGAAAGATATATAAAAAAAAAACCCAAAAACTCCAAAGCTCCATTGATAACATGCAAACAGTGCCAAGGAAACTCCAAGCTGGTGGTTGTTTATCATGAGGAGGAGAGAGAAGATTGAAATCGTAAGAAAGCCAAATCCAATTTTTTTCATCGTTTGTGAGGAGGTATGAAGGTGTAAAAATAGGGTCGATGGTGACCCACATGATTCATCGATGGTCAATCATACTACATAGTTGGTAGGTGGAGGTCAGATTTGATTTCAAGAAAGAGGGGATTAAAATGGCAAGGATAGATGTGACATGATGTTTTAGGTGTGTATAGCTACATAGGGAGAAATAAGGGGAGTTAAAAATGGTAATGAAATAAGGGTAGTGGGAAACTTATGGATATTAGATGGGGATAAATAAATATAATAATATCAATAATATTAAGGTGAGAATGGGTTGACTAAAAAATGGATAATTTTTTTGATAACTAAGCAAGATTAAATGAGATAAAGGGGGATAAATAATGCTAGGATTAGAATATGAAAATAATAATCAACAGGGAAATGGGGTTTCAGAGGAGATAAGAATTTAGGAGGGAAATTGAGATTTTGAATAAGAAGGAAGGTACAAATGTGTGAGATGACAATGAAGGGGAGTGAACGGGGGATGGGGGGACAATGTACCAAAAATTGATGTCTACATTTTCCCCTTTTTATTAAGTGGTTTGTGTTAAGCAAGCCATGAGACAAAAATTAGAAGTGGTGAATAATGGTGGTGTTGGTGCTCCCCCTCAAACTAGGGATTGATGACATGAAGGGGAGTTAATTACGAGTTTTAAAAGAGAGAGATGGATGAATGAGGGAAATATAATGAGAAAAAGATGCCTAAGTGAAGGGGGTGACCATTGATAGGATATAAACAAAAACAAAAATATGGCAGTGACCTTAGAAACACATTGGTAGGGTCATAGGATGGCATGTGATAGAGCGACACTAATGACCTATGAACCCTGTGAGTCATAAAAAGTCACCGCAAGGTGGAGGGAATCAAACGGGAATCCTCTTGGATGGATGTACAAGCTGTGGGACTGATTGGTCAAAGGAAGACATCAAAATTATGCACAAATAAATACAAGAGTGGTCTCGACAAATGGTTGAGAAATAAGGCGGGGAAAGATATTTTTCACCGTCTTGTGAGCACGATGAAAAAAAAATATATGTGTCCCGGGGCGGGGATGAAAGATGGCCACAAAGGTGGGATTTGAAATTATTAATGGTGTCCTAAGAGGGAACACAAAGATGGATGTGGAGTGGGCTAGAGGATGTGATAAAAGATGAGGAGAGATAGATAGGCCCAAATATGGAAAAGTGAGTTTTGTGAGATGAGATGAAGTGTGTTATGGGAGTGAGGCACTGAAGGCTTCACAGAGAGTCAGTCAAATGGTGCCACCTAGTACTATGTCACTAGCACATTACAAGGTGCTAAGAGAGGAGGCGTGTTGTTATGAGTGCATTAAAACAACCATATTACTAGATGTGCCATGATATGTAGTGTACCCGACAGGAGAACAGAGACCAAGGAGATCGGCGTGATGATGCCATCTCGGAGAAGGGATAGCGTAGTGCGGGTAAGGTGGGATCTAGGTCTAGATGATGGGAAGGGAGTTAGAGAGGGAGGTGGAAAGACCCCATATCTTATAGGATAGGGATCGAAGATCGAGCATCGATCTATAGTTCACCACTTAGTGGGTGAACATTGTACATAGATTTTTAAGATAGAGCCTAACAGAGGCCTATCATGGATGTATAGACTCATTTTGATGATATACATATATATATATATATATGATTTTAACATGATTTATGTGTTGTAGTGAGGTTTTATGATGATGTGATGTGATGAGGTTTTATGTGTATGTGCTTTGATGTTTTGATTAGATCTTGGATGTGAAATGATTAGATGTTGGCATGGATATGTGATGCAATGTATGGATTAGTTGATTTGATGTGATGATATTTTTTTTATTGATGGCAAATAGTTTTGAAGGGACTATACCCTATTTACAAAGAAGGCCAAAAAGCTAGATATAGCAATCAAAGTATCAACAAAAAAAGGATCAGCATCCAGAATAGGCATTTGAAATCAACCGTAACCAAAAAGTTACATCAGGAGCAAAACAGAACAAGCGCTGCAACCATGTAGCCAGAAAATAGCAAAAAAACAAAAAAGCGACAGAAAAGATCAGCACCTGTAGCGAAAAACAACCTTACTTCTTAGTTGCTCTGGTGATTTTAGATTTTATGGTTTGTAGAGAAGTGAAGAGGGCCACCATAGTCATATGGGTGGGGTCCTTAGTATCAAGCTTAGCCAAGGTTTGGCTGCTCTCCTTGGCCATTCCCCACAAAGTCTCTGGAATCCCACTCAACACAGTGATGTTGTGAACATGTTGTTCCAGAAAATCACTGATAGCATTAAAAATTGCCATACTATGCTCATGGTGATCCTTGGCTCTTCCCACTCGATTGTCCAAGGAATTCAACTTTTTATATATGTCCTCCACTTTCGGTTATCTTTCTCGCACCCTCATCAATCTTCCTTTTCCCTTTTTTCTTGGTAAGCTGCGTCACTTCCTCCTTCAGCTTCATCATCTCCTTTTCAAGGTCATTCAATCTTTGTATAGTACTATTTTCTTCGTTTTGTGAGGCCTCTTCATGGCCAACACTGCTTATGTGTAGAAAGTTTTGTGCAACTTCCATATCCTTGCTACTCATGTGAAGGATTCTCGCTTGAAATTGGGGTTTCGGCTTGAGCTTCGTGCTTTTTACGGTATTAGGCTTGGGGGTGGTGGCGGTGATGAGAGTGGGGTTCATGGTGGAAGGGATGTGGGTGGGGGTGGTGGCGGTGATGAGATTGGGGGTCGTGGTGGAAGGGATGTGATTGGGGGTGGTGCCCGCGGAGGGAGGGAGAGGAGTCATGCTAGGGGAGGAAGGGAGGCTAGGGTATTTGAAAATACAAAGCTTGTGCAACAAGAGAATAAGCCCTTGATGCCAAGGGGTAGCTTGTGTATGCTTCTGGAACTCCTAGATGGAGCGTTCAAGAGAGTTTAGGAGATAGTGAGGGAAACAGACCATGATATGTCTATAGAAGTGGTTTAGAAAAACCAAATTCTTAGTGGGGACAATGACATACCTCCCTTCCAAAGATATGTAACGGACCATCATGTGGGTTATCTCATCAAAGGGCGGTGGAATTGAACTAACCCACAGCCCCACTATAACAAACATCAACACCTTGTCCTCAGCAAAAAAAATCTTCTCTTCCACATATTTTTCGACTCTCTTGTTGAAGAAACGAAGGCCTTCCATCTCTAAACTAGTAGCTTCAACAATAATATCTTCATTCACTACAATTTTATGTCCACCATACTCAACTCTGTGGTCCTTCCAATCCATGGTGAATTGAATTGAAATGCTTTGGTCGTGACCTTGAATGCGATCGATGAAATTTGTAATCCCTCCCTACTTAAGGAGATTCCAGAGCTCTACATTTTCCTTCCAATCTGGATCACTGCAAGGTTCAATCTGACATGGGGCTCCTCCCATTTTTACCTCTCTATAGTGTTTTCCCTTCTTTCCTTCTAAACCCTTGTTTGAATTTCTGTATGGAATGTCGTTGTGCTTAATGTTTGCTTTGATTATTTAGAATCTCGCACATGTTTTGGGAGTGATGAGATTATTTTCCACATGTGCAATATTTGAGCTTCACTAAAGCCCACTCCAAGTCATCATTATCCTTACTCCACACTTAAGTGCCAATAAATTTCGACTTGAATGCTGATTTGTACCTTCTCGGGATGTAAATAGCATCATTCTAAATAGTTAAATTATTATTTATGCCATAATTGGCCAATTCATCAAAACCTTGTTACCTTCCCCTGTAAGTGTGCCTAATACGAGATATTTTTGAAGGTTTGGCGGATGCTTATGGATTCCATGATGAAATCCTTGGTATTCCAACTAGGGGCAAGGATTAATTAAGATGATTAATAATATTAAGTGAGTCTCCTTCCGGATAATATTCTATATGTTTTGAGTATGGGCTATTCTAAGCCCCAAGACCATCCAAGGCTTCAAAGATAATGGTTAGTTTGGACCCCCATTTTACTAGCATAGGTAGCAATCAGATTGCCTCTATGGTCATGAATCACTCCTCCCCTACAAGGTAATCACGAGATTACCCTTAGAAGACCCATCAAAGTTCAATTTGTGCTAGTTAAGATCGAAGGATGCCAATGTATCGTAGACCTATCAATATTAGGGCGTGTGCTATTCTCGAATATTGTGAACTCCAATTTTCTAGTTGACAAGATATGCTCTTCATTTTCGGATAGTTCTTGTTCTTAGGGGTTTGAATCTAGCAATGTTCTCTTTGACAACATTAGTGATCTTTATAAAGTTGATCTTGTGATATTGCTTTATGTTTCTAAAAATGATGTCATTTATGTCCTTCCATATTCTCCAAATGTTATGGGGCATAACCAATTTCCAGAGTTTTCTCACAATACAATGCTTAAAAGGGGGATTCCATTGGGTCCAAAACTAGATAAATTCCTTTGGCACAACCCAGAGAACTTTGAAATTAGAAAAGGCAATATTCCAGATTTTAGTAGCATATTCACAGTGCACTAGAAGATGTCTGATATCCTTAGAATATTTTTTACAAAGATGGCATCTATTTGGAATAATGAAACCTTTTCTAATTAGGTTATCAATGGTAAGAATTCTTCCCCTAAGTACCAGCCAAAAGAAAAAGTTGATTTTTGGTGTGAGCTCAGCCATCCAAATCCTGCTCCAGTTGAACTCGCACTGCATAGTTTCAAAGAAATAATTATATCCAGCTTTA
Organism: Taxus wallichiana var. yunnanensis; assembly: GCA_018340775.1. Lineage (NCBI taxonomy): Eukaryota > Viridiplantae > Streptophyta > Pinopsida > Cupressales > Taxaceae > Taxus > Taxus wallichiana. Next base: position 351,913,120 of record CM031244.1, read on the forward strand.
ACAGAATAATCCCCATCAATAGAGTTATTCCAGACCAATTCATCCTTGACATCCATTTGAATTAAGGGGATAAGATTCAAATGCTCTTGTAATGAAGACATCATGTGGTTCAGATCATCCCTATCCACAGAGAGTTTTTTCCATTTCTTATTGTTGCCATCCCTATCAATGTAATCCATTATTCTAGTACCATACTTACACTCAAGGCTATCTTTGAGTGCTCCAAATTTGTCAATGAGGTTGCAGCTAGTCCATTTATCTTCCCAAAAATTTATATCTCTGTCATTCCCCACTTTCCATTTGCTTCCATGCCTGATGAAATTCTGGTCTGAACTAAATTATTACAAAATATGGAGCCATAGGGAAGGTTCTCTTCTTGAAGAAAAGATATAGTTGCTTGTTGATTAATGTATTTGACTTTAAATAGTTCAATCCAAGGTTGGTTCTCCAAGAGCATTATCCATCCCATTTTTGCAATTAGAGCCTCATTCATTTTTCTGATATCTTTTATACCCAGGCCTCCTATTTTTTTGGGAGTACAAACTTGGTCCCAAGCAACCAAGTGATATTTGAATTTATCCTCCATTCCCTGCCAAATAAAGTGCCTTTGAATCCTCTCAATTTTTTCTCTGAAATTAGAAGGGATATTGTAGAGTGACATGATATAAATAGGGAGATTCTGAAGAGTACTTTTTATGAGCAGGCATTTTCCAACACTTGAAAGAATGGATCCTTTCCAGCCAACCATTTTCTTTTGGAATCTTTCCAAAAGGGCATTCTAGACATTGATTGATAATTTTTTCATACCAAGGGGGAGCCCCAAATAAGTAGTGGGGAGTGAACTTATTTTGCAGCCTAAAATTTTAGCAATTTTGATCTGCCTATCCTCAGGGGTGTTAAAAAAGAAAATTGAGCTTTTATCAAAATTAATGTCTTGCCCCGAAGAAATTTCATAAAGTTTCAGGATAGACTTTATAGCCTTAGCTTCAAGAATGGAAGCCATTAACAAAAGGATTGTATCATCTACAAATTGCTGATGAGAAGTTGTTTGATTAGTGGAAGTGGGCTTAGATCCTTTCAACAATCCATCAATGACTTCTTTATCTATTTTTCTACTAAGACTGTCTGCCATAAGAATGAAAAGAAAGGGGGATATGGGATCCCCTTGCCTTAGCCCCCTTCTACTATTGAAAAATCCCACTGGTTCTCCATTTAGCACCATTGAAAATCTGGATGTAGTAATGCATGCCTTAACAATTTTTCTGAATTTAGTTTGAAAACCAAATTTTTCCAGAACCCTATCCGGAAAGGTCCAGGAGACTTTATCAAATGCTTTATTCATATCAAGTTTAAGGACCATGTTAGCTTTTTTGTTATTATCCATAGAGTGGATAGTCTTATGGACCATAATAACTCCATCCTGGATAATCCTACCTTTGATGAATCCACTCTGCTGCTTTGATATTAAATCATTCATGATAGATTGGAGTCTAGTAGCAATGATCTTGGTAAAAATTTTGTAAACCACATTCACTAGACTAATAGGTCTGAAGTCTTTGAAATATTTAACATCCATTTTTTTGGAGCAAGAACAATATGAGTGTTGTTTAGCTCTTTCAATAGATCCCCAGTTCTGTAAAATTCATTCACCACCCTGAGAAGGTCATCCGAGCATATTTCCCAAAACTTTTGAAAAAGTTGGTGAAAACCCATCCGGCCTGGTGCCTTACCTCCTTCAAGAGTGAACACCTTTGCTTTTTGAAGTTCTTCTATTGTGACAGCTTTAGTGATGTCCTCAAATCTATTGGTTTCAATTTTATCTTGGGGGATAGCCTCCAACATGAAAGAGACAACTTCTTCATTCATGGTATTATTCTCATTAAGTAGCTTTTCATAGAATTAGAGAGCTTCCTCTTTAATGCTCCTTGGGTATTTTACAACACTCCATTTCCTTTAGCAACTTCCATTATTCTATTGCATGCTCTATGCTTTAGGGTGGTCATATGAAAGAATTTTGTGTTCCTATCTCCTTCTTTCACCAAATGGCCCTTGATTTTAGTCTCCAAAACGATTCTTCTCTACTACAAACCATATGTAGCTCGAAAGAATATTATTTTCCACTTCTTTATCTTCACGAGATCTCCCTATAAGTTCATCTTGATTTCAAGATCTTGAATATTTTGTATTAATTCCTTTTTGGAAAAACACATTTCCGAAAACCTCTTTGTTCGATTTTAACTTGTTTTTTGACATTCTTAAGCTTCGCATAAGTCTATACTAGAGCAAAGTGCCCTCACCATCCCAAATCCACCATTCCTTTATCCTATCTTGAATATCAGCATGTTCCATCCACATATTTTCAAATTTGAAGGAACTCCTTATGGGCTTAGTCCAATTGAAGAGTTTTAGAGCAATCGGATTGTGGTCCGACTCAATTCTGGGAAGAGAGGTGAGATGAAAGTCCTGGTTAATAATCGAGCTAGCAGAGAAAAGAGATCTATCTAGTCTCACTTGAATTAGGTCTTTCCCCAACCTTCTGTTAGTCCAGGTGAACTGGTTTCCATGAAGATCCACATCCATAAGATTAAGGTCAACAACAAACTCAAAGCAATCATCCATACCTATGGAGAAGTTTTGGTTTCTACCTTGTTTTTCACCAGGGTTTAGGGGAGAATTGAAGTATCCCATAATAAGCCAGTTGGTAGTAATATGCAAACTTCTGAAAATCTTGAGATCAGTCCAAAGTTTTCACCTCCCAACAACCGTATTAGGGGCATAGATATTAGATAGTACCCAATCACAATTATTCTCAATAAGCATGAAAATTAATAGCAAGGTGGTTATTGGTTTCAGCAAGAATCATACCAGTATATTGTCTTTTATCCCAAAATGTAGCTTGGACCTCTGAAGCACCTTGAGATTCCACTTCACCATGTCGAGAGGTATCCCGTGAAATTTTGTCTACTAATTTCCAGAACTTTAGAGTTCATCTTAGTTTCCTGCAAAAGAAAAATACTAGGCCTACTAGACTCTTATAACTCCTTGATTGTTCTTTGTTTGGAGTTTCCATTTAGTCCTCTGATGTTCCAAGAGATGATCTTCATTTGTAAAATTTAGGTGTTGGGATTTCCGATGGTTCAATTGACGTTGAGTGCCATCTGCAATATCTTCCTCCGTTCTCTTGGATCTAAGAGCCTTTTTTGAGGGTCTTCCTCTTTTAGAAGTGCTTCCAAAGTCTACTATTCTTCTAGTTGATGATCTAGTGGTTCTAGATGTTGAAGTTTCCCGATTGTCCATCTTCTTATTTTTTCATTATAGAGTGAATTTGGGATCCTTTCAAATCCTTTCATTCTCTTCTTTTTCCTAGAGATGACCTCTGTGAATCCTAAATTTAGCTCCAAATCTATCTCATAAGGGATATTTTCTCTGAATGGTGTTACTTCCCCCTCCTCTTTCTCTCCCTACTTAATGTCAAGTTGTGGATTTGTTGTATTGATGCTGGATATGGGGTTCTCCTTTTAGAACTTTTCTCGCATTGAATCTTCAGGATCCATATTTTCCTTTTCCTCATCCAAAATTTCCTTAATACTAAACAGAGGGTTCAATTGAACTATCTCAGTTCCTTTGGTTTCAGTCTGAGCTTCCGTTAACTGAGCGGGCTCTTTAGAAATAATATTTACTTTCACTGTACCCTTTTTCTCATCAACCTCCAAAACCACCTTGACATTAATGTCTTCTTTGGAGGTTATGGGTGCTCCAAGTGATGTCGCTGCTGGAGTTTTTAGGGTGCCATAGTTTCCTACAGACCCGAGGTTTTCTGATTGGAGTTCTGAACCCCTTTTTACCTTTCTTCTTATAGTTCCACTCAACATGGTTGAGTGATTTTTCTTCATTTCGGATATGATCAGGTTCCGCTTCAATCTCAACTTCCTGTATATGAGCTGAGGCTCCTTCAAGATTTTCATTTATGTTTTTTGAGTCCTCTTGGGAGACCTCCTTATTGGGGAATTTTCTAGAAAAATGTCCTATGTGATGACATTTCTTGCATCGCAGATGAAAAGTTTCATAATCAATCTTTTGTCACCAAATGCCATACTTAGAGTGCAAATTTATATGATCCGGTAATTCCTGCTCCATTTTAGAAGAGATACAGAATCTAGCAAAGACCAATGGATCTATTTCTTATAGGCCCATCCAAACCAATTGGAGCACCAAGGGATCTAGCAATATTTAGTAGGATCTCATCATCCCAAAATTGAAGAGGAAGTCCTGGGAGTCTACACCACATAGGGATGGTGTTGATATTCTCAATGTTTGGATCAAACCCAGGATACCATCTTTTTAGGAAGAGGCCCATATTTCCCAGGCACCATGGACCTCCCAGAAGCACCAATTCCAAATCATTCTGTTGATTAAATTTTTCCAGGAAAAAACCCCTTAACATAATGGTAATGCACAAATCTCCTTTTGGTTTCCACTTTCTAATAGCCCATTTTCTAATAATATCAATGTTAGGTCTGGAGCCTAGAAACTTACCAACAAGGGAAAGATTCACTTTGTCCAAAGCCCTATGCAAGCACCCATCTAGAACTTTGAGACATGTGATCCCTTCCTTGTCCTTCTCCCACGTGAACTACACTTTTCCTGGAGAATGCGGACCCACATTTGTAGTGGGGTTTTGAAGAATCTTATTCCAGGCTAGAGGTGTGGATCTGTGGAAGTTTTTATAGCTTGCAGCTTCTCAACCGTCTATTTAAAGTCGAAGTCATACCTATCACACCACATCGATCAGTATCGCAGGGAATTCTCGCAACCAAGATAAAAAAAACAACACTAACCGACTCTCCATCGCTTGAACCCTCCATCGCTTCATTCAACACTATACATTAGGGGATGTGATGATATGATAGATGCCTTAGATTAGAATATATTAGATGATTTTAGATTTATTTGTTAGTTTATATGATGGACTAATATATGATTAAATGTAAGGGATGATGTAGATACTCCTTATTTGATGGATAGTGATTTAGACATTGATTGGATGAGCTTAGATGATGTGATAGATGTATATTGTATATGATCGAAAGTGATATGAAGGATTGGATATTGATGTAGAAGTTAGGATAGTGTGGTTGGAAAAGGTGTGACCTTGATAGGATGACCCAAGTGTGAGAAAGTAAACTTCATCATAGAGAGGAGTATACGTGGAAAATATGATTTTGAACTAGAATAGAAGAAAATCACAAGTGGGAACAATGCATAGAAATGTACTTGTGACCGATGATAGATGTTAACACGTATCTAATGATAGTTAGTCACATTTAAGACTCTAATGGAAAAGTGGAAGGTGTTCTTATAGACCCACTTTGTAAACTCAATAAAGGGGTCAAGATGGAGCTTGCATGGGGAATTTAGGTTCTCCGTAGGTGGTAGTCCCGTGTCTATGCCCCAAATCTGAACAATATGGCACAAACTAATCAATGCGGAAGTTTGCGGAAGGTGGGAAAGCTTATCGATGTAGGAATATTTCCGAGGATGGTTTGTTTTGACATTTTTTCTTTTTGCTTTTGATATTTTAAGAAGGTTGGGAAGCCTTCACCGCCATGATATAAGGGAGTAGCTGTTCTTTGAGGGAGTGGACTATGATTAGAATTTTTCTTTTTATTTTGACTTTTAAATTTTTACATAGTAGGATAAGATATGTATGATAGTTGTCCTTCAAGAGGTCAAGTATATACTTTTGGTAATTTCTTCTTTACATGAACAATTGTCTTTCAAGGGAGCAGTTTTTTTTCGATTAGATAGCTTTTGATATGAGTACCCATAATTTTGAATTTAAGATAGAGCTAGGGATATCCAAGTAGACCACTTGGGAGGGAACAATAAGATGTACAAGCAACACCTATGGACCCTTAGCATGTTTCCAATAAGTAGATAAGAAGGTGATGGATGTAATAATTATGGGGTTCCCACTAAAAAGGAGGAACTTTTCCATGAGGAATATGCTATGGGAATACTATGGTGTCCATATTTAAGGTCATAGATAGGTTAGTGATGGTATACCACTTAATTCCAAATCATGACGATGAGATATGTGTAGACACCAAAATTGGATCACACTCCCCTTGGTCACCTGTCGAAGAACCAACTTAAACACATTCACCTAACCATGACCCTTATACCCTACATTAATATTAATTTAATTATTTACAATTAAATTAATACCCATCCTCACCCCATTTATTAATTTGATTTAATTTAATTACTTTAATTAAATGGATGGACACCTCACCATAGACCTATTCATAGAATGTTTCCATAAATGAATAAGACTTAGTTCAACCCTAAAAATCAAGGCCTATTATTCCTCTAACCACCATCCCGCTCATAAAATCATAACGTACATTCTAATCCGTGAATAAATGAATGGACCTAACCCAAATGATGCAAGATCTTTCATTTTTAGTAAACCTAGGGAATCCCACCTTAATCGATGCCATTCATCCCAAAACTAACGGTGGTCAACTAGGAACCATTGTCGGTTACCATTTATTCACTTTGGTAACCTTGTTGGTTGGTTGGCACATTCTGGAATCAAGGACAAGAGAAGAGAGATGCATGCAAGCAGAACTAGAGCCTTTTCATACCTCCAGACATCCATAGCTAGCACCGGGACAGATCCAGAGGTATTTCACTCACGGTAACATTCTAGAAACACTTTGCCATGGTACCCAACATCATTCCTCTGATCAACCACCATCACCATCCAGCCATTTGAACCTGCACCATAGTAAGTATACTTTTAACCTACATCATCTATTTCTACTTTAATCTATTAAGTTCTTCTATTGTTGTTATCAATCTCTACTAGCCCTCTCACTCCCCTACAATTTACCTTCCCATAAACTCAACCATTCCTCCACCCACACCATTAAATCACCTATAGCTGACTGTTACACATCTCTCGAGTAAAACTAAGATTCTTAAATACCTCTATAACCAGATATTTTTGAGTTTTATCATCCCGCCTCTATCGATGCTAGTTACCCATGATCATCATCGGTTCTTCCTAACCATGATCAGTCATACCTTGATTGGCGTTTATCTCTCTGTCTACCAACACTGTAAACCATAAACTAATCTACCTACCAAAACAACCCCAAAACCTTACCTAACCCTACTAAGACCCTTTCTGTGACTGCGCAGATCACTTGAACAACTCTGCAACTGACCCGAATACCTTGACCCACATATTATTTAGTTTTTAATTGGATCAATGTTGATAGTGATTAGAGGTACCCAAATCATACTAGCACTAGATTCGTTTATGTACGCATTTTAATTACTTCATAATTTGTTTTATAAAACAATGGGTTGACAACCTTCTAGGAAGTATCACACTTCCCGGATCTAGCATACGCTAGGTAGTCCACTGTCATATATTATTCAACTCTTATTTGGTGGTCTTATTTTCTATTTTAGGCGGTTCCTCCTATCTAAAAGGAAGCTCTCACAGGTCGACATCGATCGATAAGTTAGAACGCGCGCATCAACCTCTAAACCACAACAATGGTATTCGTCATTGACCCACACCTCTTATTTGTTTTGTCACATTCCAAAAATGTAAATAAAATGGTGAAACATTTTGGCACACCCGGTGGCACCCATCTAGGGTTCCTTGCATCTTCTTCATTTTTAGGTAAAATTGTGTGTTTGTTTCCCTTCAAAATCTTACACATTAATTTTTCTTCTCTGGAATCATTCTTCCTCTCTTTATTGTCTAAAAGCAATCGTGTTTTTGGTGCTTTAAAAATAAAACATTCTTCTTTCTTTTCACATTGCATTAGTGAAAGAGAATTCCTCTTCCTATTCACCATTTTCTTCATCGAACGTAATTTGTTGATTTGGGCTTAAAATCGGTTGCATTTCATCCTTGTATGTTGCATTTAGCTCACATTAAAATGAGGGAAACCTATATGTTGGAAGTCATGCCCAGCTGATGGTTGATACAAAGAATCATAGAAAATCACATTCTCTCTCTCTTCTTACCAAACTACCAAAAAAAATGAAAAATACACGTCTTCTTAAACAACATCTCACCCGGAAGAAGTTGTCAATGATCACACAATCAGTGGATTAACAATGGGCACCCAATCTGGTTACTTTTTCCTAGTCATCACCTCGAGAGAATGGCCTACCACCACCATAACATAACTTGAAACCTCGACCTTCTAGATCTCCTTCTTTGTAGGATTCCTTCCCAACCAAAAATTCTATTCTAAATTCACATGGTCGGTTAAATAGCATAAAGCTTTGAACAAACATAAGAAAATCACTCTTAGGATCATGTTTTTCTTAGTTTTTCTTCTTGACTTGTGTTTTCTGCAAGACTACGAATCTACACTATTCTTCTTCTCTTCACACTCCACCATAGTAGTTAGAGTATTTTGAATTTTTCTGAGTGTGTCGGGACCCCATCTTTCATTCTCGATTCACGAGTGTGACTATGCACTTGATTTAAATTCACAAAATCTAGTTTCTTCATCTCTCTCTCATTTCACAAGAACTAAATGTTGGTCTAGTGACTATCATTGGTTCACATCTCGACCATCTTCGATTAAACCTAACTTGTGTCACTTACGGTTTTCTATTTATTTTTCTTGGAATATCCTTCATCACTCCTCTTGTTCTTTTTTGGACCTCGGGAACCATCCTATTCCCTATGTTGCTATTTCTATCATACACAGCTTTCCCCATTTACATATTCATCGGGTCTGTTTCACTTTGTGAAACTGGTTTTTGTCTCTGAATGACCGACATCGGTTTAGAATTCAACATCGATTCCCCATTAACCGTCACCGGTCGGCCAGACCGTTTTCGATGTCTCTGTGTTTGGGTTTTCAAAATCCAACCTTTGACCAAATTCACCCTCCCAACCTCATTTTTCTTTGTTCTGTTGTTTTCTATGTCATTTATAGAATACAGTCTTACTAGGTCAACACTTATTCACATGGTGTTGAATCAGTAGCCAAACTAATGCTCTTATATTCCACGCCAGCCGTCAACCACTCCCACCTAGTCCCTCACCACCTTCTATCCTGTCACCCATGGATCTCGCTTCATTTGTCACCATTTCTATAGGCAACGAGGAGTTCACATGACTCCTTAATCGAACCCCGTATCCTTATAATTCTATCTTTCCCATGCATCCACTCAATATTCCTCGGTCCAATTGATATATGGCATGCTCGTATCCATTGCTCCTACCCTTTTCCCTACTAGTTCGACATTACCTTCACCCTTTCTTCGCCAATGTTTTTTCAGCTAGGCCCCACACCCGTTATGATTGCTACCTCTTAAACATCAATCACACACTGTAGTATCTGTTGTTCCTTCATTTAACACCTGACCATAACCCCATCTCGCACCAAAGATCTCACATATACCAATGTAACACAAACACCCATGGTGTTGGTGACCCCTACCCCATTCCAAAATCTTTTCCTCTCCATCCCACGGTCTCTCGCGCCTAATCACTACTAGATTCAATACAACTACCCCACCTACATATAAATATTATCAACAACCCCCTATCTCATCCGTCATTCATTCTGGATATATGCCCTTTATGTTGGTCCCCTATTCTCAACCTTCCTATTCAACATCGCCATACACTGGAATGCCACCCATACCGCATGTTCAACTCCAACCCCATTACACCACAGAGGTACCCTTCTATCACAACCTACCAATGATCTCATCAAGTTAATGATGGAAAGGATGTAGACATTAGAAGCATTAGTTTCCAGCTCACGAAATTCCCTCACATACGATGAAATTTGTAATGAGTCCATTCATCCGTCCATTCCTATTTTCCCATACCCTGCACATTAGGAAATGCCAAAATTCAACCACTTCAATAGTAAGGAAGACCCACAAAAACATTTGTGGTCTTTCAAACATGGGTGTTACCTGATCGCCCATGATGACACCTTACTCCTACGGACCTTCCCGATGTCCCTGACAGGACCTACATTAGACTGGTATAGTGGGCTACCTAAACATTCCATCTACTCATTTAATCAAATAGCCCAAGCCTTCTTATACCACTTCTCAATCAACGTTGTTAAGAAATTCACCATGATTGATCTTTACTCCACATGACAGTATAACGATGAGTCTATCGCTAACTTTGTCACTCATTAGCACAACCTAATTAACTAGCTCACATTTCAATTACCTCAAACTGAGCTCATAGAGTTGTTTACTTGGGCTTGCACTAGACACATCTCACCAACCCTATAGGTGCAGACCTTCTACACCTTTGATGAGGCATTCACCATGGCACGAAAATTGGAAATTTGTGTTATCAAAGAAAATAAAATTCAGCTACATAACAAGAATACCGCGTTCAAATCGAATGATGCTTCTTCATATTTGAAAACCTAGAATAACTATTCAAAATCCAAAGGATCTGCCAATGCCGTAGTTCTCAAGGTCAGGGCCCTCTTACCCATCAAACCAATCCAAACCTTTTTCTAATCTCTCTCCCATCCAAGCTTTCCATTTCAAATGAGTACATCAAAAGTATACCCCAATAGGGAACCTTTTCTTCTATTTTGGAAAATCTTATTAAGGTTGGTGCCATTACCATTCCACCTATAAAACCACACACTAGTTTTGACCATGATCGCCCCACGCTCGCGTGGTATAAGGAACATGATTTTTACAACTATTATTGTGTCAAAGGTCATAGTGACAGTAATTACATCACATTCAACAATACCATCCAAGAAATGTTAGACAATGAAGATCTAATCTTGGATAACCCAAATGCACCCGCCAATCAAAACCTACATATCTTCAAAAAACCATTCCCTAATCATGGCCCATCTTCCAACCAAATTGGTGACACTTCAACCAATGATAGCAATGTCTGTGAAGTCCATGCTATTTTCAATGACATACCAGCTGCTTCCCAATTTCCCCTTATTCCTTCTATATATGAAATCCTAGCCCAAACTCCCCTACCTACACAGGAACCTATTTCATCTACTCCTCTACCCACATAAGAACCCCTTCATTTTCTCCTTCACCTGTGGAATATCCCATAATTAGCACTCCACCTCTTTCCTCACAAATTGTCGAGAAGTCATTAGTAACACATCTCCTAACCATAGGGACACATGTCCACTCCCTACATCGCAAGGGATACTCTACCTTGTTTGGCCCATCATCTCGTTTACCCTTAGAGGATCTTGTAGAGACATATTTTCTTTTAGGTGACCATTCTCCATCATCCTTCCAAGATCCTTCTGACCTGCTTTCAGCCCTCTTACCCATAGAGTCTGAAGCTAGCCATTTCCCTGTTTCTCAAAAACATTTTATGGGGATTGTTACTCGATCCACATTGGTACCACTTACCATAGCACCATTTTCATGCCTGGCTAATCACCTAGATTATGTTGATAGAACCTTGATTTGGGGATGTCTTCTACTTCCTTCTTCAACCCAAATGCAACTATCACTCACCGACACCTCCAAAATCTATCCAAAAGTGTTTCAAGTGACCAAACCAAACACAACCATGACTATTAGAACACCTTCCATGTCATCACCCACAACCCAACACACACCTATACCCAAACACCTACCCACGCCTATATCATCTCCCTTACCTAAACCCATCACTACCTTAGGGGTCATACCACATCAAAGCCTTACTCACCCACCCATTAAATTAGATTTAGCCACATCTTCCCAAACCAATACTAAACTCATTCCTATGCCTAAAAGGAATACCCAACCTGTTAGGCCTCATACACCAACCTCCCTATCACACCATTTTCACCCTCACCCCTTTCATCCATCCTAGGACCTCACCCCTCAACCGTGCCTAAGTAACCTTCTTCCACCGCTAAATTAAGACTGCGGCAGCCACCTCCTCATCACGAACCTCTACTATACCCAAGAAATCCACACAACCCCCACCGTCACCCGTGACCTTCTTACCACCCATACTACCATTACCTTCCATAACTTCTTCACTACCCATGATACTCTTGTCTATTCCACTCGCACCTTCCACGCGATCTCTACCAATGATCACTACTACACCGTGATTATTCCTCGTGGGTAACTTTCCCCCTTATACCATCTTTTATTCCTTCTACATCCCGTACTCTCCGTGTCACCTTTACCTAAGAAGGTGTAACCTAAAGCTAAGAATCTACTACCCTCCAATAGGGTAGTCAAACCAACCAAACCTTCCATCGCGAGCTTCTTCTACCATACCTTTACCCAAGTAGGTGCCAGAAGACCTAATATCACTCTACATACCAAACAAGTGGACCAACCCATTCCCCCTCTTGTATAGCCTCTTCCTTCACAATCAGTCACACATGTACCCAAACCCACACTCACCTCCCATTGTGATCTATTAGTGGGGTCCTATGCTAAGATTTTAACCAATCTCCTCAAAACCTTTGTCATCACATTACCACCTCTTAGACCTTATGACCCACTCAAACCCAAACCAAAAGGGTTTGACGAAACTAATTAATTTCACCTACCATCGTGTGACAGAGATGATGTAGAGAAGCTGCAAGGCTTTAAAACCTGTCCTTCTCCTATTATGTCCTCCCAAAGAAAATTTTGACAACGATGATCTTCTTGATGAGGACTCAATTTCACCTTCACCAATTTCCTCAAATATTCTTCCATTACCTACTCAATAACTAGTATCTCCGCCCCCATAACCATTTTTCCCACCTCCCAAATTTGAGATCAACATGGTTTGTATTAGGGAATTATCCAAACCACCACCCAAATTTCAATGCACCCTATTCATTTCACAAGGCTCTTATCCACCCCTAGGATTTTTCCCCTCATGTCATTATACCTTTCATGACACACCTTCTCCATCCACCTCCCCTTAGATTAACATTGATCACGTTGCTACCCACGCTCACAAAGACAAAGGAAAAGAAAAAGCAACTAGCCCATTAACCAACCCCAGTGCCTAACATACCATCTACACCCACAACTAAGGTCACCATCCGTAGTTTCACATATCCTATTTCCGATGGGGTCACTTATCACACAATGTTAAAACAACTGCATAAATCTTCCGTCAAAATGTCTTTATATGACCTCATCCAAACCTCTCGAGTCACATCATCAAGCTCTCATGGAGGTTCTTCAATCTATAGAGGTTTTACCAAATGACCCCATGCCCGTAGTCTCCATCATTACCCCTCATCACGTAGCCTCTCTCACCAAGTCATCGTCTTCCTCTACACCTCCACCTACTCACCAAAAAGCCACCCTTAGCTTTTCGGATGAAGAGATCACTCCCTTCCAGTCTGATGACCTTGATCCTGCTCTTTTCATCTCCATCTTTATTGATAATATATGCATATGACACATTATGATCGATGGTGGTGCTAGTATTAACATCATCTCCTCCCATGCATATAACCAAATGTGCATACCTACCAATTTCATGCATGGTAACCCAGTCATCTTGCGCTCCTTCAATGACATCATGACCTCTACCCTAGGTACCATCATTCTCCATGTCCACATGGGTCCCCGCACTGTCCCGAAACTATTCTATGTCCTAGAAGGTGAGTTCCAGTATAATCATGCTGCTCGACCGACCTTGAATTCGTGTCATGGGTTGTGTCCCTTCGAATGTACACCACTTGCCTCAAATTTGAATACAAAGGACATACCTACCATCGTGTGACAGAGATGATGTAGAGAACGCAAGGCTTTAAAACCGTCCTTCTCCTATTATGTCCTCCCAAAGAAAATTTTGACAACGATGATCTTCTTGATGAGGACTCAATTTCACCTTCACCAATTTCCTCAAATATTCTTCCATTACCTACTCAATAACTAGTATCTCCGCCCCCCATTTTTCCCACCTCCCAAATTTGAGATCAACATGGTCTGTATTAGGGAATTATCCAAACCACCACCCAAATGTCAATGCACCCTACTCATTTCACAAGGCTCTTATCCACCCCTAGGATTTTTCCCCTCATGTCATTATACCTTTCATGACACACCTTCTCCATCCACCTCCCCTTAGATTAACATTGATCACGTTGCTACCACGCTCACAAAGACAAAGGAAAAGAAAAAGCAATAGCCCATTAACCAACCTCCGTGCCTAACATACCATCTACACCCACAACTAAGGTCACCATCCGTAGTTTCACATATCCTATTTCCGATGGGGTCACTTATCACACAATGTTAAAACAATCGCATAAATCTTCCGTCAAAATGTCTTTATATGACCTCATCCAAACCTCTGAGTCACATCATCAAGCCCTCATGGAGGTTCTTCAATCTATTGAGGTTTTACCAAATGACCCCATGCCTCGTAGCCTCCATCATTACCCCTCATCACGTAGCCTCTCTCACTAAGTCATCGCCTTCCTCTACACCTCCACCTACTCACCAAGTAGCCACCCTTAGCTTTTCAGATGAAGAGATCACTCCCTTCCAGTCTAATGACCCTGATCCTGCTCTTTTCATCTCCATCTTTATTGATAATATATGCATATGACACATTATGATCGATGGTGGTGCTAGTATTAACATCATCTCCTCCCATGCATATAACCAAATGTGCATACCTACCAATTGCATGCATGGTAACCTAGTTATGTTGCGCTCCTTCAATGACATCATGACCTCTACCCTGGGTACCATCATTCTCCATGTCCACATGGGTCCTCGTGCACTTGTCCCCGAAACTATTCTATGTCCTAGAAGGTGAGTTCCAAAGATAATCTGCTGCTCGACTGACCTTGAATTCGTGTCATGGGTTGTGTCCCTTCGAATGTACACCACTGCCTCAAATTTGAACACAAAGGACATAACTACACCATCCCAACTGACCCATCACCTTTTAAGACCTATAACATGTTGTACCAGCCCAATGATGTGCTTGTACTAGTCAATGAATTTGTAATTACCCCCACTTCACCTTCACCCACAATCCCATCCACTATGTCTACCATCGCCTCTTCCACATCTAACCCTACTATTCCTACCGCCACCGCAACATCTACTCGCTAACTCACTGCTTCCATATCATCTAGCGATTCATCTATCCCTCGCTACCCACATATCAACTACTCGATTCCTTATAAGGTGTTTTTTAACGCCTCACTCTGGGGGATTACCTCCTATACAATATCGACACATTCCTCACTCCATAAGAATATGGGAACTTGCGTCAGTACCCTAGTTATGACTACCACATAGGAGAGGTTTTTCCTTATGGTCCTCCCCACCTTCGTACTAAGATAATGTATGGGGTACTTGATATTTCCACTTACAAACCCAAACCTCCATCCCAAAAATGACCATTTTCATCTGACTTACACTCCCCTACCAACAACCACTTTGCTCACAGTTTCCTTCACCATTGTGCATGGAAAGACTTTGGCTTCGGTTTTTTACTGAACAAGGCTGCCATATTGTCATTTCATGTACCACTCATAAACACAATGACCATAGTGGCATTGGATTTGACGCTCCACTTCCCAAGAAGGCTCGCATCAACCTCATTAAGGAAGATAAACCATCTCCACCCCATTCACCCACATTACCATCTTTACCCACGGAGTCTATAGATCTCGAATCTATTCCTCCTAACTTTTTTTTTCATGAACATGATTTCCTTAGGACCTCTGACCTATCAACGAGATGGCAAGGGTCCCTCTTCTCTCCCATTCCTGTACTCGACATGATCAATGACAATATTCCTTCTATAAATTTCATTCAATGTCAGGACAATGAGTCCATCCTCACTTACCTTGGTGCGGAAGATTCTTATATTCACCGGTCGTTACCTTCTGAGACATAAACCATGTTGAATGAATCAACCATTGCAATCAACATTAATACTCAGGATGACCCACACATTATAAAGATAGGCCAATCTTTAGATTCGACTAAGCAAGAAGCTTTTACCTCTTTCCTTCGGGACCATAACGATGCTTTTGCTTGGTCCTATGCTGATATGCCTGGTATTGACCCCAAAATTGTAGTCCATAATATTGTAACCATTCCTGATACCAAACCCATGAAACAAAAGCTGCGTAAAATGCATCCTCACATTTCTCTTCTAGTCAAAGAAGAACTTCAGCGCCTTCTCTTAGTTTGCTTCATCCCGCCCATTGATTATCCCCAATGAATTTCTAACATGCGTTCCTATCACAAAGCCAATAGGGGACTTCACATCTGCAAAAATTTCCATGACCTCAACCTAGCTTGTCCCAAAGACTTTCCCCTACTGCATTGACCAATTAGTTGATCTCACCACTAGCCATGAAATGCTATCACTCATGACGGTTTCTCGGGTTACAATCAAATATTATTGGCCCTAGAAGATCAACACAAGATCGCCTTCATCACCCCTTGGGGACCTTCTCGCTACTAAGTCATGCCTTTTGGCCTTAAAATGTTAGGCGCTACATACCAATGAGCCATGACTTACATCTTCCATGACATCGTGCATCACATATTGGAAGATTACGTAGATGATCTGATTTCCAAATCCAAACACCGAACCGAACACCCAACCATCCTTAAGGTCATCGTTAACCACCTCATCAAGTATTATGTTTGTCTTCAACCAAATAAATGCGTCTTTGTAGTACTTTCAAGAAAAATCCTTGATTTCATCATTTATTTGTGTGGCATAGAATTTGATCCTATTAAAGTAAAGGTCGTTCTATAAATGCATCCACCTATTAATCTCTGTCAACTTTGCAGCCTATAAGGTAAGTTGAAATCTTTCATTGTTTCATCTTGCAGCTTTCTCACCACTATCAACCATTCCATCATCTTCTCAAGAAGGATGTTTCATTCAAATGGGATGAGGAATGCCATAAATCCTTCGAATCCTTAAAAAAATACCTTCTTCAACCACCCGTGCTCATTCCTCCTAAGGATGACCAACCATTTTACCTATACATTTCCACCACCGACAATTCTTTAGGTGCCATGCTCACTCATCGCAATGAGCAACACAGAGAATATTTAGTTTATTACATAAGTTGTACCCTTTCTGACTACGAAAATAGATACACCCATCCCAAAAAAAAATTTCTTTATCTCTAGTTTTGATCGCCACTAAACTCCACCATTGCCAACTCAATCACAAAACCTTCGTTATCATCACTAATACCGACCCCTTACACTATATGTACGCCAAACCCTATCAACATCAACATGTCACACATTGCCTTATGCTAATGGCTGACCTCAACCTTGAATTTATTCATCAAAATTCCATCAAGGGCCAAACTATCGCTGACTAATTAATAGACACACCTCTTTCCAGGAATCAACCTTCTAACTTCGATTTCCCAGACGAATCCATAGTTACCCTCTCTATAGACGAACCCACTTACTAAATGACACTCTTCTTTGATAGCTCCAAGTGTCATCGTGGAGGTGGGGCTGGTGTTATCTTCATTCCTCTTGATGGTCAACCTATGCCTTTGTCTTTCAAACTCGATTTTTATTATACAAGCAATATTGCCAAAACAAAGCACTTGTATTGGGTCTCTAGGATGCATATGCCTTAGATGTCAAATCAATCAATATCTTTGGTGATTCCAAGCTGGTCATAAACCAAGTCAAGGGTATATACTAATGTTGTAATGAGATCCTTCAAAATCATAAACATCACATTGATATACTTTTGACCACCTTTGATTACATTACAAACTTCACACCACCCCAAGTTCTACCAATAAGTTTGCGGATACAATGGCTTTCGCTTGGCTGCTCAGATACCCAACTCCTGCCGACTCTCAAATATTTTTCACAATACAAAGGTTGCAATCACCATCTTACTTACCCTGTGAGGTATACTTCATTAGCACCATTGCACCTTACCCACGTGACCTTTGGTATAAGTAATTTGCGGACTATCTTCTCCTTTCCATTTTTCCTCTTGATCTCACACGTAATGGACAACACTCCTTTCTTAAAAGTGTCTCTCACTATGTCATCATGAGTGGTATTCTTTATAAATGTGGCTTTGACGGTATTCTATTACGATGCCTTACAAGTTTATAAATTACCTACACCATCAAGGAAGTTCATGATGGAATTTCATGGAGGCCACTTTAGTGGTTTAGCTGTCCACAAAATGCATTCTTCACTTTGGCCATTATTACCAACCCTAAACCATGATTGTTATGACTATGTCAAATGTTGTGTGAAATTCCAATAACATGCTAATCTCCATCACACACCTAGTCATGATTTTTAGGTCACACGAGACCTTTGGCCTTTCTCTCAATGCGGTTTGGATCTTATCGGTGAGATCAATCCCCATTCTTCACAACACCACCAATGGGTTATAACGACTACTAAATATTATACTAAATGGGTAGAAGTCATTCCCCTCATTTCTAAAAAATTCGAGACAATATGTGAATTCATCAACTATCACATCATTTGTCACTTTGGTGTTCCTCACCACCTCATCATTGATAATGGAAAGCAATTCAAAAATAAAACCCTACATAAGCTATGCGATGCTTTTGGCATCCAACTTAGTTTCTCATCACCTTATTACCCACAAACCAATGGCCAAGCCAAATCGACCAATAAAACCTTGAACAAAATTCTTATGAAAGTAGTCAACGATACTGGGAAGGATTGGCATACGTAGATTCCTTTCACCTTGTGGGCTTATCACACTAGTATTCACACTTTTTCTGCTACCACACCTTTTCTCTAGTCTTCGGTACCGAGGTTGTCTTACCTCTCAAGTCTAGAATCCATCTCTCCACATCTCACTATAGGACATACTCAAAAACGATGACTTTTGCTAGGATCGTTTGCACAACTTGAGTTATTAGATGAACGCCATCTTAATGCTCTTGACCATCTCCAAATCTACCAAAAATGTATCAAACGTTCCTATGACAAACGTGTCCATGAATGAAATTTTTAGGTCGGTGACCTCATCCTGAAGGAAAATCAACATGTAACCAAAGAATATAAAAGAAATCAAGGAAAATTTGCTCTTAATTGGCTTGGACCCTATATTGTTAACCACGCTTATGGATCATGTGCTTATCGTTTGTATTCACTCAAGGTAAACCTGAACCTAAGCCCTCAATGCCTTGCATCTTCAACCATTTTATTATTGAAATCAATTCCTATATCACCTTTTATCTCTTGCTCACTCATCCCTTGAGCATTTTTCACCTTCCATATTACCCGTTTTTGAGGATCCATGACTAAACAAGAATCATGTGATTAACCGACACCTTTCATCCTCATCTTCAATATGAGTACCACGACTCTACTCATAACATGATTCTCATGGATAATTTTTGTCTTCTTACAGATGGAATCCCATGGTCGTTCATCACTAGGAATTATCTCTTTTATAATTATCCTCTGTGTGATATAGTCTTGTGTTCTAAACAAGAACCTAATCTTCTTACATAGTATTTTCCATGACTTAAACGTCCAAAAACAAAAGGGGATGCAACTCCTTGAGTCAAAATTCTAGCAAAATATGACTCCCTCAAAAGGGACATCTCTTCATTATCTTTCCACCGTTATAAATAGACTTCTCCTTGAAGGATAGATATATATAAAGTCATTGCAAAAATACAATAAAAATATCTAGAAGCTTCCTGCATCAATCAGCTTCGTGAAGACCTCAAGGAGATAAAATACTCATCCCATATAGACTTCCCAGATGATCAGTCTATTAAAAATACAAAAAAATGAAAAAAAGATGAAATTTTTGTCATGGACTTGCCTATTTTTGATCCTAGGTTTCTTGCTAAGAAAAACATGCTTCCATACACTAAGTTACGCTAAACCATCCATTCTCACCTCATTACCTTTTCATCCTAAATTCCTCATTACTCAAGGGACTTTTTGAAACCATGACATTTCATGATCATGTGAATTTCTTCACCCTTAGGATAGTCCATTATGCAAGGCCTTTAGGGTCTTACATTCATAAGTCCATCTGGGGTATGATAGACTTGTTAGGATGTTTATCAATTAAGTAGCGCTTTTACCACCTTGTACCATTTCCCTTCCTCATTGCTTATTGATTATCCTATACATGACCAGATCATCAACACCTATATTTAAAATAACTCAACCATGCATATGACCTACATTCAATCATGCATATGACTTAAAACTCAACCATGCCTATGACCTACACTTTAGCCATGCGTATGACCTAAAACTCAACCATACCTATGACCTATACTTCAACCATGCCTATGACCTAAAACTCAACCATGCCTATGATCTATCAACTCATTCCTCATATTCTCTCCTAGCTTATGGGAGAACTACATTGGCCTCGAGGCCCCTTTTTTCCGGGGCTATATAGGTAGAACTTTGAGGGCATGGGGCCCTTGGAGGGTAGCTCGGCCACTCTTCAACCTAACATATTTTCCCTTTATCTCCCTATTATCATCCTACCATTAGTTTTTTTTCATTTTATATCAAACATTGAATGTTAAACCAAACAAACAACAATTGATGAAAATTTTTTCCACATCATCAAATCATTCATTTATCATTTTCACATTTCCACTATAGCACATATTTGGAAATTTAAACCATAAGATACATATACATCACCATTTGTCTCCCATGTTACCAACAACTTGGACATTAAATAAAAATTAAATACAAAACTAAACCATGACTACATGACCTCGACTCAATCATGCCTAAATCGGCCTCGACTCAATCATGCTTAAACCAACCCGACTCAACCATGCCTAAACCAACTTGACTCCACCATGCCTAAAGCAACCTTGACTCAATCATTCCTAATTCACCTAGTATCCATCACGTACACACACATAATGGAAATTAAAACCAATTACACCATCCATGCTATAAATATCATCATCATCTATATAAATAAGAAAGTTTTTGTATACATACATATGTACACAAATACAAGTAAATGCACATATCTCAAAACTCTTGTATACTGAAACTTCATTGTCTTTGGCATGTAGGCCGGTATATACCAAAAATACATTAAAAAATATGTAGGTACACGTAGCTATCGAGCATCTCCTCGCTCAGGATATCCTCCATGCCTGTCTCACTGTCTCCTCCTCTAATCTGTGTGGCATATCACTAGAATCTCACCACCCTCAATGGGTTGTGGTCTCGCCTTTCTTTGGTACCTCACCCGAGCAGACCTCCATGAACTAGTGGCCTCACCCTAACCATGTCTTTCACTCATCGCCCCTCGTACACTCCACACTATGAGTGCGGGACCTGGTCCTCTCACTCAAGCCTATTATGCTCTATACTCAATATAAGATGGGATGTCTATCCCTGCGGCCATCAAGTGGTCCTGATAGTATCATGCCTCACCCAGGGCATCCCTGAACCTAGCCATCGGTATGGTTTATAGAGGTGTCATCGGTCCTCACCCCGTACCTATCTCCCGGGACCTGTCTCGCTACTACTTGTACTAAGGGATCCTATCCCAGTGCTTGTACCTGTACCGAGGGACCCTATCCCACCCCTGTCTATAGAATAGGACCCTATCCACCGAGCCTATGTAGGTACTTGTGCGTGTACCTAGTCCTGTAGAGTCACAATCTATGCCTTTGCAAAGGTGGCTAACTCGCCTCGTAGCCTCAAATTGTGCATGTAACATGGCCACCTCTGCCTGTGACCCCATCAACTGCCCCTATAAACTAGTAATCTAGGCTTATAATGAGGCAACCTATCCATGTAATGTGTCTCTATGGACTATGATGGTAGCCACATTTGGATTCCCTGGATTGGGTGGTGCTACTAATAGCTAGGCTACCTACCACTGTCTATATGCATCTATGCAGCTGACATCATCTAGTTGTCGGTCCACTGGCTTCTCCTCCTCTTGCGCTGTCGGCACTGTTGGTTGTGGTAGAGGCATGGGCTCTCCACGTTGTCTCTTCTATACTAAGGGAATGGTGGTGTCACATCCTGAGTCAAGAAACTGCCACCAAACTCTATCTACTAGTATCATCTTGTGTTCCTTGAGACGATGCCCCTCTATCCACCTGAGCAGAGCTATAGCTTAGCCAACTCATCGACATACAACTATATGATGGATATACCACATAAGGCCTCCAGATAATGTATAATCCAAATAAACCCTCCAAAGATTTACCCGTAATGAGCCACATCATGTATAGCCCTATCCCCCTGGCACACACCACCAACTGACACCCAATGCCTATAACCAACCTGACCATACCTGCTCAAATGCATCCAGCCGAGGCAAACCAATTGGTTACACGCACACAATGTGCTTGTAGGCCCAATAGTGAAGAAGGAAGGTACAACACACGTTGAACCTCTGTAACCTCCCGTAGGCCCATAGCTCCCTGTATAACTACACCAGGTAGGCTAGTGCCCATGTAAACTAAGTCCTATCCTCCATCATATCACGAAGAACTCCCATCAATGCCCATGGGAATCTCCCACCCTCCACATCTAGTAGTGTAAAACAACACATTACCTCCATCATCAGAACTACTAGCCTCATCTCCTTAGGATGGGCCGCATACATATCTCCATAGCTCATGTTGGTGCTATGGAATCTCAACTCGTTCATCCCTCTCCAAAACTATCAACATTAGCTCCTCGGAGGCCTCTGATGAAATGGAGTACACCTGTGCTCCCACTATTGGTAATCTCAGGATCTTGTACACGTCCTCTAAGGTGACTGTGATCTCACCTATCAAGATGGAACGTGTTGGTTGTGGAATCCCATCTATTGATGAGAGCGACGATCAAACTCGAATCACACACTACACGCCTATAGTGTTGAATACCGATCAGACCCACATTGGTCATGTGTCTCCACTCCTCATTGGTTGCATCTCCACACACCACTAACAATAAGGGAGGTACTATATCCCGTATTCGCAACTAGTCCCTCACTTGCATCCAACAAACCATAACATTATTAAACCTTGACCATACCCACATTCACCCTTGACCCCCCACCTATAACTATTACCCTGCCTATTTTCATTCAACAATACCTTCCTATCTCACCCACCCACCCTTACTCATCTCCTGGCCCATTTTTCTCTTAATGCCAACCAACATCGGTTCTTATTAGGTGACACGAATTTCACAAAATTGGTATCGATCACCCCATCTATGCCCAATGCTTTGGCTACCTACCACCAACGTCGACTAACCCTTGACCGATGTCGGTCACTATCTCGGTGATAATCCATGAAACCATGCCCTATTTCTCTAAAATTTATCATTTCTACCTAACTACCCCACCTAGTCCTACCCCTAATCTCACCTAAATTAATCCCCACCCCTCTTTAACCTACATACCACTTCCTACCCTTCCTATTTCACCCATTTTCTTCCAAATTTAAATTTAATTCTCCCCAAACCCACTTCTACCCAAACCCACTTTTTACCATTAAATTCACCTAACCAATAGAGAATGAGACCAAATTTTACCTTGTCTTGGCATCATCTACATGGTGGAATGATTGGTTTCTACGCTTGGTGACCTAGCCGAACCTTCACCCACCTTTGCCATGCCACAATCTACCTCAAATCTCACCACCAATCAACTCGATCTGCCTAATCGCATGGACTCATCTACCTAGATCATCTCACTAATCGGATCTCTCCACCTCATCCAAGTATGATCCCTTATACTTTCCTCTCGAAAAGCACCAAAATTCAAATGGCTCTATCATTTTCTCCAACGGTACAACACAACAATGATTCTATAAAATACAAAATTTTTGTTTTATAAACTCACCCCAACCTGACCAACACCAGTCCTATTTGTGCACTATTCAACCGACATCGGTCACACTATAACCGACGCATCCCACCCTTATAATTATTTATTCTTGCTAAAATTCCTTTTTCCTACAACCATTCATGCCCACATCCCTTTTTATCATCTCGACACCCCTTGAACCATACCTACCCCTACATTGCCTTTACTACATCTTAGGAGTTATTATTTTACCTATACCTTGGCCTTACCCATGCTATTACCTATATACCTTGACCTGAACCAATTTTTGTGACCTTTGACCCTCTGTGCTCGTTGTACCTTGTGACGTGGTTACCCGTGTTGTTTGGCCTACCGACCTTACCTTGCCTATTGCCATGTTGTTTATCCTGACCTGACCTTTGGTGTACCAGAACATACCTAAATGTTCCTGCACCTGACCTCTATTGTGTTTCTACACCATATCCTATACCTTGGATATTGGAATCACTTCAAACCTGTTTGGATAAACCTATCGACCTTGGATGATGTAGAGTTTGCAAGCTCTTTAACCTGGTACCATGTTACAATCTATATGTGTGCATACATTTGCTTCTCTTTACCCATGACCTGATTTTGACCCTAGCCTATTACCTATTACTCGAGTTGACTGTCACCCTTTCCCTCACTACTCAAACCATGCACCACCTATCTTCATCACCTACAAATTTATCAAACCACTCACCACTTTCATCTTGGACCTCATCGGTTCCTAGTTTGAGGGGGTTACCTTTACCTATGCTTGGGGAAATACCACCCTCACTTATACTTGACACAACCATATTCTTGTTTTTGTTAGCATCATTTACCAATACAAGCTATGCAACAAAAAGGGGAAAAATTTAGACACAAAAATTGGGTCATACTCCCTTGGTCACTTTTCAAAGAACCAACTTAAACACATTCGCCTAACCATGACCCTTATGGCCTAAATTAACATTAATTTAATTATTTATAAATAAATTAATACCCATCCTCACCCCATTTATTGATTTAATTACTTTGATTAAATGGATGGACACCTCACCTAGACACCTCACTAGATACCTATTCATAGCATCTTTCCATAAATGAATAAGACTTAGTTCAACCCTAAAAATTAAGGCCTATTATTCCTCTAACCACCTTCCCACTCATAAAAGCATAACATCCATTCTGATCCATGAATAAATGAACGGACCTAACCCAAATGATGCGAGATATATCATTTTTAGTAAACCTAGGGAATCCTACCTTAACCAATGTCGGTCATCCCAAAACTGATGTCGGTCAACTAGGAACCATCGTCGGTTACCATTTATTCACTTTGGTAACCTTGTTTGTGGGTTGGCACATTCTAGGAATCGAGGAGAAGAGAAGAGAGTTGCATGCAAGTAGAACTAGAGTCTTTTCACACCTACAGACATCCATAGCCAACACCAAGATAGATCCAGAGGTATTGCACTCACGGTAACATTTCGGGAAGCACCGCCATAGTACCTAACATCATTCCTCTGATCAACCGCCATCACTATCCAACCATTTGAACCTACACCATGGTAAGTATATTGTTAACTTGCATCATCTATTTCTACGTTAATAAATTAAGTTTTTTTTATTTTTGTTATCAATCTCTACTGGCCCTCTCACTCCCCTACCATTTACTTTCTTGTAAACTCAACCATTCCTCCACCTATACCATTAAATCACCTATAGCTGACTATTACACATCTGTGAGTATAACTAATATTCCTAAAGACCTCTCCCTCATTTTTTTCTGTGTTTAACCTTAGATCAGCCTCTCTAACTAGATCTTTTTGATTTTTATCAGCTCGCCTCCATCGATATCAGTTACCCATGACCATCATCAGTTCTTCCTAACCATGATTAGTCATACCTCGATCGATGCCGGTCTCTGTGTCTATCAACACTATGCAAACCAAAAACCAATCTACCTACCAAAACAACCCCAAAAACCTTACTAAACCCTCGCTAAGACCCTTTCTCGTGACCTACAAATCACCCGAACAAATCTGCAACCTGACTTGAAGACCTTGACCCGCATAGTTTTTAGTATTTAATTGGATTGAAAATGATAGTGATCTAAGGTACTCAAATCAGAATACTAGCACTAGATTCGTCTATGTACGCATTTCAGCTTACTCTAAAAAAATTTATAAAATAGTGGGTTGATAGCCTTCTAAGAAGTATCACACTTCTTGGATCTAGCATATGCTAGGTAGTCCACTGTCATATATTATTTTAATCTTCTTTTGTGGTCTTGTTTTCTATTTCAAGTAGTTATTCCTAGCCAAAAGAAATCTCTCACAACAAGATCGGATCGAGAAGTCGAACACATGCATCAACCTCCAAACAAACACAACATGTATTCATTCTTGACCCACACCTCTTATCTGCTTGGTCACATTCCAAAAACATAAAGAAAATGATGAAAAAATATGGAAGGGCTAAGATAGAAATGAGATCTTAGGATGTTACTAAGATCATGTTGGAAGGTATGCTAATAGTAGAAAGGATACAAATGCAAGGCATTGTGAGGTTTTTTTTTCCATTTTACCATCAAGCAAGGCTTAATGATAGGATCTAGACCCATACTTATGTATGATAATGTATAGTCTAATCTAGTTGAGAGAAAACTTTCCACATTGACTCATCTCCAAATTAGTGACATTCGATTTTCTTTTAAGACAAGGTCACCGACGTTAAATTTGTATTCCTTAAGATTCTTGTTATAAGAATGTTTTATAAACTCTTTATATACATGATGGTGTTCAAGAGTGATTATGTTACATTCATCTAGCAACTCGAGCTAGGCTATATGCTTTTGATGATAGTCCTCATCAAAGATATAGTTGTGGAGAGATACATGTAAGGATGGGATTTGAAATTTGAGGGTTAGCATGGATTTAGATCCATAGACAAGGGAGAAATGAGTAGCACCCATAGAAGTGTGGATTTTTGGTACTTCAAACATCAAACATACACCCTCATGGAACACATATATTAATGCTTGATCACAATCAAATATACTTCACCATGAAATATATTTACTCAAAGAAAGGATTCATGCATACATATAAATAAGAACACAATATATACTAAAAACTTTTCTTTATTTATATTCAAATAAGATCACAACAAATGATGCCTTCAACAATACAACAACAAGATACAATCAAGTGATATCAATGTAATCAACTATGCCTCTTGAATACAATTTTTATTCCTCTTTTTACATAATACTTCATCTAATAATCATACTTGCAAATACTTCAAAACCTAGTAATGACATCAACATGCTCTGAAATTAACAATCAACACATGACACCAACTCTTCCCTCCTTCATCAACTCACCATCAAGGAAACTTCACCATCCTTTGCTTCACTCAAATACACTTCATGAAAAATACCACCAACTACTAACCTATAGAATGTAAATTCTAGGGGTTTTGGCTAGGCCCAAGGGGTTTTCTTTGCAGAAATGTTTTCTTCAAAAGAAGATAAAAGGGTTTCCAAAAGATTAGCAACATTGTACCCAAAACATCACTTTTATAGCCTCTCCTTCATTCAAATTCAAAATAGGTCAGTTTCCCTCCTTTAGCTATTGAACCTAAAAAATCCCATAAGAATCACTAGAACATTCACAATTGACCCATATAGGTCAGCCATGCCAAAACCACTCATCCATGCACCAAAATCCTCAAAACCCATCAATGGAATGAGAAAAATCCCCTCATGCCAAAAATATTTTTATTCAAGCTCTAAAAATCACCACACATGAGTAATATGTCATTTAAACATCATAAATGGTCACAATTTACTTGAACCAATCATATTATTTCATTTAATGGGCCCACTGGCTCATTACCTTCACAAAACACCTGTTTCCAACACCATGTCTTTACCTTTTGGCCTCAAGACCATCCAAGATGAACTCAAATATGGCATGTGACCACTCAATGGAAATCCCAAAACCTTTATAACACTTATAAGAAAGTTATATCTCATGAAACAATCATATGTTCAAACCACATCTACTTTTGCTTCACTAAAACAAGTTCCCAAAAACTAGTTTTACAAATCAACTAGTTTAACACCCTTTATGACACTTTCAAAACATCAAAATGGATTAAATAGATGAAAAATTAATCCCTATTCACTTTACAGTGATATAAAATTAATCAAAATCCATTTCATGCTCTAACCAACTCAAATCTTTCAAAAAAATAATTATGTCCTGAAAAGAAACCTTCTTGCTCACAAAATTGACCTAGAAACCAAATAAAATCAAATCATCATGAGACCAAACTTATACCATTGGAAATATCTCTGAATTACCTTTCCATAAAACATATTTTAACTCCTTCCAAATCCAAGTGGAAGGCCTTTAACCAAGTTGATCTCTGTAAACTACCTAAACTACCCCAAAACTATCCTTTGACCAATCAACATAAATGAAGCATACTTGACCATTTAACTACATCACCATGACCTAAAAACATTTTAAATCAATAAAAACTCACATACATCACATAATGGTCATTTAGTTTGTAACTCCTTTGGAAAACCTTGTCCCAAACTAAACTTCTTCAAATATGACATGTTTGAGTGGGGTCCACTCATCACCATAACCTATCCATACCTTTCTAGAAACATGGAGGAGTCCTATACATGATCCATAAAATCATCATCCAAGCACTATAAATCAATTATGGCCACTTAGGATCATTTTCTCTCCTACCACTTTTGAGCTAGGGTTTCAAACACATAAAGAGTTGTTTACCTTCTTAACATTTGTTCATAAAAATGTGACAATGAAATGAAATGACATCATTATTTTTTGTAAAACCTTCTAGAATAAATTTATAAACATCCTAAATCCAAAATGTCCCATGAAAATCACACAATTCAAGGTGAGCATCGAAGATCCAATTCGAGCTGGAAATGACCTTGTTCTTGACCCTGTTTCACCAAAACTACATAACATGAAAAATAATCATCATGGAAACCTGAAATTTTTCCACACACACCATGATTAACACCCTAATAACATCTCCAATCATCACCATGTCACAAATATCTCTCAATATTTCCATCCATCTCATTGCATAGCTAGCCCTTAGGGTTTTACACTGTAAAGGCTAGGGTTAACTGAAATAACACTATAAATCATCATAAAAACTCTAAAAATGTCCTAACATACCTATTACATCATGAATACAACTTCCTACATGCATCCATGAGCTCATATATCTCCATAAACTCAATCTCATGCCTTCTAATAACCATACCTGGTCCAAATGAGCACCTAAAACATGGTCACCAACATGTATCTACACCCTGAAACTCATGTGAGTTCCCAAAAAACTCCCAAAAATTCTCTCCATCATTCCAACATGCTTCTCAAGTCACCAAGAAGCTCATACCATCTATGCACCATCACCTAGGCTAGCTAGGTCACCTGAATAGGCTTGCAAGAAAACAAGCAATTCTCACTTAATCAACATATGTCCCCATGAACATATAAATCATCATGTCATCATCATTCTTGAGCATCATATGACCCTAATCCATCATCCACTTTATCATTAATGAGGTTTTTCATCAATGAAAACACCTAAACCACAACATGCCAACAATCTCCCCTTTTGTCATTGATGGAAAACCACCTGAAACTTCTCCCCCTTTTTACATTAATGAAAAGGCATACATGTACCTACATATTATTCACCTTCCTCAGCTTCATAGATCATTTTGGTTAGAAACATCAACCAAAGGTCTCATTCTAGCTCAAAACTTGAAATTTCTCTCAAAACTTGATTTTTGCCATTTTCAAGTATAGAAACACTCATACTCCCCCTAGAAAAGCATACAAACACTAAACATACCAATAATCATGAATAAAACATCATCACCTTTATTTTGGGTATAAAATACATCATCATCCACCTTTTTTTGAAGCATGCAAAACTTTCATTTTCCAAAACTCTATTTTTACCTTCATAGATCATTAAGAAATCATATATAAAGGTTGAAGCATACACTTTTCATGAACATGCCAAAATGATGTGAATAAGTAAGAATAAATCATTTTACTTCATTCTTTAGCTTAAAAATTTGAGAAGACACAATCTTGACTTATCACTACCAACTCATTTCTTCGTACTTCTTACTCCTCATTAGGACTGAATTTCCTAAAATGAACTTCAATGCATTTTAGGCCAACTAACTTATGGCTCTAAGAACACCATAAATGATCATGAACCATTTATGACTCCCCTAGACTTAAACCATTCATCCTATCTATAGAAAAAAAAAAAATTTGTCCTTTACCTTGAAGGTTTTCCATTTTTGAGAGAAAACTCAAACACTTAAGCGCTCCTAAAGCATTTTTTTTAGTTTCATGAAGCTATAAATGGATGGATGAGATAATGCAAATCACATAAAATCTCTTGTAACAAATAGAAGAACCTTAAAACTACATAATCATACCTCATTATACCTATGAAACATCATTTCCACCTTTTAGAAAAAATATCATT
Organism: Taxus wallichiana var. yunnanensis; assembly: GCA_018340775.1. Taxonomy (NCBI): domain Eukaryota; kingdom Viridiplantae; phylum Streptophyta; class Pinopsida; order Cupressales; family Taxaceae; genus Taxus; species Taxus wallichiana. Next base: position 351,943,532 of record CM031244.1, read on the forward strand.
CTCCCTTAACTTTTGAAATCTAACAAACTTTATCATTTACATCTACACCTTTTCATATATTTTCAATGACACCATTAATATCATACCTCATATCATAGTTCTTTTCAACTAGAGACTTTATTTTATAGCACATACTCTTCCTAGAGCATCCTCAATAACACCTTTGTAATCCCCTTGAGAGAGAATATCCTAATATCATTCTCTACATTTCCTTTTCAATGACACAGACATTCTGAGTCATCAATATTCTTCATTTTACTCACATTGATAAAATATTGTACACTTCTCATTATTCCTTATCCATGAATACACAAACCCTTGATACACCCTTCCAATCACTATCACCTTGAATGACAATTTTGCCTCTTCAAGATAATAAAGATATCACTAATTTCACATTAGACATATGAGTCCTTTTGTGCTTAAGAGTCCTTAAATCAATCCCAACATAAATTTTTTCATTCACACTTGTATACCTAATACTTTCATCATTCATTTTCTAAAATATTCCTCTTTTATCTTAGATATATCAAGCTCAGGATTAAGGTCATTTATAATACTTTCTCTTTAACATACATATCCTTGACCTTATGCATGACAAGCAAAGACTATAATATGATATTTCAAGCATTACTTAAGCATAAAGACAGACTTCTCATATCTATATGTCTTACTTATAAACATCTTAGATGATGCAATATCATACTTGGCACATTATTAAGCTTAGAAATACTTTGATGAAACTATTTTTAACAATGATTACTTACCCAATTTTGCCTCATTTCAAATCCTTCTCTAAATATCCTTGATTAAAGACATATATTCACCTTTCCTTTATCATGACAAAACATTTGATTGTACAATCATCAATTTGACACTTTATGACATAAATTGACATTTATACAACTAACACTTTGTTACATTTTTTAGACTAGATGAATTCAAAAAAACCTTCTCAAAAACTTCATCATTATACCATATAGCTTATTTTCATAGTCTCAACATGGTCAACAACAATGGACCAATACTACTTACCATAGTCTTCTTGTCCACCCATTGATCATACACATATCATATATCACACATTGTTCATAAGATATCTATAACTTCTTGGAAACACATCATGCACATGATCAAGGTCAAATGGACTCATTTAAGCTCAATTGATTTTCATCATACCTGTATCCATCACTTTACAACACTCATATGAAGACATGAAAGGATAGATTACATACTATAAAACTTATAAGCCTAGTTTTAGTAACCTTGTAAAAATTAGACATAATATCATGTCGGAATGTTAACACAAATGCAGTAAGAAAAAACACCCAACAGACTCAAACAACTTCCTTTTAGACTTGATATTTGCACCATTTAGACTTGTCTCACTATCAACCTAATTTTTCCACTTCCACTTCCCATTGACCAAAGCATAGAATTTTTACCCATGATGCCTCTCTATAATCTATGTAATCCTTCCACAATATGCAACCTTACCTCTTGACAATTAGGTCTCTATCATTCTACCCTATCAAATTTGAATATTTTCATGAATTTATAGAACCTCAGACCTATTTAGAGTATAAAACCACTTGAATCTCAAATAACTCCTTATCTAGATGATTTGTTAAAATTTTTTAGCTCTAGAATCCATCATTTACTCCTTCAACAACAAAATTTCTTTCTATACCACTCAATATACTATTAGAACCATTTTATGACAAAGAATTCACAAATGCAAAATATTTTCTTTCATGAGCTCAAATTTGACCATTAACACTGAAATAACATCTCTTAAACTCCTTAGCACCTTTTTGATATGATTGGAAAGCAATAATACCATTTGCATACCTAGATCCACCTTAATTTGCACTTGAATACTCATGAAATGATCACATCACCACATACCACTTTTGAAGTGATGGTATGATCAATTCATCATTTTGATGACACATTCCATCTTCAAAACTTTCTTCTCTGAGCATCATAACCTCTAACCTTTATGATGTACACTCTATACTAACATATAACTTGGAACATTTGAACTCAGACATCCCTATATGACCATGACTACACAATGAATGATCATGATGACTTGGAGAAAATCTACTCACACACCATTACTTTCCTATTGAGACCTATTCATAGATTTCACACACATAATATAATTTTTAACACACTTGATTATAGCACTTAATATCATGACAGACTCATGATACACCTTTTGACTCAAAATTGACATCATGATACACCATAGACCATAGACTCTTCCATCAATACTAACCATTGACTAAAACCAAAGAAGGACCTTTTTCATAAATGATAAGACTAAAAACCTCTTTAAGACACATCAATATGACTCTTACACACACTAGTCATCCCAGACATTGATAATACACCATGATAAATAAATCAAACCTTAAAACACAAATCCCATACATAAAAAGAACAACAAGACTTGAGTCTTGACATACACAACTTGACTAACCATATAGAATCACAAGAACATACTTAAATGACTTGAAATGACATACCTTAACATCATGAAGAAGAGACACACATAGACCAAGATAACTCCCCTCACTCCAATGCTTCATTTGAACCAATACACCTCTAAGAATCCTAGTAGAGGCATATGTCATCATGGAGGATCTAGAAGAGAGACCTAAGAAGGTCTCAAGCTTCTTTTGGCTCCTTGATTATTCATTATTTTTTGAATTCTTTATTAATACACACAAGAATCCTCCTTTCTGATCAATCATACCTTTGAGATCCTCTTGAACACTTTGACTAGCCTCCTCCTTCTTCTTGTACTTACTCCTAGAATTTTGGATTGGATCCTTGAGTCCCTTTCTTCAATTTCCCTACATCACAAAACCTTGCAATGTGCCCTACCTTATGGCACCTAAAGCATTCCACCTATATTTTCTTGCACTCAATTTCCTTATGTCCAAAACCATTACAAGTAAAAAAATATCCATTAAACTTGCTTACATACCTTTTAGTGTTTGATTTTCCATTCTTGCAATACTTTACAAGATGTCCCTTTTCATGAAAAAGGTAACATTCTACACCATATCTCTGACCTACCTTTTTCTCCTTTTTTCCTTGACATTCTCTTCATTCATTATTTCCTTCACAATGATGCCTCTAAACTTTTCCATTACATCATCCTTCTTCTCAAACCTTAGGGCTACATACTAGCTCTATGTCCATAAACACCACACTTATAATAATTACCATGAAAAACTCCATACCTATATGCATTTGGTTATCTGATAGATGATCTTCCATGAGATGGAAGCTTTGAATTCTCTCCCATGCTTGGTTGTCTTCTATCATTAGATCCTTGACTTGATTCTTCCTCATTTTCTTTGATTTGAATGAATCCTCCTTGAATCCTAGACCTTTTCTATCACCATATGCCTTTTGTTTTCCTAACATCTTATACAAACTATCTAAACTTTCATGAAAATATGATACCTTGTTTGTAATGGTAGATAAATCTTTCTTTAGATCCTCTTTCTCAACCTCATGTTTGAGACACTCTTCTCTCTTGATCTTCAACTCAACTAGGGCCTCCTCAAGTTGAGTCTTTAAAACCTTGATTATTTCCTCATTAGATACACACAATGTTTCCATATTCTCTTTAAGAAACATTACTAATTCCCACCTTAAGTGATAAATATCTCCCATTATTGTCACCAAATATATCCCTCTAGCTTGTTAGGATGCTTCCAAGGGCCTTCTCTAATACCAATTGTTGGAAGTGACAATGACTGAGAGGGGGTGAATCAAACCCAATAAAACCTTTCACTTTTTATACTTCAAACATCAAACACACATCCTCATGAAACATATATCAATGCTTGATCACAATCAAATATACTTCACCATGAAACATACTCAAATCAAGGATTCATGCATACATATCAATAAGAACACAAGATATACTCAAAAACCTTTCTTTATTGATATTCAAATCATATCACAACAATGATGCCTTCAACAATACAACAACAAGATATAATCAAGTGATATCAATGCAATCAACTATGCCTCTTGAATACACAAGAGTATATTCCTCTTTTGCATAAGAATTCAACTCATAATCAGACCTACAAATACTTTAGAAACCTAGTAATGACATCAACATGCTCTAAAATTAACATCAACACATGACACCAACTCTTCCTCCTTCATCAACTCACCATCAAAGAAACTTCACCATCCTTTTCTTCACTCAAATCCACTCCTCATGAAAATACAACCATGTACTAACCTAGAATGTAATTCTAGGGTTTTTGGATAGGCCCAAGGGGTTTTCTTTGCAGCAAGGGTTTCTTCAAAAGAAGATAAAAGGGTTTCTAAAAGATTAACAACATTGTACCCAAAACATCACTTTTATAGCCTCTCTTTCATTAAAATTAAAATAGGTTCAGTTTCCCTCCTTTATCTTGACCACACCAACCTAAAAAATCCCATAATAATCACTATAATATTCACAATTGACCCATATAGGTCAGCCATGCCAAAAACCACTCATCCATGCACCAAAATCCTCAAAACCCATCACTAATGGAATGAGAAAAATCCCCTCATGCCAAAACTATTTTTATTCAAGATCTAAAAATCACCACACATGATTAATATGAAATTTAAACATCATCCATGGTTGCAATTTACTTGAACCAATCAAATTATTTCATTTAATGGGCCCACTAGCTCATTACCTTCACAAAACACATGTTTCCAACACCTTGAATTTACCTTTGGGCCTCAAGACCATACCAAGATGACACTAAAATATGGAATGTGACCACTAAATGGAAATTTAAACTAAAACCTTTAGAAATATTATAAGCAATTTATATCTCATGAAACAATCATATGTTCAAACCATATCTACTTTTTCCTTCACCAAAACAAGTTGTCCAAAAACCAGTTTTGCAAAGTCAAAAAGTTTAACCCTTTATGATACTTTAAAGACCTAAAAATAGATTAAATATATTCAAAATTCATCCCTTTTCACATTCCATGTGATATCAAACATCACTAAATCCATTTCATGCTTGACCAACTCAATATTTCAAAAATCAATTTTGTCTTAAAAAGCAAGAAACCTTTTTGTTCAAAAATGACCTGAAAAAACAAATCAAATAAACTCATCATGATACAAAACTTATACCAATGGAAATATATCTGAATTAACTTTTCATAACATATTGTAACTCCTTCCAAATCCAAGTGGAAGCCTTCAACCAAGCTAATCTTTGGAAACTACTTGAAATTGCCCCAAAACTACCATTTGACCAGTCAACATAAATAATACATTTTTGAAAATTTAATGCATCATCATGACCTAAACATCATGTAAATCAATAAAAACTCACATACTACATAATGCATATTTACAACTCCTTTGGAAAACCTTGTCTCAAACTAAACTTCTTCGAAAAAATTACCTATTTGAGTGGGGTCCACTCATCACCATAATCTCTATCATACCTTTATGGAAAATTGAAGGATTTTTCTACACCATATAATCAATCATCATAAGCACTATAAATCAATAATTTCCACTTAGGATCATTTTCTCTCCTACCACTTTTGAGTTAGCGTTTTAAACACATAAAGAGTTGTTTACCTTCTTAACATTCATTCATAAAAACCTGAAAATGTAATGAACTCATTATTTTTTTGAATCTTCTAGAATCAATTTAAAACATCCTGAAACCCAAAAGGTCCCATGAAAAGCATCACGATTCAAGGTGAACATCAAAAGATCCAATTCGAGTTGAAATGACCTTGTTATTGACCTGTTTCACCAAAATTGATATATCATACAAAATACTCATCATGGAAACCTAATTTTTTCCCACAACACTATGAAACACCTTAATAACATATTAAATTATCACCATGTCACAAATACCTCTCTATATTTCCATCCACCGAGAATTTCATAGCTAGCCCTTAGGGTTTTGTCTTTGTAATGGCTAAGGTCAACTAAAATAACATTATAACTCACCATAGAAACACTCAAAAGGTCCTAAAATACATGTTACATCATAAATAAATTTCCTACATGAATCCATGAGCTCATATAGATCTACAACTCAATTTCATTCCTTCTAAAAACCATACTGGTCCAAATGAGCTCTGAAACAAGGTCACCAACCCATATTTGTAAATTAAAAATCATGTGAGTGCCTAATAAATCCAAAAACATGATTTTCATCATGATAACATGATTCTCAAGTAACCAATAATATTATATCATCATGCACTATCACCTAGGGTAGCTAGGTCACCTGAATAGGTTTGCAAGAACAAACAATCCTCATTGAAACTATTGATATCACCATGAACACATCTGAATCAGCATATCATCATTTTCCTTAAGCACGCTTATGATGTTAATACATCATCATACTCATCATGCTCTGACCCTAATCCATCATCCACTTTGTCATTAATGAAGTTTTACATCAATGAAAACTCCTAAACCACAACATGTCAACACAAATGTTATTTGGATAAGAACAAAGGGCGAAGGGGATGTGAAGATTCCAATTACATCCCGATTCATCAATTATTTTATTTAGAATATTATGAAGATTAATTTTACTGGCTTTGTCTTGGTCATTAGCTTGAGGATAGTAAGGAGGAGAAGCTAAGCTTGATGTTGAAAGAGTCGCAAAGCTTCTTAAGGTATTTATTTTTTAAGGAATTTTTTTGTCCATGATGATTTAATGGGGAATTCTAAAGAAAAATATGATGTGCTAATAGATAAATTTGTTGATTTTTATATTTGGTAGATCGTGGAATAGATTCCACCCACTTTTGAAGTATTTGATAGCTTTGTGATGATGGAATGATGATGCTGAGAGGAGTGTAGATTGATAAGACCAATGAGGTTGAGGCCCCACTATGAGAAAGGCCAAAAATCTTGATTCGGTTGTAAGTCCTAGATAGGAATATGAATGAGAGTGGAATAATGCTGGAATTTAGTACACTTTTTAACATATTCACAACATTCTTTATTGAGAGTGGGCTAGTAATAGCCTAGGAAAAAGATATGCTTAGCGATAGCCAAACCACTAAAGTGTCCACCATAGATATCGTCATGGACTTCTTGGATGGTGCGGGTAGATTCATGTGATTTAAGGAAATGTAGCAAGATGTCATCAAATCCACGCTTGTAGAGGATACCACTAAGGATAACATAGTGGTTATCACGTTGAAGAAATGACCTCCTACCATTTTTAGATAGGTCGGAGGGAATTTTGGATATAGATAGGTAGTCGAAGATCTAAGAGTACCAGAGATCTGATTGATTGGTGTCAATAATATTGACATGAGGAAGCTCATGGACATGAGACATATGATCGAGATGATGAATAACGACATATATTTTGGATTCTTTGATAGCCCATGGGATGAGAAATGTGAGGGATGTTATAGTATCCACAAAGCAGTTGGATGAGTGAGGGATGGATCGTGTATGGTGTACGATCAAAGGCCTCGAGAAGAGTGTCAACGATATCCTTGTATTTCTGAAGGACTTCATTTTTACATTGATAGTTTCCCTTTACTTTATTAATGATAAGTTTATATTCTTCATATATGTCGAGGATTTGGAAACCGAGCTTGAAATTTTTTTTGAGACCCAGGATAAAGGCTTCATACTCAACCATGTTATTTGTGCACTCAAAGTTAAGCTTATAAGTGATGGGGATATGGGTATCCCAAGGAGGAATGATGATAACATCAGTGCATCCCTCTTTCTGACACTTGGAACCATCAAAGAAAAGTGTCATTTTGAGGGGAGAAAATTATTGATTGATGATATTGATAGATTCGTCGGGAGCTACTTGTGAGGAAGATGATAGTTGGGAAGAGAGGTTTTGAGCAAGCTGATTAGCGATGGCCTAGACCTTGATAGATTTATGAGAGATGAAATCTAGGTCAAACTCGGTCATGAGCATGAGCCATCGAGTGATGCAATAATTATGATAAGGTTTGAAGTCCATGGTTTTGAGGAGATTAAATCTAGTGATGACGTAGGTTTTGTGATTGAGAATATAGTGATGGATTTTAGAAGTGGAAAAGAAGAGAGTGCAACAAAATTTTTTTGCTTCATTGTAGCATGTTTTATAATTGAGGAGGGTGTGAATAATACAATGGATGGATTTATCCCTACTTTTCTCTTTGTGGTATGGATCATGGCACCGAAAGCATGATCGAGAGGAAGAGATGTAGATATAGAAATTCTCCCCCTCGCATAGAGGCATGAGCATAGGTGGTGATAAAATATATTGTTTGAGATCATAAAACAATATTTGAAAATTGGCATCCCAATTTAATTGGGTGTCTTTGCAAATAATATGATTAAAATGTTAGCACTTTGGTATGAGATATGTGAGATGAAACGGTGGACTGATTCAAGTCATCCTTAAAGAATGTGAATTTCCTTAATATTTGGAGGAGGAGTTATCTTGAGGATGGATTTGATTATAGAGGGTAAAATTCAATACCCCTGATTAAAATGATGAAGCCAAGCATTTTTCCAATTAAAACTCCAAACACACACTTGGTGGGATAGGGCAAAGGAAGAACTAGACAAGACGTGTGAAGAGGATTTCAAGGACAGAAATATGGTCTCCTCAATACTTTGAATGAAGTGGTATTCAACATAGTCCTCCATGGTTTTATGGATGATATAATGGAAGATGTAGATCACATTGTGCTTTGATAGATGGCCCCCATTATTCAAACCAAGGGCACGACATGATAGCAGAAGGTTCCTCGAGGGGTGATGAAATATGCATTATATTGGTCTTAGTGGAATGAGAATATGATTGTACCCAAAAAAACCATCTATAAGAGAGATCATGTCATGGCTAGTTGTTAAGCCAACTAACTCGATTGATGTTGGGAAGGGGAAAGTCATCCTTAGGGAAAGTGAGATTTAAATCTTAGAAGTTGGTATAGATTCGATATTTGCAGAGGATTTTTAATGTGTACGATGTTAGAAACCCATTGTGGATAGTCGATGGGTTGTTGAAGAAGTTAGCAAAAAAAAAGGAATTATAACTCTTGTTTAATAAGGAGGTAAATGCAAGGGTGCATGTGGTGAAGCTTCGCTTAACCGGATTAGTGTTAGGGATAGTGACAATGTTGTGGACAATGATGTTGGGATCAAGGCCGACATGTTGGTGTACGACCATGAAAAGTATTGACTATGTTTAGGTAGGAAGGATTTGAAGGGATCAAGTTCTTTTGGATCAAGGTATTGACCAACCATGAGGGTGTGTGGCTCTTGTATATTCCCTACATTTATGCCAATAGTGGATTCATTGAGAAGGGTAGATGTTTTAGGTGGTAAGTTTTTATGAAGATTAGGGATATTTTTCCCCCATGTAGGAAAGGATGGAGTCATCATCTCTACACTGGAGAATGTTGATGGCGGGGAATCCTCCTCTACCATGTCAGGGAATATCAGAGGAAGGGACCTATTTTTACCCCCAATTAGGTAAGTGATCAATCCTAGAGTAATGGTGGATGCTAAAAATGTCGGAAGGAAGGGAAACGATGTTATCCATGTCCACAACTCCTTGAGAAGGGGTAAAATTTGATGAGGAATCAATGTGAATAGGATATGTAGAAGAAGGTTGTGCGAGGGAGTTAGTGGATTGTTCTTTGAAACCCAGTCCAAAATTTTCATGAGGCTTACGGGATTGGTCAACAAAAAAATCATGCATACCTTGTTCATAACATCCTACACTAAATCCTTTCCATGCACAATAGTGGAGGTAGGTGTAAGAGAAGGATTTATTATAGAGGAAATCAAATCCATTGGTGTAATGTTTTATGTGAGGATGATTTTTGACATGATAGTAAGGGTGAGCTATTCCACCATAGATGAGGTTGGTTTTGAGATGAGGTAGACAAAAGGAAATGACATCCCCGACGTTTAATTAATACATATGTGCTTTATTGAGTCTAGCAAGTCAATTGAGGGAGGGAAGAGAATTAAGAGTGATGAGTTGATACTCCCCATGGATAGATGTTGCATCACATTATCAAGAGACTTTTCATTAGGTAGTTGAGATGTAGGTATAGAAGAACTAGAGAATTCTTCGAGAGGATGATTCTTGTTTTGGGATGAGCACATCATGTGGTCGATAATAAATGTGACGTGCCTTGAATGGAGGAATGTTAGTGGGGAGAGTATGGATATTCCCCTCATGTTCATACTTGATACGAGATGTTGAGGGTGGATGGTACATAACGCATGGCATGAATCCATGGGTTTCTAAGCAAGATGTTGTCTTGAAATTCCCCCTCAATGATTTAGAATAATTCATGGAGGATTTTATCACCAATGTGGATGGGGAGGATAATTATACCTAAAGCGAGTGCAACAACATCATTAAAGGCATGGAGGACCACGATTGATTGAGCAACATTGGATTTGGGAAGTTTATGATGATTGAAGGTATGAGATGATATGATATTAATGATGGCACCATCATCTATCATATATTGAAGGATAAATGTGTCATTGATGCGAGATAGTGATAAACAAAGGGAGGTCATGATTTTCAAGTAACATTTCTAGAATCTCGAATCATAAAAGGAAATAGTGGTGGAAGTGGTGAGAGCCCCAACAAGGGCTATAAAGGGATGGTATTCTTTCGATGAGACATGAATACATTGTAAAGCCTCAATGAGGGCCTTTCGGTGATTGGGAAATATTTGGATAAGCTCATAAAGTGGCATCTTAAAGGGGGCTTGGTGCTGACTATCTTAAGATGCTCTACTTTATGGTGGCTAGTTTTTGGGTTGGTGAGTACGGTTAAGATGGACACCTTAGTCTTGTATGAAGAAGGAAATGGAGTGGACACCTTTAGGAGATGATGCCCTTTGATTTGGATTACATAGATAGTTGTGACTCATGAGGAAAAGAAGAAGTGGTGATACATATGACATCGATATAAATCGAGAGGACTATATTTAGGAGAGTTAAAGGTGGGAGGAGGGATAGCAATAAAATACATGGATGAGGAAGAGGCTTTGGAGATTTCATACCTATTCGAGGATGGGGCTTGGATGTGGATCGATTGGTAGATGGGAGAGGGTGATATTCTTTGATGAGGAGGAATGGATGATTTAAATGTGGATTTGGAAGGGGAATAGATTATGTGGATGTGGATTTGGGGGATATATATATGTTTTGGATGAAGGGTATAGTCCCAAAAATAAGGTTGAGGCCCTAAGATAAATGTTTAGATGGTGGGTGACTTGGATTGATGGGGTTTCAAGGGAGGAAGTTCCAACTTCTTATGTCGATGGGTGAGGGACTTTTGAGTGGGGATGCCAAGGTTCTTGGATTTCTAATGCAAGGATTTACCCTTGGTGGGATGAAAAATATTACAACAAAGAAATATTCGTAAACGAAACTAGGTGATGTGGATTTAGGTTTTGTTTAAGGTTTGGCGATAGAAAATGGAAGAATTTTTGGATAATACATTTGATGAGATCGAAGGAGTTATAGATGGTTTTGAAGATGTTGGTATAGAAGTGGTAGTAGTTATGAGAGATGGAGATGGGAGTGAGACAACCTTTAAGGTTGTATCAAGGGAGGATGTCTACATAGTAGATGTTTGAAGGGGTGGTGTAGATATGGGATTAGATTCAGGTGGAGGTGTAGTTGTGGATTCAATCAAATGTTGGGCATAGTTAAAATAGGTGATGATATAGGGATAGACATGGATATGGTAGATGTAAATGTAGAAGATGTAGACTCAAGGGATGTGGGCGTAGTAGATGTGGATAGGGTGGATGTAGATTCGATAGATGTGGTCACGAGTGTGGATGTCGGTGTAGTTGTAGATGTCAAAGGAATAGAGGTGGGTAAGGTAGATGGAGGGATAATGGGAATGGATGATGATGTTGATTCTTGATTTAAGGTATTGATTGTGTGAGCATTGGGTGTTTGGGATGTGGAAGGATTTGTTTTTGTATTTTTCTATTGGTTAGGGAATGGTTATTTGAAGATGTCTAAAGGTTGTTTGGGAGGGTCGTCAAAAATATCCAAATGGATCTCCCTATGGTCAAAAAGGTGTTAGAAAATGTCTTTGAATATGAAACACTTTTCAATGTCGTGACCATGCGGACTGATAATGTTTGCAATTGTAGACACCTAAATTCCGTGTTACCAATCTTATTGTCAAATGCAAACAAATCACTCTCATTCTTTCCAATTCCATTATAATTAGTGATTATCACTAATTAACTAAGGTGTCTTACCACTTTATCCAATTAATAGTGCTTTGTTGATTGTGTAACCCCTTTTGTATTTAGGATTCCACTTTACGAAAAATCCTAAGTCAAAAATATCTTCAAAACAAATAATTAGAGATTATTAGCTAATTAAGACTATTTTGCCCTTATTTTGGGAAACATACCCTACTATTGGTTTAAACCCCTCTTTGAACCACTCAAAATCACCCCACTTCCCTCCAAAATGTCTCAACAAGCTTCAAAAGCTTATCCTAACCTCCTAGCTAACTCTAAGTGGTTGATTAAGGCTTCATACCTCTTAATCACTTGATAATTCGCTAATTAGGATTAGAAAGGCCTAATCATGATTAGAAATTATAATCTAATTTGAGGATTTTAGTCCCACATACACCAAAATATTAGTTTTCCTCAAAGTGATAACTATAAAAACAACTCACCTAATTCCTCACCAAGCTTTGATTTGCATCTCATATAATAAATATGATTTATAAGCAAGCTCAATCCTTGCATAAAGTCTTCATTGGGGTTAGTAGATGGATATCCAAAATGACCAAGTAGTCATTTGGAGAGGCCATTTCACCTTGTTTGGAGTAGCAACCATAACCATTTGATTTCCCTCTTAGGTCTATTTAGGCCCATGTTAGGTAATTAAAGCATATTAGTAGGCATGTTTAGTTAGATTTTGAATTGTATTCATGTTAGTTAAGCATTCCTTTAAGATTTTATCTTAATGTTACATTCCTATACTTAGAACCTTGACTAGAGGTGGAAATGGTGTTAGCCTTCCTTAGTTAGTCATGTAATTTGCTTTGTAAAGTTTAGGGTGCTTTCAGCAATAGTGGTCCTCACGGTACCACACGGACTTAGGATGTGTTTCATCGATAGGGAGGATAGGAGGAAGATGGATGATATGGGCATCCATATGCTTATCAAAGCTTGAACTACATGATTCCCCAAGTGGGGCATGGTTGGGAGTAAGTTAAGGAGCCTTTTATGGGGGCTCGGTATGAGAGATAGATGCAGAAAAATATTTAACAATGACAACATTGGTAGCATTTTAAGATTTTTCGTTGTGATTAGATGTTTTGGTTAATTATGGTTTCAATTAGTTAGATTGAAGTTTGACATGGAATTTACGAAGGCGTGGAGTTCTAGCTTACGAGCCATGGTGAACACCTCTTCAAAGGTTTGAAAATATTAGATCTGAAGGGTTGATGAGATATTCTTTGCACAAGATTGGGAGAAGAGTTTGATAAGATCAGTTTGAGGAAGGGAGAAACATAACTAATTGATGAGACCCTACCACCTAGTGATGAAAATTTTGATGGATTCTTCATCAAATTGTTTAATGGCGTAGAGGTCTTTGATGGTGATTTTATGTGCAATATTAATAGAGAAATGTTCTAAGAATAATCGTGTGATTTTGGTAAATGAAAAGAGGGAGTGTTGTGGAATGCCATTGTACTAGTCCAAGGTAGAACTGACCAACAACATAGGGAAAGTATGGAAAATGAGGTCTTAACCATGTGTAGTGAGGTAGCATGCATGCCTAAATGTAAAAAGGTGTTGTTGATGGTCCTTCTTACTATTGAATTTTGAAAATTTAGGGAGTTACCAGTGTGGGATAAGTTTTGACAAGGAGTGATGGATGGATGGATGGGCTCATTACAAATTTATTCATACGAGAATGAGATTTTAGGACCCAAGGTGGCAGCTTTATGGTTCACCAACCTACTTAATAGAGCCTGTATAGGGTCATTGGATGTATGGGGATGGGGGATTTACTTGATGAGGCTATGTATCATAAGAAGAGGAAGAATCTGTAGAGGATACGCTTGATAGTATGGTATGTAGGTGTTTGCGAAGCGGTTGGTAAAGGGGAAGATAGTGGAAGGGTTATGACTACACAAATGGGAGATAGGGTTTTGTTAAGAGACATGGATATAATGAGATGGATGTGTTTGTTTTTGTTAAGAAGTGGGGATGTTAGACTAGTTTTACATGGGTTGACTGGGGATGTAATTATTATATGGTTGAGATACTTGGGTGGATTGATTAGGAAAGATATGCTCGAAGACACTCTAGAGAGGAGGTTGATGTGTTTGGGTTGATTATGAAGGATGGGGTTGTGAGGTGATGACATTTGCGTGGATTTGGGATGTGGAGATAGGGACAAAAATTTGATCATGTTGTTTAGGTGGTGGGAGGAGGATCTGGGATTCCTATAGAGTTTGGTTAGGGGCATTATTGATGAAAGTGGGTGAGTTAGTGATGGGAATGAAATAAGAGAGGGTGCTTTTGATAGGAGGAAGATTGGGTAGAATGGGAGCCACCAGTTGAGTGGATTGATGGGTTTGGGGATCAAAGTGGAAGATTGATGGGAGCCAAGTTCACGTTGTGCCATGGCAAGTTCGCTCATAGATCTAGGGAATAAAGCAAGTAGTTGTGAGGTTTGGACTTGAGTGGGTTTGGGGTGAGAGTGATAAGTATATATTTTTTGAAGAGGGGGTCCATCAATGGAAAGATTGGTGGATTTAGAGAGAAGGTAATCATGAAGAGAAACAAGGTTAGCATCTAAGAGTTCTTGAACTCCAAGTATCCATGAGGGATAATAAGAGGCCTAAAGTTATTTAAGGAATCAACATATGGGGGTGTAGCTGTGCCTGGAAGGGATGATGCAGCCTAGAATTTACCAGATAACACCCTAGTCATGTTGGCACATCACTCAACCTAGACTGAGCACTCACCCAAAGCACACAAAGGTACAAGGCCCTCTATAGGGCTGTTGTAGAACAGGATGCTAGCATGATGAAGAAATAAACATATATATCCATAACTAATCCACCATTTTACCATGCATTCTACATTCAGATCTATGAAAGAATAAGCTTTAAATAGTAATCATGATTGAATCAATAACATGCACTACTTGATTACACATAGGAATGACACTTAGATTCAGCCAATATCTTCCATTTATTAATAAACACATAAGCTCCTTACAATAATGTCAATCTATACCAATGCATGTATGGATCTGATATAGTAATCCAATAATATGCACATATCTCTATATCTCCATCTCACCTCCTGTGTGTCTTACTATGTGATTCACATCATATATATAGGGTGGGGACTTGCCCTTCACCACTTATCTATTCCAGAAATAGGTCGCATGCTATTAATAGCTACACGTCATTTACATGCATAGCCACACATGCAAGTGTGCTATCTATAGACCTCTTATAGTTAACTAAAGTGACAATCCTATTCTTAGCTTGTCTCCATGCAAAATGCTTCGATCTGATCCTCTAAAGATAGAAAATGTGTGGTGTGCATGTCTCTACATCGTTGGTGTGTTCTCGCATGCCATCTTCTAAAAATAGGTCTTCATGCTCAAAATCAGCTAAGTCCTGAATGCTGAACTTTCCCTCTATGCACGGGTTCTTCCTTTCCCTCCATGCCCTTGATCCTGGCTTTCTCTCCTACGCGGACCTCTTGTGTGATATCTAACAAGTATTCTCTGATCAGCATTACCCCACACTAATTTCATTGTCCTGACAATGGTTATCTCCAAAAATTGAAGTAAAGAATAGAAGAATGGAAAGAATGTAGATAAATAAATAATTTTGATGAGGTTATGAGACAGCCTCCTTTGCATCATTTTAAAGTATCAACTCTGGATACTCCTTTATTCTAACCTCCAAGGCCTTTCATTCAGTGAGTGCTTATTCTTATTTCTGTGGAATTTCCACAGCAATGGATTCCAACTCATCCCTCGCAAGCTCTCCTTTTTCATTCTATAGAACCAACACAATGTTGGACATCAAGGTCATTCTTCCTTCTAGAAGATCCATCTTCTACAAAATGAGCTTCCCAAGCTTGTCCAACTGAGTTTTATTTGGCTCTTTTGCTGCTACCAGGGCCTCACACTTCTGCTTAACTATTGACAATATTTTTGTGTGGCCAAATTTTTTGTCCTTCATTGCTCTTTGGACTTCATTTCTTTCTTCTAGGGTATTTATATTGATAAGTGCCTCTGGAGTTGTGTAGATGTTCAAAGCCTAGTCTTCTTTCTTCAATACTTTTTATAGCACTTGCAGTAGCCCTTCATATGATGTAATCTTTCGCATCACTGATGCTTTCTCTCGCTTTTCCTCTTGTTCTAAGTTCCTTGGCACTAGCATTCACAGAGTTTCATCTTTAAGCACCAATTCCACTAGATTTCCTACATAATGTATCATTGAGAGAAACATTTGTGGTACCTTGGTATCCAAGTGTAGCCTAGCTCTTATGACATTGTCCCCAATATCCTCTACGAAGCTGATAAATGCTTCATTTTTCTTCTGTGACAAGTCCTCTCTTGTGTTATGCATGTTATCTTAGCATCCTTTGTCTTCAGCTCCTCACATAGTGCCTTGATTATTACAGATTTGTCCATGTTTCTTCTTATAACTTCAGAAGAAATATTCACCATTACATTTCGACCTACTCATCCGACATGATAGTAGGCTTTACGGTCATGTGTCTAGCTTGGGGTGCCTTCTTTAGTCATATCGAAATGCATGAATCTTCACATACATCAAAGTTAGGCTCATCCATGTGGGTGTGCATTGACCATGATAGTTGTTTTCAAGTGTGCACAATCACCATATCCTCATCCATTAGCTCCCAACCAAATAAATCCTTCTGTGTTATCATGCTCTGGAAGTAGGTGTGGATAATTTTACCTGCATCCTCTACATACCCCATGGCTGGTGGAATGTGCTCTCTACTCATCCTCTTCAATCTAGGACCCTTGGGAATTGTAGCTTCAAGGTTAGGAGCCTATCCCATTATATCATGAGCAGTCGTATGTGTGGATCCATAGTTTTCCTTTTCTTTTTCTTCTTTCCTTTATCTCTTCATCTTTCTACTCTTCCTCGTTATGTGGCTCATCTTCTTGTTTAAGTGGGGTAGGAGATGCACACTCGCTCTCTTTTGATTCCTCCACTTCTATATCCAACTTCAAATTTCTTCTCTTCTTTGGTTTAGTGGTCTCCTTGTGTGGGGAGAGATGAGGTGATCTTCGTACCATTTGTGGGGTTCCACCTTGTGTCCTTGTGTGTCTAAATAATTTCTTAAATCTATGCTCCCCTACTCAACCTCCATATATTCCTCTTCGTCTTATCCTTGAGGTGGAGTGGTTGTGTGCCGTAACTCTTCTCTATCATATGGTTGCCTTCTTCTGTGCTCCAAGCCTCCACTATCTTCATGCTCCTCCTTTTCACCCTCTACTTCAAAACTTTTGTGGGCCTTTGCACCGTATGTTTTCTATTTTTTTATTACCCTTCGGTGGTCCCGGAGAGCGAATTCATTTTATACATACTTATTGTTCTCCATTTTGGGCTTCACTAAAGATATACCAATGCTGCCCCTACATCTTCTATAGCTGAGACTTATTGGCTTAATATTCAATATTTCTGAAATGATCCTCTCGGTGTAAGCACTTCTTCCAGGATACACATACTTCTTCCTACATGTATGGTTGTCACAGATCTACCTTATCCGCATTGAATACCAATCGAGCGTATCTATAAATATATGAACATATGCTTGGAAATACCTTGCAGTGGATGCATAAGGCAATTTACACCAGGGCTCCAAAGCATCCATCTCTCATTGGGAAGCACGCGATTTTGAAATGTTGATATACATCAAACTAGACTTGTTTCCCTACTATTGATGGTAGGTCCTTTGTTATGCGCCACTTTCTCCAAATTTCATGTGGAGCCTATCGTACCATTTCTCCTCCCTTTGTTTGACATCATCTGTCATGGCCCCTTTACATAGGTACTTTTTGAACCTTTCAGCTGGTGATTTATTCTCTATGGGGTATTCCCATACCTTTTCCTTTAGCCCTGCCCAGTACCCCAATTTCCATGAATACTAGTGACAATAAAATAGCCCCAAATCTGATCTTCCCTTTTGTGTGTGCTTCCTTGACAATTTGGTCTACAATGTAGCTTGAAATATTGTAGATTTCCCCTTCTGACATCTTACGTGCAACGTGTAACCACATAGTATTTACCTGTGACCACCACTCTTGATCATTCAACTTTGTAACAAGGTGTGTTGTTGCTTGTAAAATCGACAGCTTCTTCAATTTATAGATATCCATACTTGTGCGAACCTTCAGGTACCCCAACTCCTATCTAGTCTTTAAGATCATAGCTTTATCTATTAGATCATTCTTTATGTCCTCTCTTGTGGCCTTCAAACCTATAACTGATGAGATAAGCGCAGATGAGATTCTAACTCTATGTCTTGCAAAGTAGAAAAAGTCCTTATGCACTTTGCTCATGAGCCACTGATATAGGGGCTCATACTTCCCAAAATATGGAAGCTCATATAATTGGTAGACCCCAATCCTTTGCAAAATATTCTCACCTATATCATCATAAACTGGCATGTCATCCGTCAGATGCGTTTTTCATCCTTGCAGCTTAGCAAGGAATTGAGCTCCTTCTTGTTCTTCATGGTCTTGTGATTGTATTCACTAACTTTTCTCTTTTTGACAGGTGAATCACATTCCTGGCTGATGATGACTCCTCCTAGATATTGCATTTCTAAAAAATAACTTTTAGGTGTCATCTCTTATTCCTCAACCACCTTCTTCTTTCATTTTACTCCTGCTATAGTTGCCTTCTTAGGTGCCATTTTACCTTGCAAATGTCTCCTCTTTTTAACGCTTCAATTTGCAAATCAACCCCTGGCTTGCTTCAATCATTCCCTAGGTGGAAACTTTGTGCCCTAACTCCTCTCTATCTCCCTGCTTTGCTCAAATGCTTCACCACAGGGGACGCAAGATTATTTTCACACAAACATGTTTGTCACACTTGGTTTCACACCCTTCGCACCTTAACTCGATCACTTGGATCTTTGCACTTAGCTCCTTTCTCAATTTATCTTAATCACAATGGTAAAAATGCATTTGCATCCCATCTTTTTATAGATTTTTCAAAATTTGATGCATTTATTACTCCTTCACCTACTAAATATCCTCTCATTCATTGACAAAATTCATTCATTCCACGCAAGATATATCTTCATGCCCCAGCCTATAACCTTCTAGTGCGTCTTCCTACTCTCTCTGGTCACGACTTCTCTTGATGCATGACCTTGCGCTTGAGTACCTTATCATTGTACCTTCTCCTAGTAGTTATCATGGCCTCCACTTACCTCGTGTTATACTATCCTTTCATTCATCTCTATCCTTGGTCACTTTTGAGAAGCAATATTATTTTAACTTAAAGCACACCCATAGTAGCTTATTCCTTTCACCTTTCAATTCCCATAGTATTTTACTTGGATAACTACAACCACCTTACACTAAAAGTATGTGCAGTCCTCCAGGCATAAACATTATTCACATAGTATCTTCATGCACGCAAGCAAACTTATTACACAAGAACAATAACTAATTTGACAAAGCATAGCGATAATGAATGAAATACATTAAGGAAATACATAATTGAAAACCTAATCTAAATGGAAATACTACCTTATTACAAACACCAAGAAGACTTATTTATAGTAGGGCTTCAACCTACTCCCATTAAAGTAACCGGGTAGCCATGTTCCATAAAGTGCTTATAATTGAAAAGCACTTGATTCAAGTATGTAAGTGATGACATACGGCCCCAACCAATGTACTTTGAGATTTCTGGATGGTACAAGAACTTAGAGTCATAAAGAAGTGCCATTTGTCCAATCTCAAACTTCTTATCCCTTATTTTTTTCATGCCATGCTTTCTACCAGGATTTTCCCGCTTCGACTCCATCGTGTTATGTATCATCTCTCATATAATTGAATCATCTTCTCGATACGCTCATTTAAATCATGTCCATCATCTAGAACTCCAGCGTGCACAATGCACAAAGAAGGTAACATAAATTCTATAGGAGAATGGCTTCTGTGCAAACACCAACTAAAATTGTGGCTTTGTTCAATCTCTTATAGGTTATTCTATATGCCCAAAGAATAGTTTACACTTTATCATCCCAATCCTTTCTTCCAACATCATAATTTTTTTCAAAGTTTGGCTCAAAATATTGTTAAAATCCTCAGCAATTCCATTTTCCCGAGGATGATAGGTTGTAGTTTTATGGTGTGTAACCATAAATTCATTTAATAGGATCATGATTGTCTCATTCAAAAAGTGTGTACCCCTATCACTTTTCAAGCTTAAAGGACATCCATATCTTGTAAGAACATTCTCCCATAGAAACCTAGCTATTGTAGTTGTTGTATAGTCCTTCGTAGGTGCCGCTTCGCTCACCATGTGGGATAACCTGCAGTGCAAGTAATGATATAGCGCGACCTAGTCCTCGCGTGCGTGGCTATAGAAATAGGTCCTACAAATTCAATGGCCCATTTCTCAAATGGTTCGAACTAGTAATTGGTCTCAAAGGCATATCATCTCTTTGTCCCGGTTTTCCTAGCACCGACAACGATCACATGCCTTATAATATTCTTTACATTATTTATACAATGCCTCCCAACATAATCTAGCAAGTACGATCTTCCGAGTAGTCTCATCACCTACGTAATGGTCCCCTACAATACCGCCATGGGATTCTTCCATAATATCCTTGCGCTCATGCTCTAATACACAATGGCGTAATACTTCATCTTTGTCTAACTTGTAGAGGTCTCCACCGATTAACATAAATGGTGTCATGCATATAGCAAGATTTTTATTTTCTAATGACTTCATTACTTATGGTGCTACACCAAAGTGCATAGAAAGACAATAATGTCATCTAATTCTGATGGAATGCATTATAACCTACATAATTGTGCATCTGGCATGGTTTCTTCAATAGTCTTTGCCTCTTCTCCTAAGTGAATTCTAGACAAGTGGTTTGGTCTAGAGTTAATTTTCCCTAGCTTCACCACTACTATGAAATCAAATTCTTGAAATAGGAGTACCCATCTTCATATGTTCCCTTGCAAGATTGGTTTGTTTACCAAATAATTCAATTCCATGTGAGTCTGTATAAAACACAAATGGTGTTGCTAACAAGTACCATCGAAACTTTTGCAATGCATAGATCATTGACAAAGCTTCGTGCTTTGTAGTTGTATAATTCCTTTCGGTAGAGTCACTTCTTACTAGCAAAACCAATGGAATTATCTATAATACCTTCGCCACTTTGAGTTAACAAAGCACTAATGACCATGCCTGAAGTGTCCACATACACATGAAATTGTTTATCCCATGAGGGAAAATGTAGAATGGGTGTGGTAGTAATTTTCTCTTTTAATAACTTAAACACACGTTGCTGTTCTCCCCAATAAAGTGTTCCTTTCCATTTTAGTAATTCTTCCAAGAGTTTTGCAATTTTGGCATGCCTTTTGATGAAATTTTGATAGTAACCTATATGACCTAAAAATACACACACCTCACTTTGACCGGTAGGTACTTCCAAGCCTAGAATGACTACAACCTTAGGCTTTGGATCAACCAACAAACCTTCCTTGCAGATTATATGTCCTAACAAAGATTGTGAATGGTGTAGAAAATATGCACTTTTTGATGTTTAAAGAGATACTTAATTGTCTCTGCACCGTTCAAACACTAAGAAAAATTGTCATGATGATCTTTCACAAGCCCATATATTGTCCAATCATCTAGGTAGACTGTAGGAAGTTGTGAATAAATTCTTTGAATGCCCGAACAACTATGCATGAGAATATAGTAGGTGCCTTTTTCAATCCAAAAGGCATCATAGTAAAGGCAAAAATATGACATTCAGTGGTAAATGTTGTCTTTTCTTGATCCTCCTGAGCAATCCTAACCTAATGATAGATGGAAAACACATCTATGAAAGAATATATTTCATGCCCTACTACTGCTTCGAGTATTTCTTCAGTGAATGGCATAGGGAATGGGTCTCACACATACAACATTCAGCTCCCTAAAATCCACACATATTCTAATTTTTCCATCCTTCTTGATATTGATCACCATTGGACTAACCCATTTTGACTCATCAAGGGGTTTAATAATTCCAGATTTTAACATTTTATCAATTACTTCTTTTAACTTCTCTTGTAAATTAGGATTCATTATGTAAGGTCTCTTTCTCACGGGGCGTGTGCCTTCTTTAAGATTTATCTTCATTTCCCCAAGTGATTTATGCATTCCTTTAAGTTCATGATACCCTTGAGGGAATAAGTCTTGATAATCCTTGAGTAACTCAATGATCTTTACAACCTCCACTGACCAGTAGTCTCCAATGATGACCTCCTTAGGCTCAGTCTCCAAACCTATATTCACCTTCTCTGTCTTCATGGGTTCATGATAGGCATGAATATCCTTGTCTGCACTTTCCAAGACCTCGCACACCCCTTGTGAATGTTCAATATCTAGGTTCTCAACTTTCTCATCATCCATAATGTAAACCATCTTTCCTTTCTCTTTCTCAAGGCAAGCACGTTCAAGTAGTATGAAGTCCATTTCTTCTTCCTTTTCAAAATGTGCTTCGAGACTCTGCCTCACCAAATAATTCCTAAATATTCTCTTCGGATTTTACACTATATCCCATAGTTAAGCACTTGACAAATTTTAATGCCTCTTCTACTAGAGGTTGGGAAGAAAAGTAGTAAAATTTTAGATCATTCATGTAGTCAAATTTTACTAGTTCCCAGTATCTCGATGTAGTTCTGCATATACATATTAGTTGTGTTTACTTCCTTGTAGTGTAAAATACAATCTATGCACCCAGAGTGAAGGTGGTAATGCTTCATGTCCTTTTGTCCGTCTCTCTCACATTGTTGATGTGATGCTGCCGAATAGGTTGATCACCATGATAAGTGCATATATGTGTATGTGCATTATTCCTTCCAAACCTAATAAATAAGGTGACTTCAATATCTTCCCATGTCAAAATATTATCTCTGTAGACTACACACCAGCACATTTTTATCCCACAAATTAATTTGATCTCATCCACCATGTTTCCATGGCTTGCAAAAATATCGGAGATCTTACGCCCCATGTACCAAGGTACTATGCTACCTATTCGTCAAACAGAATGAAGTCCATTCTTTCACGCAACCATGTTTTTCACCTCGTGCCCTACTAGTTCATATGTTCCATGAGCCCAATTATCATAATCAATACTCGTAGTATCACTAATAGAATGAGAATTCTCCCAATATAGGATGCCTTCTTTAGATGGATCATTGACCTATGGGTCCTGAATAGCATGTACATAATTTTTGTTTAAGTCCTCCTCACTTAGAGGCTCAACATATGGTGTAGACTTCCCATCTGTCAAAGGTATCACAACCATTTCCTCCTTGTTCTCAAAGATGATAAATCCTTTATTGAATCTCAAAGTCGGTATTATTCACATAACACCAAGGGCGTCCAAGTAAGGCTGAAAACTGTCATTTCTTCGCAAGTGCTAATACTTCAAAATCCCTAGTGAAATTGGCCCCTTGTATGGTTATAGATGCATCCTTCAAAAATCCTATGGGAGTTTCCTTAGTCTGGTTTGCCATAAACAATACATTAGATGATGGCTGCAATGGAGGCCTCCCCATTTATACCCATGCATCTAATGTAAGCACATTTACTTCCACACCTGTATCAATCAATATGTTGCTCAATAGCCACCCATCCACAACAACATTCAAATTTATTTCCTTGTCATAGTCAATGTTATTAGGGGGAGATTTACATGTAGAATCTTTTGTCTAGTCTCAATACTTGTGCGTGGAGTGTTCCCTTTTAACCAACTTCCTAATAGTGGAATGATGTTCTCCTGGTGCAACATTTTGCACACTTCTTTCAGATCATCGATATCAGTTTGGATTGTCTCTGATGCTTTCTTCTTCTCCTTTAAGTACTGTATCTCACCCTAAAGATTCCTTATCACTTCCATGGTATCTTGGTAAACTTCCTTTTGATGAGTAGGATTTGGGTACCTTACATGCAAAACCTCCTCCTTGGTGATTGTAGGCTTCTGGTTTAATGTCTCCATTATGCGTGCCACTTCAGCTCATGTAGTAATCTTCACTGTCAATGCCTCAGGTCCTTCTGCTATCTTGGGCATCCACTAATCTTCTACCATGCATTATATTCTAACCATCTCAAAGCACCTTTTTTTTTCTTGCTTATGCTACTTATTGAGATGCTCATATAAGTTTGGGCACTCCTCATAGCTATGACTCTTTCCACAGAATGAACATGTAACATTCTAGGGAAATTTTTTCCTGTAGTGATCAAGGGATCCGTGCGTATAACATGTTCCATGAGGGAACTCACCTCTTCCTCCACTATGGCCTCATCCTCCATATTCACCATGATATCCATGTCCCCTTACATGACCTCCTTCAAAACGTCCCTCATTCCTATCATAGCACGTTTGATTATGATCCCAATCATGGTGCTCATTCTTACCCTTATAATTATCTGTTACACTTGTCTATCATACCCCAATGTCTATGGCATCTTGGATCTGACCAATCAATCAACAATTCTCAGTATCATGGTTCATGGACCTATAAATTTTACAAAAGATGGATACATTCTTCCTTATCGCGCATTGTAATAAAGGACAGTGACTAGCATCATGATTTAAATGATAGATCTCAAAGTCCAATAGTAATGAGCGTATTGTTCTGCGAGGAAAACTATCCTTAGTGTGACCTTCTACTTCACAATCTGTACACCAAATTCCTGAGCACGTTTCATGCATCGAATTTTCTAACAGCTTCTCTAACTGTTTGGCCATAGCTGTAATTTGTGCCTCTAAGAATGGACTAACACCGTTCAATTCTCCCAACTACCTCGGCATGCAAAGTTGCTTCCAGAGTGCTTTACACGGATCGAGTGTATGTTTTATGTGACAATGATCTTCTGAATGGTGTAATAAATCCTCCAAAAACCATTGTGCATGTTGGCTAGCATGAATATCATAAGATAGCTTAGATAGAAGTGTCTTAAAATGGGCATCATACTCATGTACACTCTCAGTAGTGCCTTGCTTGATATCCTTGAGCACACTAATACTCTTCTGCTCAAACTCAGGGATATGGAACTCCTTTAAGAAATCATCCTTCAATGCTACATAATCCACACAAGTTTAATCAGGGTCAAACTTCCTATACCAGCTGTGTGCTCATCCCTACAAGGTAGTAGCGAATTGACTTGCCTTATGCTCAACAGCCATGATCCCTTTCACATGCCATAAGATTTCACACATGTGCACATGATCAGTAGCATCCTCTATGCATCTATACTCTGGGAGATGAAGAGACATCTCCATATAGATATTATGTGGTTGTTGTAGGCCTTGGTCACCTAATCTAGAACCTCCTGTGTTGCCTCTTCCTCTATAACAACCAGATCCACCAGAACTAGAACCACCTATACCTTCTGAACCTCCACTTGTAGCTAGAATAGGACCTATAGATGTACTCCCCTATGTTTTGACAGTAGTACTATATTGAACCCCTATGGTCTGTGGGGCAGTTCCACTTCTATAGGTGAACCCAACATTCGGTGCGCTTACGTTTTGTGTGAATGATGCACCTGAAAACACACCTCTGAATAACATTGAATTCGGTTATCCTACCATTGATGCACTTTCTCTCTTACTTCCCAAACTTTCTTGTTGATTACTTGTCATACTAGATATTGGAAAACCAAGCACAAGGGCTAGGTCACCAGGTGGATTAAGATGTGCACCTACGGCCTAGGTAGTCTCTGTTCAAGCGCAATTCCATGTGAGTCCAAGGGGGATCTTAGTCATGCTTTCCAAGATGGGGGAGTTCCTAATGCTCTAGATCCACATCTTCTACATGAGCTTCAAATCCTTCATGATCCATCTCTCTCCTCAACGCCATACTTTCTGCAATGGTACACTTCTTCTCTATCTCCCACTCACGCACCTCATTATACTTAAGTCACCTCTCCTCTCTCTGCCTCTTTGACACTAGGTCTGCCATCTTTCATCGAAATTTTCCTGCCTCGCATGTGGTGAGGTTTAGTTAGCCATTGGTTTACTCTCTAGGTTCAAATTTACCATCAAGATCTTGATCACCAATGGAATGCCTTGTAGATATGTGCCTCTAGGATACCGTAAAAAAATGGAATTGAGCTACCTCTGGGAAAGAATACATCGAAATTGAATATTCCATTATATAATTGTTTAGAACACTATGGAACCACATATCCATAGCGTGAGTCCGATCAAATCAACATCATAAAGGGCACTAAATTCTTCTTGTGTCTAGAAAAATGCGTGATACCTCCAATTCCGCTTAGATGCATACGCAATCGCCACTCATATAATTCTACTAGAAAGATGGTGAAAAATCTCTCATATAAGCTATCTTATAGATTTTTTTCTACCCAAGTGCATGGGTCAAACTCAAATCCACTTTGTTAAAACACCGTGCATACTCTTCCTCCGCATCACGTATCCAATCCTCAATACTTGCTAGAGTTAACCGGTATGTCTTCATCATGAACCATCCTGAAAACAACTGAAAAAGAGGTCCCGACAATGGAACCAATGATGCAAACTAGAATTTACTAGATAACACCCTAGTCACATTGGCAGATCACTCGGCCCTAGGCGAGCGCTCACCGAAGCACGCAAAGGTGTCGGGTCCCTCTTTAGGGCTGTTGTAATAGGATGCTAGTGTGATGAAGAAAGAAACAAATATATCCATAACTAATCCATCATTCTACCATGTATTCTATATTTAGATCTATGAAAGAACAAGCTTTAAACAGTAATCATGATTAAATCAATAACATGCACTACTTGATTACACATAGGAATGACACTTAGATTCAGCCAATATCTTTCATTTATTAATAAACACATAAGCTCCTTACAATAATGTCAATATATACCAATGCATGTATGGATCTAATATAATAATATGATACTATGCACATATCTCTATATCTCCATCTCACCTCCTCTGTGTCTTACTACGTGATTCGCATCATATATATATATATGGTGGGGACTTGCCCTTCCTTGCTTATCTATTCCAGAAATAGGCCGCATGGTATTAATATCTATGCATCATTTATAGGTATAATCACACATGCAAGTGTGTTATCTATAGACCTCTTACAATTAACTGAAGTGACAATCCTATTCTTAGCTTGCCTCCATGCAAAATGCTTCGATCCGATCCTCTAAAGATAGACAATGTGTGGCGCGCACGTCTATGCATCGTTAGTGTGCTCCGCATGCCACCTTCTAAGAATAGGTCTTCATGCTCAAAATCAGCTAAGTCCTAAATTTTGAACTTGCCCCGTGCGCACATATTATTCCTTTCCCTATGCCCTTGATCCTAGCTTTCTCTCCCGCGTGGACCTCTTGTGTGATCTTTAACAAGTATTCTCTGATCAACAAGGGACTAAATGGAGGTATAGGAAAGGATTGGTTTCAACCTGGGAATGGGTCTCGAACCGTAAAGGGCTCTCTAGAAGGAGCCATGGAAATAGTAGGTTAGGGAACCAAAGAAGAAGTGATCAAAGGAGTGGAAGAAATAGTGGCAAGAGTGGATGTTTGTTGAGATAGGTTGTTGGAGATGGGGATGTTGGATGAGGTATCTTGTTCCATTTTTCTAGATTTGAGATCTAATAATCATGGACATGAAACAAACAAGAACCTATACAGATGTTACTAAGACAAACAAGACAAACATCAATGTTTTAATTATCTTGTTTATTAGAAGATGTGAAAAATAATAAGAAAAAGGCTCAAAGGGAACCTAGGAAATGACCGATCTAAGGCTAGTTTCAAGATGTTTTAGATGAAATCCTCAATATACCTAAAGTTACATGAGGAAAAAATCTATGATGACTACTAGTACGTGGTCTGATATAGGGGCCTACCCTCACACTTCACACACCGCAATGATAAGGGTGTCCAGAGCTTAGGTGATAAACGATAGTCAAAAATTTATAATGTGGATAGAACAACGTAGAGCATTTCTTATTAGGTGATGAAATCCCAATAGTTTGACAGTGGTATAATATATTTAAGATGTGTAAGTTTGATGTGTGAGTTTGGATGTGTGTGAGAGAATTAGATGAAAAATATTATCTCCTTCTTAGACTAGATGAGAAAGAAAGTATGAAGGTGTTTGTTTTAAACCTTTGAAATCCGAATGCTATTTTATATGAGATCATGTAGAAAAGAGGTGGGAGAAGGATGTAAAAAGGACTAAATAAGGAAAAATGAATAATCCTAGATAAATATTTTTCATTGGGCATGCCGAATGTTTGACAATATTCCTTGGTCTTATTACAAGTTAATGCAAGGATATGAATAAATCAAGAAACTTGAAACTATGGGAGGGTTTAAGGGTACCTCCTGATGTCGGTGACAATGGAAATGATGAAGTTATGAGTGTAAAATAAATATTTGCTACATGATTGATGACTTTGTATGGCAAAGAGAAACTAAATATGAAAAATATTAGCAAATAAGATGGTGGGTTACACGATAAGGTAAATCCTAAGAAACGACAAACTCTTTAGGATGGATGTCAACCCACTTTTGATAATAAAGATAAATAGATGATAAATGAGAAAAGGATGTAGATAACATAAATATATGATGTGATATAGATGTTGAGATAAAGATCCAAAAAGATAAATGCTTGATAAAATAAAACAAAACCTGCTCCAATCGATAGTGACCCGAGATTGAATGGTACAATCGGCGGCGACCGTTGTAAAAACTAACTTAGAAAATATTCAAAGGAAATAAATGGAATCTACTCAAAATGTTAAATTTGATGTAGGGATGGTAATTAACGAGAGATGATGCAACTAGATGTAGATTTGAAGAGGGATCTAGTGGGATCGACGATAATTAGGATTGGTCAATGGCGAATGGGTCGAGAAAACCATATCGGAGGTGTCGGTAGAGGGATGGTATAGCAGTGCTCAAGATGATGAGGAAGGTATGGAATAGAATAAAATATTGATATAGATAGGGAACAAGGATAACATAGGGTGGGTCGATGGAGACCATGATGGGTCGATGATGACTGGATCATGATTTAGGATTTAACAAGTTAGATGGATGGGAAAAGGATCATGCAAAGGATCAAGAAAATGTTGACAAATAGATAGAGTTTTAGGGTGAGGAGAGTGCATATGTCCTAGGCGTGCAAGTGTTAATATGGGTGCATAGCCATCCATAGGGGCATGTATACACCAAAATGAAAGATTTAGCCAAAAAAATAGAAAAATAGGATAAGTATAGAAGAATGTGGTCTCAGATATTTTGTAGAAGAAAGTAGAAAGTAGTACGTAGAAGAATGAAATAGAAGAATATAGATAGAATTAAATCATAACAAGTGTATTGTTTTTTTAGAGATGATTGCTAGTCCTTCATACTAGAGAGTGATATGGGTGCTTGGCTGCTATAGAGGTGGGTTTTGATGAGGAGGACAAGGAGTATTTGGACATCCTGTTATACGTTACTAGATTAGACCACGTGGCTAGTATGCCACAGATTACTCTAGACCATGGCCTCCTCATAGCCTTAGCTGAGAGGTGGCATAGTGAGAGCCAATGTTTTTCGGCTACCAAATGATGAGATTACTATCATGTTGGAGGATGTATGGAGGATTTTGTAGGTTCCCATCTAGGGTCAGCTGATTGAGTACATGAGTCACTAGACTGATATCATAGCTTGTCTATGGAGCTATTCGGAGTTGAGGATGTGCCTCATCGAGGTATGACCATTAGACTATCTCAGTGTATAGAAAACCCAGAGTTAGATCGGGTGGTGTTTTACTTGATGGTATTTGTCAGTGGAATTCTACTTACTGACAAGAGTGATGCTATATTCCATTTTGGTCTCATCAGAGTAGTTCATGGATTGGTTCATGGTGAGAGGTATTATTGGGGCTAGTGTATATTGGTGCATTTGTATTCGAACTTCACCTTATCACCTACTACCATCAAAAGGCAATAGGCCCAACAAGATTATTGTAGATATGGGCCTACAACCACATAGTCATTGGTCATCCCACATGTATTTTAAAAGCTTGTGCCCTAGAGGATCCATCTAGGATAAGTTGGGTTCCGATCGAGATTATGTTCAGCCTAATATGGGAGATACCTATCATTATCGTCGAGAGTTCGATGATATCCAACAAGCACAGATAGTATGGAGGCCCTATAGACACTTTCAGTGGCTAGAGGATGGTGTAGAGCTTAGCATAGCTATGGTATATCATTTCTTGTTTGGGATCCAAATATACATGAAGGTGTTTTATAGAGTGGATAGATACTAGAGGTAGTTTGGTATTGGTTAGATGTGTCGGCGCATGACATGTGGTATGCACGTAGAGCTTGGGAGGTTTTTGATATGGGTCTATAGATTCAAATGGATAAAGCCAAGGTGGCTATGAGAAAATGGTGTAAGTACTATGGGTACCATGGAGACAGTCAAGGCTCCCACAATGTACAATTGAGTATGGACCTTGGTTTTATATAGTATTACCTCATCAATTAACTATCCCACAAACAACTTAGGATGTAGGATTTAGGCCACCTCTAGAGGGGCCTCCAAACAGTGATGATGAGGATGAGGACGGAGATTATTACAATGATCTCTTTAATGGTCAATGTCACGATGGGGGTGGGGGACATGGTCCTCAACTACGTCAGCCACAAGGGTGGGGGCCTAGGCCGAGACGGAGATAGGAACCTATGGCTCCACATCAATCGCCTCCCGGTTGGTATACCAGTTAGAGTTCATGTTCCATTGAGATAGATTTATTTGGTGATTCAACAGGGTCCTCCTCCTCATGCTTCATGGACACACATTCATATGCAGTATGCTCCACACCGCAGTCTTCCTCCTAGTTTTCCACATAGTCCAAGGGGTGGCAGAGGAGATAGTGTTGGAGATGGAGTGCGAGATAGCTACACTACAAAAGTAGTTACAACAGGGTTATAGCTATGCAACTTCATATGATGTTCAAGAGAGATTATTCTACGACACGGCTTGGTGGTTACCACGGAGCAAGACCAAGCTAGGGCTCATGTATAGGTTGTGACCTCAAAGAGAGATCGGGATGGGGCCCAGGCTATTCAAGGAGGTGGCGGACATGGTGCTACTTGGTTTCAACAGATGGTTTCTTAGAGTTCACATATTGTGATTTTATCACAGCATGCGTAGGTGTAGGTACAAGCCATTACCACGTAACAAGATCGAGGCACGAGCCAATGAGCATACTATGACCGTAGCTAGATATCGAATATATTCTCAGTAATGACACGTGCTTGGGTTGATATGACTGAGTTACGGAGAGCATGATGCTCTACAATAGGCATCCCCAATAGTTGGGATGGCCCATATATTGTCATATTTTATGAGGGCTAGTGGTGAGGCATCCTATTACAAGGCCACATACTATGAAGAAAATCTGATGGACCGAGAGTGACACCATTTGATCGGTAGAATGTGAGCATTTCTAGATCTAGGTCTTAAAGGACTTCTCGATCAGCTAGATCAGGTGCGGTAGCCCACAATATAGTTGAGTTTTGTAACCTTAGTCGGGCCATCTCATTAATAGCAACATCCTCCTCTCGAGTCATAGGCCAGGTAGTCGAGAGAGGGCAAGAGTCATGGATGACTCTCCTTATTTATTATATATTGATAGATGTATGTACCCTTGATGTATGCCTCTTATAAAGGCTTAGTTTTGATCAATGATGTATGATGTATCATGTTGGATTATGCCTCTTGATGAAGGCCTATTTTGATTCATTCCCTTAATGGCAGATTTTGTATCGATGATGTATATATTTTTGAGACAGAAATTTCATACATGTATATGGACATTCGATGTTATACGTGTCATTTTTTATGACTTATGATGATGATGGTGATTATGGATGATGTATATGGCTCTTGATATGATGTATTTGGATTATATCAATTTTTATGTATGTATCATGATGGATGTTGATGATGTATCACATGTTTTTGATTTATGATATATCCTTAGATAATATCATATGTTTTTACATGAGATTTTTGTTAGATTAGTACATGGGATGATACTTATGATATTGGTGTGGGGGGATAGATTTGTGATCATGCGCAATCCCTCTTTCCCCATTGATGATATGGTATGTGATGATTAGCTTAGCATACATGCTTGATGTAAAACTTAGCATTTTATTGATATATGATGTATAGATGATGTCAGATGTGATGATATGATAGATGATAGATGTGATATATGTTATGATTTTTAATGATGACAACAATTTGTACAATCAATTCACAAGCACAACCTAATAAAAATGAACACAAGACAAATATTCACAAGTATGCAAAATGAATTCAATGCAATAGTTAAGTAAAACTCAACTTAAGTAAGCAATTGAACTCAATTTAAACATACAACACAATGCAATGGAAACAAATATAATGAACATACTACAATTATAAACAAGTATGCAAGATAAAATGAACTAAATGCAATAGTTAAGTAACACTCAACCTAAGCAAATGAATTCAATCCAATGCATACAACATGGAAATAAAATGTAATCAACACTCTACAAACTGAAAACTAAAAGTAATCAAACTACTACTCTATTTTTTAGGACAACATTGATATATTTTCTATTATTTTTGGTGTTATCTTGAAAGATAAATTTTCAAGGCTATTGTTCACATTGTTTTTGGGGTTTCCTCAAGACAATGTTATGTTGTTTGTGTAGTGCCATCCCTAGGAGGGAATTTTTTTGAATGTTTAGGTTTTTGCAATATTTTGTGAATGTTTTTGTGATTTTCTAAGGTCTTGTTTTAAAAGCAATGTATAGTGACAAAGAAGTGTGGATGCCCCTAGTGTGAGATGGGAATATACAAAGGTAGAATGCCACACGTGTATGTTCAAGAAGTTTCAAATGCGAAGGTGACCCTGACGTTAGATGGGAATATACAAAGGTGATTCCTTCACATAGATACAAGAATAAATGAGCTAGATCATGATTTTTACAAGATAGGTTCAATAGGATTTCTAGACCTAAGAGGGGAACTAATCCTAGATAGAAGCAAGAGTTACCCATCTAGATGTGAGAGTAGATTTTGAACAACGAAATTTCCTTAGGCACGGAAACTGATTTTCACCCAAGGAATTTCCCAAATGTGCCATAATTGTGTGGTTTTCACACTTGGATGACCTATTTTCTTTTTACTATTTTCTTGATTTTTTAATTTTTTTTTTTGCTTGTTTTTTTCTTTCTTTTCTAAGGAACTTCTTATTCAAGCATAAAAGTGCTTGAGATGCATTACATTCATTGGTTCCTTTAATTCCTCACCATCTAAGTGAGCCAACTTGTATGCCCCTGAACCATACTTAGTGACCACAACATATGGCCCTAACCAGTTGGCTTCAAAATTTCCTTTCTTTTCTCTATCTTTAACAATGTTTTTTTGGTTCTCTTTCAACATGAGATCACCTATGTCAAACTCACGAGGAATGATCTATTTATTGTATCCTTGTGATACCTAATTCTGATAAACCTTCAGTGATTGAGCACTCTCATATGCTTTTCATCCAGTAGCTCTAACTCTATCAGTTAAACAACCCTGTAGTCTTCATCTTTATCTAGATAGTCCTAGAGAGATATTCTCAGGGAGGGAAGCTCAATTTCCAAGGGTATGATGGCTTCAGTGCCATAGAATAATGAATATGGAGTAACACTAGTAGGGGTATGGATGGAGGTTCGATAGGCCCAGAGGGTGGGATGGATTTGCAAGTGCCAATTACGGCCAATATTACTAACCATTTTCTCCATGATTCAAACAAGGGTTTTATTGGTGGCCTCTACTTGTCCATTACCTTGAGGGTAATAGGGGTGGACCACTTGAGTTGGATTTGGAAGCATTGGCATAATTCTTTAACCAATTTTTTCTTGAAATATTTACCATTATCTGTGCAAATGGTGGAGGGGATGCCATATGGTAGATGAGATGATTCATTATGAACTTAGATATTTGTGCACCGGTTATGTAAGTGAGAGGCACAACCTCTACCCATTTAGTAAAGTACTCGGTGGTGGTGATAATGTGGGTATGGCCATCTGAGGAAGTAGGAGTGAGCTTCCCTATGAGATCAAGTCCCCATTTAGAAAATGGCCACGAGTCCTGATGTGATGTAAATCTGTGCTAGCGCATGTATCAAATTACCATATTTTTGACATAGTTCACACTTCTTGATGAATTTGCAACAATCTACTTCCATGGTAGGCCAATAATATCCTACTCTCAATATTTTCTTAGCTAGGACCATGCTTCGCTAGTATGTGCTCCACAAATACCACCATGCACTTCTTTAATAACATGGACTGACTCAGTAACATCTAAACAACGTAGTAGATTCCCATCGTAGCCATGATGATAGAGGGTGCCTCTTAGGAGGGTATAACAAGATATATGGTGGATAAGGTATTTTTATCGATATGGGAAATGTTCATAGGGGAAACATGCCATCTTGTAGATAATTAAATATGGAATCATACCAAGGTGAGAAAGGACCAACAACTTCACATGCCAAACAATATTCTAACATGTCATATGTGGGCACTCGTAAGTGCTCCACAAAGAATGGAATTTTATTTTCCTGAGGTGGAATGCATAGTAGAGATCCAATTGTAGCCATTGCATCTGTTGATCTGTTGTGTGATCTTGTCCTTTGATCAAAGAAAACTTGCACAAATTAATTCTTTCAAGGTCTCACCATTTTCTTGTATGGAACAATTTTTTCATCTTTGACCTTATATTCATCATTAACTTATTTAATGATTAGTTGGGAGTCACCAATGACTCGTAGTTGTTAGATATTCTAGGTGATAGCTAACTTAAGGCTAGAAATGAGTGCCTCATACTCTGCAATGTTATTTGTACAAGGGAATCCCAAACGGAATGCTTGTGGAATAACTTCTCCTGTGGGAGTGATGAGTACCACTCCTGCTCCTAATCCATGAAATGTGAATGACCCATCAAAGTGGAATTTCCACACAATGGATTCTTTGATATACATCATAGATGCATCTAGAAGATCTAGACACAATGGTTCCATTCCATTCTGGCGGGGAGCTTCACTAAATTATTTGACAATACCTTTCCTTTCAGATATTTTTGGTTAACGAACTCAATGTCAAATTCACTAAGGAGAATGATCCAATTATCCATTTGTCTTGTAAGGGTGGGTTTGGATAAGAGGTACTTGAGAGGGTCAACTTTGGATATTAACTTGGTTTTGTTGTTAAGGAGGTAATGGAGAAGTTTTGGAAAGTAAAGACTACTGCTAGGTAAGATTTTTCAATCTATGGATAATTCAGCTCATAGGAAATTAAGGTGTGGCTGAGGTAGTAAATCACCCTTTCTTTATGGCCAAGGTCATATTGGGAAAGTAGTGCACCAATAGAAAATTGAGTGGCTGAAATATACAAAGAAGGGGTTCACTTGGGGTAGGTGACATGATGAGAATAGGTGGGTTGATTAGATATTGTTTAAGCAATTCAAATTCCTTTTAACAATATGGTCCCTAGTTGAAGGTAACATATTTTTTCAATAGATGTGTAAAAGGATGGAACTTATCCATGCAAGCTATGAAATAAATCATCGATTGTATGAATTTTCCTTGTAGACTTCGTAGTTGTTTTAGGTTCGTAGGTGGAGGCATATTTGTGATAGATGCAACCTTAGTGAGATCTACTTCTATCCCTCTCTATGAAATAA
Organism: Taxus wallichiana var. yunnanensis; assembly: GCA_018340775.1. Lineage (NCBI taxonomy): Eukaryota > Viridiplantae > Streptophyta > Pinopsida > Cupressales > Taxaceae > Taxus > Taxus wallichiana. The sequence goes on from CM031244.1 coordinate 351,979,655, forward strand.
TGAAGCCCAGAGTTTTCCTAATAATACACCAAAGGAGAACTTTCTATGATTTAAATGAACCTTATAATTACGGAGATGTTGGAAGATACGTCTTAGCACTTCAGGGTGCTTGCCTCTAGTTTTAGACTTTGTTAAGATATCATCAACATAATCTTCCATATTTTCATTCATCATGTCATTACATTGATAGTAGCCTCAAAATTCTTGATTCCAAAAGGCATGACCTTATAGCAAAATGTCCCCCAAGGGGTGATGAAATTTGTCTTGTGTTGATCTTCCTTTGTGAACTTGATTTTGTTATATCCTAAAAAATCATCCATTAGGGATAGCATTTCATAACCGGCAAGTATATTTAATGATCATGTCAATGTTAGGAAAGGGAATTCATCTTTGGGACATGCTTTGTTGATGTCTTGAAATTTGGTGCATATTTTGATACTTGACCGGCTTCTTTTTTGAACTGGGACTATATTGGATATCCAATCCAAATAGTCGATGGGTTTGATAAAATCTGTTGCTAATAGTTTTTCCAGTTCTTCTTTAACAAGTAGTGCAATCTTTGGATGCATCTTTCTTAATTTTTGCTTGATGGGTTTGGCATCCGGGTGCACAAAAAAGTTGTTTGCTACCAATATGGGTCTAAACCAAGCATATTTGTGTATGACCATGCAAATACATTTGCATATTCCTATAACAATGCCACAAAAAAATTATATTCTGTCTTTGAGAGTGAATCTCCTAGCTTTATCATTCTAGGATCTTCTTTTGAACCAATATTAACACTAATTATTTCTTCAATGAGAATATTAGATGCATCTTCCATCCATGTAGGATTAAGGGGAAGATTAAGATCAACCTCTATAGGTGGTTCTGAGGATCATCATCTTTGAATGGGTACTCCACTTTTTCCATAATTTCTTTGGTTTGTTTGTCCACTAGTGCCTCAAAGAGGTTTTCACTATGGGACTTATGCTTTTTTTCCCACAAGGCTTTTCAAAAGTACTCTTTCCCTTGCTTACATATTTTTATTCAAGCATCCACACATCTTTGCTTCTTCTCCAAAGTATGCACAAGTATCCAGTTTGATAGAGAAACCTTTCTTGTGATCCCCATTTGGAATAGTATCCCTAAGTCCCATGAATTCTTCAAAAATGCCTCATCATTCTCAAAGAAATCAATTGGCACGTGAAGTTGTTGATCCCAATCTATAAGTTTGGGATATATTAGGGTAACTTGACAATTGGCTTGGGGATCAGATCTAGATAAGGTGAAGATAGCCGAATTTGGAAATAGGTTGGTGGAGGAAAGATCCTTGTATATAGCTACACTGGGAATCTACATCATTGTTTGAATGAGATGAGCTATCCTCATGTTCAGAAGAGGTAGCGTCTATCTCGAAAGGTGGATCGTCATGAGGCTTGATACCAAGGCCATTTTTTTGATTTAAATCGAGGAATAGGAATGGGTTCTAGCCTTCCTTGTGCATTTAGGCTGCATCCAAATCCATTATAGCCCATGACATACATCATGTGGTGGCCTTTGATATATTATAGAGCTTGATGACATGATGTCATAGTGCCTTTAGGTATCTAGCTGGTGGGTGTATCTAACATCTTCTCCTCGATAAGAGACCACTAGGAATAAACCTCTCAAATGGTTCAGGGCATCTATCCCAAGTGCTCTTGAACTGAAAATATGGTTTACCATGTGTCTTGGGTGACACTAAGAGGTCTGATATTAACAAGGCTTGTTGAAGAGTGAATTGATCATCTGGGCCATACTTTCCAAAAGTTTCCTCCCATGATGTGAATGGATTAACCAACGTAGGGAATTTCTGATTACATGGAGTGAGTGCATCTGGATCTATACGCTCTCGTATAGCCTTTGTTTGCAATGGGACAACAATATCTATTGAAGGACACTCATATGTTGCACGAGAAAAATTGTGTAGTGCTCTATAGTGCATGAATGGTTATAGATCACCTGGAATGGTGATTTTCTATCCCCCATGGAACAATTTGATGCATTGATGAAAGGTAGAGGGAATGGCTTGCATGGAATGAATCCATGGGCATCCTAGAGAGCATGTTGTAAGGTAGATCCAAGTCAAGGATATGGAACATCATATCATGATATGTCGGTCCTACTTCCATTAGAACCACTATAGTTCCTTACTGATTCTCGCTCCTCATTATCATAGGTTGTGATGGTAATAGTTTTAGCACCCAAATCTGTTTTGAATGGCCTAGTTGCTTAACTAGCTTCAATGTGCAAATATTTAGACCAAACCCATCATCCACAAGCACTCTTTTGATTTTACAATGAGTAACAACAACCTCTATGTATAAGGGTAAGTTATGCTCAGGGTTATTGCACAAGATTGCATTTCATCAAAGGAGATATGATCATTGGAATCAAGGTTTGCAACCATTACTTGAAGGTGTGCAGGATCTACATCTGTGGAGACCCCTAAACTCTGAAGCATTTTATACAATATATTCTTATGAGTAGTGGAAATCTTGAGGAGATCTAGGATTGAAATTCTAGTTGGGGTTTTCTCTAGTTGTTCTATCAAGTTGTATTAGCCTTCCTAAGGAATAGGAAGAGGATCCAGTATTACCAAACGAGCATGTCGCATGCCTAGATAGCATAGTTGTCTCCTAAGATCCTAATGGTGTTCACTTGCTCATCAGATGAATAGATACAACCTATAAGGAGTAAAATGGATTATCATTTTTTGAGTATATGTAGGTAACGGTTCTATAATCATTAGAGGTTTGCCCCCAATTTGGCTTCTTGTTCTTTTTATCCTCATGCTTGGGAAAGGGTTCTTTGAATATACCCATCTTCTCGTTAGGACCCTATCCCAGTCGATGGTAAATCTACCACAATCTTACCTTCCTCTATAACATCTTGTATGAAATTTCACAACCTCAAGCATGTCTCAGTCTTGTGTCCTTTGACACGATGAAAATCACAGTATTCATGCTCCTTAAACCAACCTAGCTTAGGTGCATCGTCTAGGTATGGTACCATTGTGGTTGGGTATTGCACCATGTTTACATGTCTAACTATTTAATTATAGTGGATAATGATTTAGTTAGAGGTGTAAATATACGTTTCATGGGTGCCTTTGGGTAAGGTCCTTGTGAAATATTTAATAGCAGACCACTCTGTATAGCTTGGACTCTCTTGGAGTTTAAAATGTCTTTGCCAATGACATGTTTGTTCTTATTAAAGAACTTTGGTTTTTCCATGGGTTTTGGTTTGTGTTTATATTTTAGAATAGGTTTGAATTTCCATTTTGCAATGATATTCTTCTCAATATGAATACCTTTCTCTATAACTTCTTGAAGTTAGTGCCACAATGCATCTGTAAATGGAAGGCTATTTTTGGGTTCAAGTTGGGGATGAATATGCTTACCATTTATTTTTCTGGAAGGACACAAGGGAAATGACTTGCCAATCTGCGTCATCACTATAAGAATCCCGTGAAGGTCTCATTGGGTTTTTGTTTAGTGTTACAGAGGTCGTTCATGGTAATGTCATTCTCCATATTGAAAGAGAAATGTCACACAAACTTTTCAGCTAGTGCGGGCCATGTTGTGATTGATCCTTTAGGTATATTGAAAAACCATTCCAATGTTTATGCTCCTAGGCTATAAGGAAACAATTATATTAAATAATTATCATTATAAGAGACTTCTTGGAAATCCATGTAGAAGTATTTGACATGATCACGAGGATCACCTTTTATTTTGTATTTTTAAATTTAGGAATATCAAAGTGTTTTGGGAATGGTTTTTGTAACATATCCTTATCAAAGGGGTAAGGACATAGATCTTTGTATAGATACTTTTTGTTGTGTCCTACATTACTCTCTTGTAGAGTGGTAAGCATGTTTTTCATTGATTGTAACTCTTGTTTGATGAGTTGCTCTTTTGTGGGGGATAGTGGTATATTCACTTTAGAAATTTTAAATGTTGCATCATCGTATGGGTCAATGTGAAATTCACTTGATTTAGTCTTGAGTCTATCCTTATGTGTATTCCTGCTTGAGGAACCTAAGGTTACTATTTTTTGACTAAGTTTTAATATTTTTCGTTGAATGATCTCCTCTTCGATTAGGGGATCATCTTCATCATCAAATCTAGGAGGAGGTGAGTCTTTGTGATCATGTTTAATTTTGAATTTATGTGAATCCTTAAAGTAAGGTCTCCTCAAACCATTTTTGGTTTCCGATGTTCACTTTTAACATTTTTGTACATGTACCCAAAGTGGTATCATACCTGTGTTGAAAGGATTGTCCATGTCAATGAGGGAAGGTCATAGCGGATCTTTCACTTCATGATTGATGGTTTTAATTGTTGCTTCACACTCTTGTGGTATTTTAGCTCCTAATTTGAGGACTCTTGTGAGTACTTGGTCTTTATTGTAATATAGGATCTCATCAAAGTAAGCTAGATCTAGTTTGTGTTGGTCTTCAGATGAATCAGAATCCTCTCCACTATGGTCAACTAATGGTTCAGATGTCTTTAACCTCTAAAAAGAGGGGTGCTAAGTTATTACCATTGAATGGGTATGTTGAAAAAGGATTTACCTCTAAGTCATGTTCATCTCGTTTAGACACCATTTTTGTAATTCTTGGCATCACTAGTCTATGTGGCGCTAGGTTTTGTTTAAGTGTATCCAAGTCATAATGAACCTAGGCATATGTGGTATGAGTTATTTAGAGTCTCACTATCTCAAAGTATCCTAAGTACAATAATATGCAATTTTATATTAGGAACAATCATGCAAACCCATTAGTAAATCACCAAATCACTCAAATCATTTATAGAACACTATACCCTAAGTTATAGTTCCAAAGATAGGCATAAAATAGATAGTGACAATACCCTATCACTACCTAGGTCGAGTTCAAATATAAATAAAACTTAAACACCAAATTTTTATTGCCACGATCTCTCTAAACAGATATATTATGACCAGTTTAGATGCGAACAAAATCTAAGTTTTTGACAATGGAAGTTACAAATGTGAATAGCGTAACACTACCTTGACACGTTAACCAAGCTCAGAATAAGTGAGGTATTAGTATCAAGATGATGTTATTATGATATAAACAATGTAATATCAACACTTTCAAAAGATTTAAATGATGTTGGAATCAAAACTAAGTGCAAGTATAGCAAGAAGTTATTAATCGTGCGAGTAGCATAATAACAATACAATATGGAAACTTATACCAAGTTCTCATAAATGAAAACAAGGTGTAAGTGTCGTAATTGTATGGCTAGAATGCAAGAAGAATAATAACTCAAAGGGGAAACAATGATGAAACCAAACCTAGCTATGAAGATGATCTTGAAATCAAGACCAAGTGGCTATCAAGATGTAAAAACATACCCACACACTTTAGATGTTTAACAACTCAACTACAAACATGGATGAGCATAAACAAACATAGAAGTGGTGAACATAGTCAATGATAACACTTGCGAGGATGCCTTCCCTTGTTTCAAATGGGAAGCAAAAACGTAAGCAAGTATAGATCAAATGGGGTGGAAATGAACTAAGCGTCACTTGGGTAGAGTTTCACCTCGTCCTAAGGCGAGAAATAAACTAAGATAAGTAATATGTCATAAATCTTGTGATGAGTGACACTTAGTTTTAACTTAAGTGGACTCTTTTCCTTGTTTAGAAAACAAGGTTTTTACTCCAAGTAAGTCGTTACTTTGTGAGAGTTTTGACAAGACATAATTTTTGGACTAGAAAAGTGGGCTCCAAGAAGATATGGCTTCCTTAGGTAGTTCACTCAACTAGGTGTCACAAGTTTATCTATTGCGAGTGTAATTTGCCAAAAATTCACAATAACTAATTTTTGTTTATCTTGTATTTACTTTACCCCCTTTGAACATGATGAGAAATGAATGTGTTCATGTATATTCTCACTGGGGTCATTATACGGATAACTTTGACTCTAACTCACAATGTAAAATCTAGTCAAGTGGGTGTGCGGAGAACTTCCTATTTCATCCATGAGGTTACTCGTGGTGGACTACTTTAGGGTTCCTAGAACCACCCCCATTGTTGTAGCTTAAGGCATTATGCCAAAGGGGTTATGTTCTAGTTGAGTAGATAGGGACGTACCCTTTTCCAAACCTACATATACAATGTGTTGAATGTGGTGTGTTTTTTTATCTTTTTAGACTTAGTGTGGTTTTTGTCACACACCATTTGGCAACCTATATCAAACACGTTAGTATTGTCTTAGCCTTTGATTCTTTGACACGTGATTTTGGTCCTACACACCAAGATTAGTAATTTTCCAATAACATCATATAAATAGGGTAAGATGTTGCTTTTTATTTATCAAATCATCCTAAGACATGCAAGGAAAGAGCATACACAACAAGCTATCCTACTCAAACGTGGCAAGAAATGGAAAATACTTAAGCAAATTTTGAAAAAGAAACCCTTTTAGCCAACTTTGAAAGTTAATCCTTTATAAGACTTAAATTAAAGTGTTTGGAAAGCAAAGAGAAGGTTTTGAAAAAAATTGGTTCCCAAGATCACCTATAAGGTGTGAGGGAAGAGGATACATGCTTCAAAATACCTCTACAAACCAAAAATACAAACACTTAACTAAGTTAGGCTAAATATAATATCAAAAGAACTTTCAAACCATTGTTAGAAACCTGTAAATTGTTAGAAAAATCTAGAAAATTTGACTCTGACAACTAGCAACAAAATTTTGATTTTTACGGTGATACCTGCATGCCCGTAATGACAGTGGTATGTGCCTATCGATGGATACATGCTCTAAATGGTGGATGCACGAGGCTATAGAAATAGACAGGTGTGGATTTACACCCGTGGGACATATTGGCATGTGCATGTAGATTTTAGTGGATACGTGCCCCAAAAGGTAGGTATGTGTGCGAGGTAAAATATGAATTTGACATGTTGCTCGAGATAACACATGTGCATCCCGAGAGGAGGGTGCACGTGCAAGTTGACGGTGTGCGTGGATAAGGACAAGTATGCTCCCCTTTGTAAAATGGGTTGACAGTAAAAACTATAAATAGATAGGTGTGTGGCCAGATAAGCGGGTACGCACCCAAGATGATGAATGCGCAATAGTTTAGGATGCCTACACATACCCCTGTAAAAGCATAGAAAATTATGGAAATGAAAAATTCAAAAAAGCAGATAGGTTAGTTTTCCGTCCTTAAAACCCATTTCTAGCTTGAAACCATTAAATAATCATGCGAAAGGGAGATTCACCCCACCTAAAGTTATAAATATATTAGAAAAAAATATATTTAACCCTAAAAAGCATGAAAATGGTTAGATATGGAGATGAAAATCTCAAAAATGACTTCTAAAGGACTATGGAGTAAGTCCCACCAGGCATGCCAAATGTGAACAAGGAAAAGTTACAAAAGCTATGAAAATGGGGTAAGAACACTTAAGAAACCCCAAAGATTTAAAAAAACAAATCAATGGACCATCATGATAAGAAATAGAAAGGATTCATTACTTTGCATGCATTAATCTTGAAGTAAACAAGCAAACCTAACATGTCTAGTTATCCTCTATTCTTGAAAGCTTTGTAAATGAACCTAATAAAGATTATAAGTAATCAGTTTGTGATTATGAGAATGGGATCTCACCATTAATGGCTACAAATACATATAGTTCTTCCCATTTAGTCAAAGCTTGAGTGTGTAGTGCAATAGCAAAGCAAATAGCTCAATAAAAAATGAAAAAAACCTCTAAATCCTAAACAAAATACTATAGTTTATGTTAGAAAGGAGGAAGTGTTCTTAGAAATGGTCTAGGGGTAGTGGGGTATTTATAGGTTTCTAATTCTAGAAATGGAAGACTTTTGGTGCATGTGGGACAAATGAATAAGCCAAAAATCACTTTATGGCTTAGAAGAGGTTAAACATGCCTTAGGCTAGTTAATATAGGTTTAGGATAATTAATCCTGATTAGTGAGGAATTAGGAGCCTGAGAGAGTTGTGAGGGGTCTACTCAATCCAATGAAATAGATTGATAGCCTAGGAAGCTAGTAGAAGTGGTTTAGAAGGAGATAAGAAGAGGTTTTAGATAACAAGAGACTATATTAGCTCGATTAGTCAGTTATAGGAGGAATATGACCAAAAGGATGTCGTAAAAGGAGAGTTAGATAGGCCTAATTGACGAGGTGTCATCAATTTGTGAGGAGGATAGTTAGTGAAATATTAAGAATAATAATTCTTTGATCAAAATATAGTTATCTACAATATGACCCACCAACGAATGTGCTTGACTAAGCTCTATGTCAAGTTTTTTTTATTATTGGTAAATAGTTTTTTGAAAGGGACTATACCCTTGTAAACAAAAGAGGGCCTAGAAGCCAGAATAGGAATGAGAACCATTACAAAAAGGATCAAGATCCAAATGAGACATAGAAACCCAAAGTAACCCAAGAGCAGTTACCCCAACACAACAAACCAGTTCGAACACTGTAGAAGAGCAGCCAAAAAATAGCAAAAAAAAACAACAATAATTACAGAGGAGTACAACAAGAGAATCCACAATTACTTCTTGGCGGATTTGTCAATTCTGGATTTGATATTCTACCAAGAGGTGAACATAGCCAATGTCATCATGTGGGTAGAGTCAGTAACATCTAGCTGTTCAATGGTCTTTTTGCTTTCCTTCTCCATGCCCCAAAGAGTTGTTGGTATTCACGAGATTAGAGACGTTGTGGACATGCTGCTCAATAAATTCTTCAATTGCACTAAAAATAGCCATATTATGGTCATGGTGAGTCTTGGCTTTCCCTAAATGGTTGTCTAAGGAGTTCAACTTTTTGTAAATGTCTTCAACCTGTTTATTATCAATATTAGCCTCCTCCTCCTTCTTCCTCTTACCTTTTGCTTTGCCAAGTTTTTAACCTCTTCTTTCAACGAAACATGTCAGCTTCTAAGGCATCCAACCTATTTTTGGAGCTCTCAATGTGTGCCTCCTATGAACCAGTACTACTAATATGCAGGAGGTTATGGGCAATTTCCAAGTCCTAAGGAACATTCCCAAAATAGGGGTATCAAGTTTCAGTCTTCTAGAAGACCTAGTAATAGGTCTGGTCGAAGTGGAAGTGAAGGGGGTGGGAGAAGAGGTGGGGGGATGATAGAGGGAGCCGAGAAGGAAGGCAGAGGGGTGACAATAGTGGTGAAGGGGGAAGAAGGTGGAGAGATGGGGGTAGCGGCGGTGGTGCTGGGAAGAGGAGGAACAGAGATGGGGGAGGATGGGATGCCTGGAGACCTAAGAAGACAAAGCTTATGCAACAAGAATATGAGACCCTGATGTAGCGGGACCGCACGTGCATGCTTTTGAAACTCCAAAATGGAGCACTCAAGTGAGTTAAGTAGATAGTGAGGGAAGCATACCATGAAATTCCTACGGAAGTGATTGAGGAACACTAGATGCTTAGAGGGCACAGTGACGAATCTCCCCTCCAAAGAGATGTAACGCACCATCATACGGGTGACCTCGTCAAAAGGCGAGAGGATGGAGCTGACCTAAAGACCTGCCGTGATGAAGACCAGCTTCTCATTACCCTCAACAAACTTCCTCTCCTCAGCACCTCTGTCAATCCTTTTATTAAAAAAGTGGTACCCATCCATGCCAAGGCCAGTAGCTTCGGCTATTAACTCCTCATTGATTGAAATATTCTACCCACCATAATCCACAAGTGTGATCCTTCCAATCCTTTGCAAAATGAATGGAAATACTTTGGTCGTGTCCCTGAATCTTATCAATAAAATTAGTGATGCCTCCCGGATGAGGATATTCCAAAGCGCGTCAATATTTTTCCATTCCGGGTCCGCACTGGGCTCAATCTGACAAGGGGCACCTCCCATTATCATTGTGCTTAAGTGCTTGCAAATAAAATTTTCAAAATCCTTATGAGGAGTTCTATAACAACGTTACCAATCTGCCTAACTTTGTTATTTTCTGCTCGATGAGAATGATGACTAGGATAGCCATTGCTGTTCCCACGAATATCTGAGTGACTGTTGTTATGTACCTGAGAAAACCCGCATGTGTGAACTTCAGTCCCTTTAGAAACCCACTCCAGATCATCATCATCCTTATTACTGACTTGGGAATCCATAAATCCTGTTTAAAAGCTATTGAAAGCACCATATTTCCCGCATGTGTAGCTTTACTCTTCATATAAATCCACTTTAAGTTCTCATTATACTTCCTATAAATCCACTTTAAGCTCTATGTCAAGTTGCTATGATGTTTTCGATGTAATTCTAAAATTTATCAACCATTGGTAGGTATGATTTAGAATGGGACCAACCCTTTCCTTTGTGTTGCTACATTCCTCAATTGACCAATCAATCCAAGGTAAAGGCTGATTCATGACATTATTTTGATCATAAGAAGGATCTAAAACTTAGTTGTCATCTTGTAGGCCCTCGGGATGCTGAATTCCATATTGGGTGACCTCTTGAAGGGTTAACCTTTTAAATTATCTTTCCCTTATTGCATTCTCATCCCAAAGAATGAATCCAAATATCCTTTAGTTGAGGAATTTGAACACTGGCTGATCTTGTTTTGCCAAACCTGTCCCAATAGTTGAAATTAGTGCACAAGTGAAATGTTTTCAGAGTCATCTATGACATCTCTCCCTCAATATTTCTATCTTTGTATATAGAATTTCACGTGTATCTACCTATAGTTATAGGAACATGGGCTCTTTCTTTATGTTGGTCATGTTGAATCTTATGGTTGCTTAAAGAATCGACAAACCAATTCCATTAGAAACCACTTGGTTTTGGTCATCTTAGTAGCTTGATAAGGGATCCTATGAATCCAAGCATCCTAATGTATGTGAACATCGGGAATTATAAATAGATAGCTCCCCATTCCCTTACTTCCTTCCAAGATTCATCTAAAATTCTTTGGTTATATAATTTTTTATCAAATAAATATAGGAGAATTGTAAAGAAAACATCATTTACTCTCTAAAAGTGCTTAGGACCCTCTTCCATTGTGAGTTGGGGATAATAATCATATATTTGAACTGTGTTCCTAGATCCCTTTAGAGTTAATCTTGGATAAGGCCTCATACTCGAGGTTATGTACACAACGCAGAGGTCATGAAGAAATTCTCGGAGGTTAGAACATCATACAATTAAAAGAAGATAACATTGCTTATGTGTTCATCCCATCGAATGAGGTCCTTATTTCTCTTAATAGTGGAAATGTAAAGGTACATCCACTCTTGAAAATACCTAGAAGAAGGAAGACTCGTAACTCTTCTCGGAGTGCAATGATATCATTTAATTTTTGAATGAATTCTGACCGAGGAATCGTATTTAGGAATCTAGATAGCAAACTTTTCATTTTAGATAAATAGATTTTTATCATGACCTTTGTGCAAGTAGCATTCTTTGTAACCCAATGCTAGAGAGCATAATCCAAGGAGATAGTGGCATACATTTTGACATCAAGGATTTTTAGGAGGTCTTCAAACAAATTAATTTCCAAGTTGATCACCATTGTGCCATCCTTATCCTTTATTATACATGAAACCTTATCAAAATGTGATGCGGTAGCAAGCACAAATTTGGTACATTGCATGGATTGGGGAAATGTGGCAGAAATGGAAAGCCCACTATCAAAAATGGCTTACATCCATGGTTTCTTATTTAGAGCCTTGAGTCTTTCCTAGAATTTGGGCATGTCAATATGTCCTAAGTTTGTATCCCCGATATTGTCTATATCGGATGAGATACTTGAAGGGGGTGTTGCCCCTTGATGTCCATATTTTATTTTTCTTTCCCCTTAGATGAAGATCCAGGACATTTTCCTATTAAAAAAACTAGAAATCAAATCATGGCGAAAATGTATCCTTTCAAAACAACCTTGTAAACCCAACATTTACTTTTGAAACCTCGACGTTTGAAGTTTTGAAATCGAACTTGAACCCTATTTAGCAGCTCTAAAAATTCAAAATAGAAAATTCTAAAATTTTGAGATCCGACAGTCTAAAATCATAATTCTACGCCTTCCCTACAACTCGTACTCCCAAAACCCCAAAATCCAAACCTCTCAAGTTCTAAAAAACTTAAAAAGTTCTAAAATGTCGATACTACGAAACTAGAACCTCTGAAGTTTTGAAGTGGTGAAATTTCTAAATCTGAAAATAGAAACCCTCCAAACTACTGATATTGCTGAAACTTGAAGTCTGAAATGGAGAACTTCCGAAACTATAAATGGAAACTCCTGACTTACAATGTATTTGTTGATTTTTTTTTCTTTTGTACATGGAAATTAACTCATGTGAAGCTGCATTATTTCTCCGAAAACATTTCCTTATTTGAAAACAACCTTTCCTTGTTCTTTTCAAGAGCTTGAAACCTTGGTTTCAAAAACAACAAAAATACCTTAAAGAAAAAGTCATTAATTTAAAATTTGAAGATAAACTCTCGGGAAAACACAATGAAAGAAAAAAGAGAGGTACCAAAATTCCAATTAAAATTATAAAAATAAAACCCTACAAAAACCCTAATCAAAAGGAAAAATGAAAACAAAACTTGCAAACTTACCTAAAACCAATTAGAAAATATGGAAAATGCTTCAAAAATGCCAAGGGGTACAATCGGGTTCCGAGGTATGTAGGCATGTCGAGTACTACTTTGTCCCATAAAAAATGATAAATAAAAACTCATCCTTTTATAGAAAAGTAAAAATTAATTACCCCTGATCTGGGACATGTGGGTAGTTGTTCATTTATATTCGTTGGGGTTATGAAGTTCAGAGGTCAGTGTACAAGTTGCATGTAAGTTACACATTAGACTCAAAGTCCAAAATACTACTCATAATTCAGGTTTTGGATTTTGGTAGTCGGAGTGCAAGTTACATGCAACTTTCACTTCAGAGTCTAGAATCTGAAATGGTGGCATGGAATCGGACTTCAGAACTTGAAGTACAGGTTATATGTAACTTGCACTCTCAGTTTTGAATTTTGGTTCCAAAGTCAGAGATCCAATGAAAAAACGATGCTAAGGCAAAATTTTAAAACAAAATTTGTGAAAAAAGTGAAGAACATATTTTGTAAGAATTTTTTCAAAACCCTCCTAAGAAGGGTAACTTGTAAGGTTAACATTTTTAGTGGCCTCTCGGGGATGCTTTCCTGCTAAGCATTAGTACAATAACTTGAATTAATCCATTGGCTACATGATTGCTTGACCTCAAAACATCCGAATCAAACACAAATAGAAAAAACAAAACCAAGAAAAACAAACAAAATAAACAAAACCTAACAAAGTGAAATAAACAATGTGCAAAGCACTTGGAGGAAATAAACCTAGACTAATAATGTATAATATGAAACATTCTCAAAAATAGTTCTTGAGATGTATCTCATTTACTGGAATGGGCAAATGCTTCTCCATTGAGTCTGGATAGCAAAATGAAATTGTCTCTTTACAACTTGTAATGATGTATGGCCCACTCCAGAGAGTGTCAAATTTTGTGTGCATCCCTGGATTGGCCCTATCTTTACCCCTTTGAGGACCAAATATCCTTCTTTAAAGGAATAAGAATTTCTTTCTTATCAAAATTTTTCTTCATTTGAGCTTGATGTAACTCCAAGTCTTCATATCCTTGTTCTTTATTTCTTTTAACTCCATCAACTCAACAAACCTTACCATTATAGGATCACTTTCCATAACCTCTAGCTGATGTGCTAACTCCAAAGAGGGAAATTCCAGAGATAAAGGAAGTTTTTCCTCCCTACCATATACAAGCATGAAAGGGGAATTCCCTATGGCCATTTTTGGCATGATCCTATCTACCCATAAGGCAGTCTTAAGTTGCATATGCCAAATCTATTTTTATTCCCCATTGTACACTTGATGATCCGTATGAGGTTATTATTGCTAGACTCATCCAAACCATTACCTTATGGCTAATACTTAGATGAATTTTTCAAATACACTTCATTCTTGACAGCCCACTCACTGAGTTTAAAACCTAAAAGGGCATGGCATTATCTAAAATCACCATGAAAGGGACACCAATCTTGTCATTATACCCTCTAGAAATTCTAGAACCTAATTTTCATTTCCTTCTTTTAATTCTATAGCTTCCGTCCATCGATCAAGTGAAGTAATATGTTGTTTCAATACCCACTTATGTCCATCATTGATAGAGGATTGATCATTCGATAAAATATAACCCCCATTGAACAAAGGGTTGATATTCTGAATCGGATGAGGGGAAGATCATCTAGATTTTTTCTTTTCTATGAATAAGGCACATTATCTACATCTTCTTACCCATTCATGGGCATCTTTAAATAGATCTATCCAAATAACCATATCCCTAATAATCTTTCATAGCAATGGTTTTTTCTAAGAAGTGTCCTCTCGACAAACCATTATGGAATTCTTCCAGTATTTTTTCAACTTTTTCTAGTCCTATACATCAAGAGGAGGATGTCATTCAAATCTACAAAAAATTACACCATCTACGAGAACATAAGGAATGGACTAAAGTCAGAAACTTCACCTTTGGGTTCTATCTAAGTCAAGAGGATATTCTCCTAATAGAAGAAAATTCTTCATTTTTGATAACCAGTCAATAGGAAGTATCTTCTTGAGGATGATTATGAAACACCATGTCTCCTTTGTCTTTTGATTCCAAATCAACCAAGTTATTGGCATAAACCCTTCCCTCTGACTAACTTGGTTACCTTAATATGCATGTCATACTCCATGACCTTGGTGATCCATCCAGCTCTCATTTCTCATTCATATCCTTATTCAACAAAAAATATTTGACTCCTGGATGTGACACCATCAACTGTATCTTATTATTGGATAACATATGTTTGAATTTCTTTAATCCTCAAATGACAAAAAAATTGTTTCTCAACAAACGAGTATTTGAGCTCATAATATTTAGGGACTAGCTGAAAAAAAATTGGTTGTTCCATCAAATCATCATTTTGTTGAGTGAGAATTCTGAAATGATTTCTTATCATGCAAAGGCATAGAGGATGAAATCTTTATCATACCTGGGGTTCACCAATGTAGGAGCCTAGGAAATAGTTGTCTTAATAGCTTCAAATATTTCTTTCCCTTATTTGGTCTAGCTAAAGGGTGTATTCTTTTTCAACATGGTTGTTAATGGTTTGGCCAAGGCTACAACTAAGGTATAAACCTCCTTAAAAAGTTAATGGTTCCTAAGAAAATCAGAAGGCCTTTCTTATGGCTTGGAAGGGATAGAGCCAAGATGGTATGAATCCTTTCTAGGTCAATAGAGAGTCCTTCCACGAAATAATATATGCCCTAATAATTTTCCTTCATGAACCATAAAAATGCACTTCTTGGGATTTAGTGAGACCCAAATTCCCTGCACCTCTTAAAAACCTTTTCCAAATGGTTATGTGGTCTTACTGCATGCTTTGGAATACACTATTATGTCATCAAGATAAACAAGGATCATGTCATTTATTATCCCTTTGAAATCCATATCCATAGCTCGTTGGAAAGTCACCACGACATTACATAACCCAAATGGCATCTTATTGTAGGCATATGTGCCCCATTTAGTAGTAAAGGTCATTTTGAATTGATCTTATTCCTTAACCAAAATCTGGTTATAGCTTGAGTAACCATCAAGTAGTGAAAATCTTTTGTTTGTGCCACTATTTGGAGAATATTCTCCATATATGGAAGAGGGTAATGATCTTTTACAGAGGCTCGTTACAATTCTTTGAAGTCCACGCATAGTCTGATTTCCCATTCTTCTTTCTAATCGAAACTAGATTAGCCACCTAGGAATAATGTTTGATTGGGAAGATGATACTAGCTTCAATGAGATTTGAAAGCTCTTTCTTCATAAGTGGTTCAATTTTGGGGTTGACCGATCTCTTTGATTTTTCCAAACTGGCTTAGCATTTGGGTCAAGCTCAATAGTGTATTGCATCAATCCTAGATCAAACCATGAATATATTCATAGCTCCATGTAAATATATCACTATACTCTTGACAAAGACCAACAAAAGCTTATTTTTCTTCTAGAAAGCACACTTTCCCAATCTTTAGAAACCTATCTTCCACAACCTGAACTTGTTCAAAATCATCTTCTTTAATTATCATATTGGCACTTTGTCTTTTAACTTGATCATCCGAATTGAAGATTGATTCAAGAGTGACCAGACCCTTCAGAAATTTATTGGTTTTCAACTATATAATTTGATCATTATATACTTCAAAAGCTTGATTGGTTCTTTAAAGAGAATTTAGCTTCCTCTCAGAAAAAAAAAAAGAATAATCTACTTATCACTATCAAAAACTTGCCAACTACCTGCATTATTTAGAACTTGTCGTCTAATAACCATTTTAATGTATTGTCATTCATCCTTCATGATATCAATAGGCACATCGTACTATGAACCCACCATTGCAAGCCTATCTGCATCTTGATTTTGATTCCTAAGAACCGCATGGATTCCAAAGGCTTCAAATTCCTCGATCAAATCCCACACCCTATTTTTGTATGACCTTAAGAGATCATTTTTTGATGCACTTTGGGATCTCACCTGATGCACGACAAGCTCACTGTCTCAAAAAAACATCTAATGATTTGATTCCCTTTTTCTGAGCCAACTGGATTCCTTACACTAGTGCTTCATATTTGGCTACATTTTAGTGCAAATGAACTAAAGTCGAAAGGAAAGAAATATTTATCACCTTGTGGAGAAATTAGCATAACACCAGCACCTGCTCCATTTTTTCTCCTTGACCCATCAAGAAGAGTTGCCACAATCCTTCATGATCATCCCGAGTCTTGAAAAGGTGAGGAATAATTGTTCCTTCTTCATGGATATAATAAGTTCCTAAACTAGTTTCTTCTAATGTCAATAAACCAACTTCTTCTAAAACCAATGCTTCAATGTATGGGTCAAATTTATGTCTCATGCTTACATCATCAAGTACAATATCATGTACTTCTTCCACAGGAGTGGTGGACTCATGATCCACAACTTCTTCTTCTTGGTCACATATGGTATAATTTCCATTGATGGTGCTGGAAATATAAGGCTCAACATGATTTTGACAAATTGGTTCTACCCTTATAGTTACTTTAGTCCCATACCTAGTCCTGAGGAGCATTTGGGACCAATCAAGTAGATAAATACCCACCCATTTTGGCAATGAAGTCTCTAGATAGACATATGGAAAATAAAGGTGGAAGATCAATGACTAATATTAACTGGGTAAATGACAAGATTAGACACACATGAATAGTAAGATTGAGATTTTGATAACTCCAATAGTTTGAATTGATGTGCCATCCAATCAAACAACTCCCTTGGATACCGACATATACTAAATACCCAACACATTTACAATCTATTGTTTTAGGCATTATAGAGATGTTAGTGTTGGATTCAATCATATAGTTGTGTACCAAGTGATTACCAATGATCAAATAAATGTAGAATGGTGGTGGATTATTAGTTTTAGCAAAAAAATTCCTTCGATTGACACAATCTAGTAGCATTCAATGCCCCTTGCTTGGCCAATTCACTAGGTGTACCAAAACTTTTTAGAGATTCCTGCAATAGATTTCTCTGAGAAGGAATCGAAAGTGCTTCCCACATGGTGACATTTAAGTTGGTCTTCTTCATTTTTTTGACAATATTGAAAGGGATACTTCCTACCCTACCAATATTTCTTTGAGCATTGGTATCTTCTTTCGGAAAATGGGCATTTGGTATTGTAACATTAGAATAATTTTATTTCCTTGTGACCTAACTAGCCTAGGTTTTTGGAACTTATTCCCTATGTCTTTGTTTACAACCACTTCGAATGAGGGTTGAGAAGTAAATGTATGACTAGAATTTTGTTGCTGGAATTTTATTGCTCTCTATTTTGGCCGAGTATTAGCAACTACTTGATGTAGATTCTATATTAAATCCACAAAAATCCTCCTCCTTCCAATTTAAAACAATGTGGCTTATTCTAATGTTTGAGATTGATCAACCTCTTCTTGTGGAGGGGATTATGTTGGTTATTCGGAAAGCATGGATATGCTCTGGACCATAAGAGCTTGACTAAGTACTTTGTTATGACATAGGTTATGATTATGTGGCGAGAGAGAAAGGGTAACACTATTCATAATCTTGGACCAAGTTTTTTGTACATGGACAAGGGAGCTCTAAAGGAACTAGCCGCAAGGGGAGCCTTAACATTATGGCTTTAACTTTGGCAAACTTGGTTTTGAGCTTGGTTTTATTATGAGAGGGCTATATGTTGGATTGATACTTGCTAGTTCTGGGGTTGATAAGGACAAACATATTGGGATTGTTTCCTCTTAAGAGCTACCAATTCATTTCCAAAAGTTTGAAGCAACGATTTAACCTCATGAAGATAATTTGATGGGGTAGATGTAGATGGATCTGGTTGATTGGGCATGGAGGAAAAGAAGAGATAGTTGGTTGATTAGTGGGGAACTTGGGATACAGAGGAATTGGTGGTCTTGGTGTTATTTTCCCAACTCGGATCAAACAATTTTCAACTCGTATGGTAATATCATAGGCATCAAGAAACATTACTCCGCCCATAAACTAGATCATGACCAAAACATCACTATTTAAAGCCCTTAAATATTACAAAAATTTATTAGTTAGGGAAGGCTTTATCGATACTGGGATCCTATTCCAAGTTTTCTAGAATCAAAAATTGAAATCTCCCATGAACTCTTGAGGATCTCTCTTTATGGTGGTTAATTATTCCATGAGTGACAAGTAATCACTCTTATCCTCAAATATTTTGCAAAGCTTCTCTCCTAACTCATCCCAGTTGCATACAAGTGTCACTTAGACCCATCAAACCATTAGAGTGTTTTTCCCTTAAATTAAATAGAAAGAAGTTGACTACAACATTGTCCTCAGTGACATTATGAACCACACAGATGTTAGCCACATCTGAATGTGTTTTATGGGAGTGATACTTGTCTCCCTTGTGTAGAAGGGTAAACTCTTGAGTGTAGTCTCGGGTATAACATCATATTGAGCTAGTGTAAGAATAATAACATCATTAAAAGAAGAGAAAGCTTGAGCTCGTACTTGTTGTCATAGTGGCAAGTGGTTGATTTTATCTTGGTGGAGGGAACCTTCTAAAAGGAGGTGTAGAATGACCTCTACAAGATGATGATGAAGCTTCACCTTTTCTTCTCCTCGGAGGAGACAAAGACAATTCAATATACCATTGAATTCCTTTCTTTAAAGAATATCTTGTTTGAATTCTTCACATAAGTTAACACACTGAATCTCAAAATCTAGAGATGTGGAGTCATCAGGTACACCGATTTATGCAAATTCCAGGAGGAGTACCAACTCTTAGTTGGTCCCACCGAGCATGCCAAAAATGTTGTCACATGGATCACACACCCATTGAATCATTAAGTGATCCATTGCAACATGGGAACATCCCTAAGGTATGTGGCATTGGATCCTTGGCATGAACCTCTAGAGAAGGTTGACTTCCTACTAAAATATGGGCATCCGATGTAAGATCACAAATACATATAAGGAACTAAAGCATTCACAAATACATATAAGGAACTAAAGAATTCACAAATATTCAATGGATCATTTAAATGCACAACATATTAAATATTCAAAGGTAAAATATTGTTCTAAATATATTGAGGCTAAATATTGTTTCTTGGCTCTCCAAAATGATAGAGCCTCCTTAAAAATAAGATCTAAAAGTCCTTAAAACATAATGTATCCTCTTATTTATAGACTAAGAGGGATGAGAAATTATAGCTCTGGCTCTTAACTACTACATACTAAAAATAGAATGCATTTATACTTAGGGAACAATCTCCCATGAAAATAGAAAAATAGTTACACATGTTTGACTAAGTCAAACCCTAGAACTTCCATCGGTATCACATTTTGGTGTTGTACAAAAAAACCTTGTTCTCGCATGGGTGAAATTCGATGTTTCGTGCCACCAACAACTTCAAATGATGGAGGGATTAGGACCTCGATGTAGATGTGGATCTACAGCGCAAAGAAGTTAGATCTACAAACTGAAATAGATAGGATTAGGTAACAATATGCGGGGTTTCCCAGATAGTGCTGGTTCCAAGAGGATTTTAACTCCCTTGGAGGATTTCAACCCCATGTTTAGAAAAATAATAATAGATCATGAACAACGGTTATTATGTAGAAATAATGAAATACAAAATGACAAGCAACCGAAATGACAAGGAGAATTAGCTTGTGTTATGATATGGAGATGAAACAGGCATCAAGATGGCTCATAACAAACAATGTAAAGATTTCTTCTTCAAAGTTTCAAAACTTAATTAAGCTCTTTCTTATCTCCTCTCGGGCTTAAGTCCAGTTCTCCTTTATTTCCTTTTCTAGTCCTTGAAATATGGGGGAAAACCCATATTTATAGCTTGGAGGTGAGGTTAGATTGGGGTTAACAAGTAACTAGGGTTGGGTAGAGTAACTCGAGTTAAGAGATATGATGTGATCATGTGGGGACCACAATTTGAATTATTAGATGGAGTGGGGAGCATGATTGACATGTTAGGTGAGATGATAGATTCCATTTGAAATTTATAAAGGGGTGTCAGATGGGTATATTAATACCCATGGATTGAATAATTTGTGAGAGATGGGGATAATGCCAAAATCATAATTATCAAATGGGTCCACATGGAGCCCATTTGATAATTAATTAAATAAGGTGAGAAAATAGATGGGATTTCATTTAATTTAAGAAAAAGAAAAGTGAGAATGGAAATTGCATGAATGTGAGATGATGGAGGGGTTATACCAAAAATTGGTGTCTACATTTTCCCCTTTTTGTTGAGTGGTTTGCGATAGCAAGCCATGAGAAAAAAATAAAAAGGGTTAGATGAAATATGTGTCCGAGGATGGATAAAGATATGACCAAAGGAAATATCCCTCAAGAAAAAATAAATATTGCAATAACAATGAATAAAAATATGGCGGTGACACCAAAATCACATCGGTAGAGGAAAATTATAGGTCTTAACGAGATAGACAACAATGTTCTACAAACTAGTGAGTGGGTGAAGACCACTGCAGTATGGATGTAAACCAAGATGACCAATGGGTCATAAGAAAAACATCAAAATATGTGCAACTGAATGCGAAAGATGTGTGCAATCATTTTTCTATGAGGAATCGTGTGAAAAAAATCATGTGTCCACAAAAGGGACAAGGATGAAGATAATGATGCTCCAACACGACATGAGAAGGATACAAAGTGAGTTATATGCATTGACAAGTACAAGGATGAAAATGTTCCCCAACATAAGACATAGATGGATGTTGAAATAAGATATCCCAGGGGAATAATCATAAATGTGGACATGATGAGCAAATAGGATAGAAGGGTGAAAAAAATGCCTTAAAAGGGTGATAAATATGATGGTAATCATGTTTCATAGGAAAGATGCATAATTTTTAGCAAATTAGAAAATGAAAAGAAAAAGTAGTTTGTTTCTTTGATAAGTAGGATAAGAATTCAACATACTTTTGTGAAAAAACAAAAGCAGAGAAAATATTCATGGAAGATAAAAAGATCAGATAAGTGATGGCCGTTATGGTATCTTCCAAGACAAAAATGTCAAAGGAAGATGGGAAGAGATTCTTAGAAATGGATATGATGATGTCCTTGCAGAGGACTGATGAAGATAAAAGATGTGACAGGGTTCTCAAAAAGAGAAGAGGCAATGCTGCAGAGAGATAAAAAGAGAACGGGATGTAATGGATTGATGGTGGTACATAAACGGAGAAACATTGGCATTGACGTGAATGCTAGGTGTGAGGGATGTTGAGAAAGAGAAAAGGGAATAGACAGGAGGATTGGTTGATTATGAGAAGAGTAAGAAAGACCGAATGTGAAGGAAACAGGGGTATGGAATAGAGGGACGGAAAAATGGAGGAGGAGGAGAAAATAAGGAATGAAAGGAGAGGTATAAGATAACAAAGAAGGATTATAGAGAAGGGGGAAATGAAGAAGGACAAGCAAAGAGAAGATAAGAAAAGGATAGAGTAGAGGGTGAAATTATGAAAAGAGAGAGAGTTATTTAAAACAAAAGGTGTGAAGGAGGATGAAGTAGAGGAAGGTAGAGAGGTAATGGAAAATGAAAGAGATGATAGAGAAAGAAAATTGAAGGAAACAAATCATAGTGAGGAAATCCAAGGAAAGAATATGGAACTGACCACATGGAAATGCATGTGGATGATGAGATGATAAAGGAGATGGGACAATGCTGAAGAGTTAGGTTATCAATGGGGAAGTAAGAAGGAAGTGTGAGGTGAAATGGGGAGAGAGGAAATAAAGAGGAAGTGAAATAAGACAAGGATAAGAAAGGAGGAGAAGAAAACAAATAAAATTATGCATAAGGAAGGAAACCAAGAATGGAGATATTTGATAAAGAGTGAGAAGCATAAGGAAAGTAAAGAGAATTTGAGGGGAGTAATGACATCATATTGGAAAATATTTGGAGATGCATGAGATGAGGATAAGTTGATGACGAGAAAATAGAGAGAGGGTGCATGATGAAGACAAGTGAAGAAATTGGCAAGGAAGAATGAAATATGGAGAGATGCGAGAGTTAAAAGAAAGGAAGGGATAGGAGAGGCAATGCTAGTGAATGGGTGTTAGGAGAAATCCACCGATAATGACCAAGTGGGAAAGGATGGGATAAAATATGAGACAAGGCATAAAGTAAATTAATAATGGAATGGAAAAAGCTAATGAAGTTATGTTAGGATAAGTCCCCTGATAATGATCAGAGGGCACAAAGGAAAGAAGGAATGAAGATAAGATGGAGGGGGTCAAAGAAAAGGATTCAAGCTATGCTAAATGGGGATGAATGATTTTTAGGAGACGTCCATCGATAATTATTAGTATGAAACATAATATGATGATGAAATAATGTTAGGAGATGATCAATGACAATGATGGGTAAGTATGGAGGTAGATATGTGGGAGAACTCTAGAAGATGGAGTGGAGAGAGTAAATAAAGGAGGGATAACGATGTGTAGGAAGATGAAGGTGAGGAGAGGATGCAATGGATGAGAATGAATGAGAGAAAAATGAAGAAACAAGACACAAATGAATGGGAAAAGCAATGGTTAAGTAAGATTACCTAAGCAGGGATGATGGAGATGAAAAATAGACAAGTAGAAAGTGGTGTTTATGAGAATGAAAGAGGAGGTGAGAGGATGTGATGATGGGGAATGATAAGAAAATGTAGATGGTGAGAATGTGGAGTGGTGGGTGAGTGTAAATGATGATCATGCTTAAGAGGGACCTTTAAGTAAGATTTCCATGCCAAAGGAGGAGTTAAGTAAGATCACCAAACCGGCAGTGACGATATGGAAGGAGAAAGACAACATTATATTGGATATAGGTGTGGAATGGTTGGTTGGAGTGGATGAATATGATGAGAGGTGGAGACATAGAAGATGAGGAAGATATGATGGGAGGTGGAAGGGTCAGATGGAAAACCATTCTTAAGAGGAACTCTTAAGTAAGATTTCCCTGCGATGGGGATGGTTAAGTAGGATCGCCAAGCCAAAGAAGAAGAATGATGAAAAGACTGAGTGGTGTATACCAAAATGGAATAAGAGATGAAAGGAGGTGATATGAAAGATGATAACAAGGAAACAAAGGAGTGTGACATGAGTGGATGAAGGAATATATGTAGTGTAGATGGAGAGTGTAAGGGCAATCCTTAATTGGGATGCCCACGTGGTGGGAGTGATGATGCAAGAGTGTCAAGTGGAAAAGGAGGAGCAAAAAATATTTGTGGTGGTGATTGTCATCCGCTGAAAAGAGGAAATGGTGGAGAAGCTTCTACAACGGGAGGATCTAAGGAAGAAGATATACCTTAACTAAGATTCTCTGGTTTTATGGATGGTTAAGTAAGATTGTCAAACTAAAAGCGGAAGAGTGAAAGGGAAACTCAAGAGGAAAGATAAGTAAGATATCTAGCATGGTGTAAGGGGACAAAAAGGTGAGAAAGGATGATGTGGAGACAAATGGGGATGAGTGGAAATGGGGAGCAAAGAGAAATGGATCAAAGACATTATTGAACATGTTGGGAGATAGGAGTTGCAGATAACAAACCTTGAGAAGGATCCTCAAGTAGGATTCGGAAAATGCAACGACAATCAAGTAGATCTCACAAACTGAAAAGTGTATTTGCAGAGCATTCATGGATATTATGGATTATATACATTCATGTGTGAAATTTGATGTGATTTTGATAAAGATTACCTTGATGAGATAAAAGGAACATAGTTATAGCAAGGGCGTACATTTAAACTATGTTTCGAACTAGATTAGAGATAAACAAGAAAGGTTACCACTCAAGGCATTACACTTGTAGCCAATAGTAGGTGTTAATACATAACCAACGATAGTTAGTTATACCAAAATACCATGAGGTAAATATGGATGAAAGATGCTCATAATCCTAATGTTGACATGACAAAGGGATTGAGAGATGTAACTTGTACTTGGGGAGAAGGTTCTCCCAAGGTGGTGTTCCTTACGTCTATGCCCCAGCTCTAGGAAGGGGAAAGAACAATGGCATAAAAGTTGATCAATGCGGGAAGCTTTCAAAAATGTTGATAAAATGAAGGCTAATCAATGTGAGAAACCTTCTAGGTGACATAATAACAGAGTATCCATCCTTCGAGGGTATGGTCTAATTTATATATAACATGGATGGCAATAATAATATGATAGTCGTCCTTTAAGGGATTGGTCTATTTCCTTTTATTTTGCTTTTATTTTTATTTGTATGCTTTATTTTTTTCTTTTTCTTTTTGCATGAACATCTGTCCTTTGAGGGATCAATCTATTTTTGATAACTTTGATTTTTCCTTTTACATACATGAATTTTAGCTTCTCATGGGGGAGAGCTTGGAATAGTGAAGTAGACCACTTAGGAGGGGATAATGAATGTACAAGAGACACTTTGGGACCCTTTGCATGGTTGCAATAGGAGAATGAGAAGGTGATGGATGTAATGGTTATGGGGTCATATCAAAGTAGTGAAGGTAGACCACATAATTCAGATCATTACAATGAAAAATGGAAGGGGCTAAGGATGGAGGAATAATCTAAGGATATAACTAAGTGCTCATTAGTAGATATGCTAATAGTAGACTAGTCACAAGTGTAATGCATTAAGAGGTTATGTCTCTCTAGTTTACCACCAAGAGAGGGAAGACAGTGAAGTTGCAATAAGATGAGATGATAGACAAGTAGGAAATAAAACTATCCTAAGGAAACAAAAATATGACCACAACGGTGGATTTTGATGAAAATAAATGGTGCCCCAAGAGAGACACAAATATAGAAAAACAATCATGGCCTCAAAGGAGGACTTGATGAAATAAACAATTTCCCAAAAGAGACACAAATGTAGCCACAATGGTGGACTTCATGAAATAGATGGTGCCCCAAAAGAGGCATAAATATAGCCATAATGGTGGACTTTGGTAAAAAGGTCCCTTAAATAGTTTAAATTGGATGAATCCTGAAGGAGGACTTGAAACAATATCAAGAGGAAGTCCCCTAGACATAATGGGATTTGTACGAATGATGTGCTCAAGGGCGAGGGAATTTTGTTCCCCTAATGAGTTAAATGTGAAGGAGTTAAAGGATGTGAAAGAGTTTATATGAGATTGTTTTAGATTTGGATGAGATAAATGATCGGAGACCACAAGTGTGCTTAGAAAGATAGATAAGTATTGATGAACAATGGAGGGCATTCCTTAGGAGGAATAACATGGGCTAGAAGGATATTAAGGGATGATATGGATGGAGAATATGGTGAGACCCAACAGATGGGATATGAATTGGATTCAATGTAGATGAGAAGGAAATTTCCCTAATGAGGAAATCATCTTTCTCAATAAGATTGTGACAATTATCTAAATGCCTTACAATGTTTTATTTCACGGCCCGATGTACGATGATAAGTACAACTGCAAATTAGGATTGAACCATGATGGCTTTAGGACTATAGGGGTTAAAGGATTATAATGGGAGGAAGTGTGATGGTAGATATTCGAGTTAAATGTTGAAGGATATTTGCATAAGACCCCATTGAAGTGTCATGGGGAAGGTAACTCTTGTGGGTTTTGATAGGATATTTCAGCTTGGAGTTAGGAAAAAAGTGGATGTAGATTGGATGGGGGAATTTCATGTCTTGGAGAACAAATCAAATTTGGTTAAAGGATTGTATTGTTTGGATGTGGATTGATTATTGAAATATGTTGTAGATGGAGATATTGATCCTAAAATAGATGTCATGGCATTGGATTGTTGAGGAAGAGGAAAATATGAATGTTTTCGAGGATGCGTAGGGGACTATCGGGATGTTTTCCACGAGCCTTAGACTTCAACCGAGAATATTTACCTCTAGTAGGGATGATAATAATCTCAACCGGAGGATCTGATAGTGGTGGTGTGGTTATTAATGGAGAAAATGTCCTAAAACAAGATGAGGATGTTAATGGAGAAATAGGTGTTTGTATGATGCGATTAATGATATCTATGTGAGATGTGGATTGTTTAGGTTTTGGCATGGGAAGAGTTGATTTTGTAGAGGGAGAATGTAAACCATATTTATTTGATTTAGGTGGATGTGTTGGTTCAGTAGATGTTTCAAAGGGTATCTTTGATAGGTTGTACGATCGAGAGGATTTGTTGGTGTGATAGAAAAATTAGGTAAAGAGTATTGGGTAACATTAGGTGATGTGGCCATGGGAAAAGATATAGGTAAAGATGTCAAGGTAGAGATAGGTGGACTTGTTGATATGATAGGTATATAGGGGACAGTTGGCATAGATAAAGATGTAGGCATATTTGGAAGATTTGGAGATGTGGGTGGTGTGATAACCGATGGAGTAGACCTTATGGGTAATGTAGCAAATGCAGGAGTATTTTCGGTGTAGAAGTAGATGGGACTGGTTGTTTCATAAATGTTTTGAGGGGTAAGAATTATATGTTTGCTAATGGGGTTGATGTCGAAGGTGGGGTTGTAAGGGTGCATGTAGTAGAACATAGTTTAGTTGGGATGGTTGTGGAGATAAGTGATGTAGGTGTAGTAATAGGTGTGTTTGATGAAGATGTGGGTGAAAAATAGATGGGAGAGATGTAGGGATGTGTGTGGATATGAGTGGGGCCTCCAATAAGTGCTAAGGATGAATCTAATGTGGTAGATTAATGGTATGTTTGAAGTGGTAGTAGTGGATGGTATAATCAAATTTGATGTGGATGTGATAAGGATAGCAGAAGGTGTAGGTTCAGGATAGGTAGTGAAAGTTGAGGTAGGTATGACAAGTTCCACATAAGGGATGGGAATAATGTCCACTTTACAAATATGCGATTTGGTGATAAGATACATAGATCTTGATTGAGAGTGTCAATCATATAAGCATTCAATACAAACAAAGGATGGAAAGAGTCACACTTGCATTTGTTGGTGGTTGATTAGTTTGTGCATTGGAGGTATCAATTTATATCCCCTTGATTTACTAGTTGTTGGACATGATATTTGAAGGAACAACATTTCTCAATGTCGTGACTTTAAATCAATGATATTGACAATAGTGGGCTTTGTGGTACCAAAAGGTTGGCTTGTGATTTTTCCACTGATCATATGGGAGGAAGTTGGATGGAGTTTATGTTCATCAACTTGTCAAAAACAGATTTATATGATTCTCTAAAACTTGTTAGTGCGAAAATCACGCCCACCATCCTCATTTGTGGAGGTGGGGAATTCATGTGATTACACAACATGGGACCATACCTCTCAAGTTGTGGGACTTGCAGCACGAGATGGACCTCCGAGAAAGTCAATTTTTGCTTCCTAATGTACACTGCCACAAGCTACTCCCATGACACACGCGGAAGAACCTAATTATCCTAATCTAACCATTCCAAGGGGACACAAGATTGAAATATCCTACACTAGAGTGATACATAGTTTTCTATGATATCAAGAACGTGTAAATCCGAGTGGAGAGGTGAGCAGAGATAGGGTGGATCATAAACCATGGGCACAAAATTTCAGGTGAAAATGATTTCTAAACTTTTTAAACATAGCTCCAAGATCCTGTAATAAACATCAAAATTATGCATTAATAATACTCTCTCCTCTACAACCCAGGTAAGTTTTCCAACAAAATTATTCAAGGATGGACAGATGCATCACGAAATAGAGTTTATTGCTCCAAAATGTTACACAAAGCACCATCATGGGCCAATAGGTAAGAAATGCCATTACAAAGATTGGGAGGAGGCTTAGGCGGGGTCTTTTTATTCTACCCTAAGGAAGAAATATAAGGGGGGCAAGAGAAACAACGACCAACCATTTGAATGTGCCCCTCCATTACAATATATAGGAAGAATAAGAGAGTGTCCAAGGAAAAATTTGAATACTACTCTAACCTCACCCTTTGAACTATGCATTAAATCTTGTTTTGAAAGATCAACCACCAATATTAATGCCTCCTACAAATCCACCCCAAATTTGTCACTTCTAGTTCCCCATTGGATCAAATCGAATCCGATCTGGTGGTTGGAGAAATCAAATTCTACTCGTTAATGTATTAGAAGACATTTTCCCATTTTTCACCTACCGTGGACTAATTTGAAATGATATTTTATGTTTCCATGGCATAGAGGGTCCCACGCATTGTGACATTTCCAAAAGTCTTCTCCCACCCAAATTTGATTCTCCAGTCAAAATATATGGCTATTTGAATATTAGGATCGCGGGGCGCAATATTATTTAAATTTAGAGTTTGTCATACGAGGTCCATGTGGCAGCCTCACACTTCTTGGAGATTCATCCCCTTCCCTCACTCTTGAAATGGCACCCATGAGACATGTGGCGTCCTGACACGAGCTCCTTTATTTCCTTTGTATCCTACCTGAGTCCTTTTGCTTGGCGGGGACAAAATCTAACCTTGGACACGTGGAGGCTTGGCGCTTATTTGAGAACCTACCCCAAATTTTGCTCTTGATTTTTCCATGCCAAAAATTGGCACCCTCCTCTCGGCATGTCTCAATGCTTTAAATATTCACCCGAATTTGTCCCTTTTTCTTCTAGGACACATGGAAGTTAGAAAAATTTGAGACCTAAAAACATGATTTTACCTTCGAAGGAATCTATTTAAGACACGGGTGAGAATTTAATGCATGTTATCAAAATTCCACTCTATACTTAGTGATTTTTCACCCGCTCTTCTCTTTGACCTCTTAGTTGACTACTTACCACATGGAGGGCTGGCACAAGTTTAAGTCTCTGCCTTGGCTCCCATCTTGGAATTATGCTGGCCGACACTTGGAAACTTCTAGCACTTATATAATGTAGTCCTTTTTGAGGTCCTCCTGTCTTGAAGTGGAGGAAGTTTGATAGTCACTTTTCCCCACTTTGGATGTGACACGAGGGGAAGGTGTAGGTTCGAGTCTGCCTCTTAAAATTTAATCCATAGGAGGTGTTATGTTACACTTTGTAGCATTTGTTGTGTCCTTCAACATAGTCATTTTTGGGCCCACTCTAAGTCATTTGAGAGTGTTAACTTGAACCTTTTCCATTTCTTTTCTTCGATCCTCTAAAGGGGTGTCACGTGATTCCTCCTTCCTGGTGAGTGGGAAACATTCTTTTTAAAGTCCTTCTACAGGTTTTGATGGATTTGAAACACTTGGACTCACCCGACGATTGAGTTTTTTAATTTCTTCTTTGAAGGAATGACATTTGATCTTTTGTCATGACCCCTCCACTCAATGATATTTACTTAGTGGGCTTTGTGATACAAGAGGCTTGAACATGATTTCTCCAACTTATATCATATGGGGGAAGTTGGATGATCTTGCTTTACTTGTCAAATACTGAGAAAAATATGGATAACTCAAAGGTATAATTTAGATGTTGATTAACGGGATCGTTGTTGAGACCATGTGATGGATGTAGATGGGGATGAGGTTTTAATAACCATAGTGTTAGCCGCACTCTTAAACTTTCCGTTATGTGTGAATGGTTTAGATAGATTTGATTTTAGGCTTGATTGATCTTAGTTTAAGATGACCCTGCTCAATGGCATGGGTTTCAAGTTTGTGAGCCATTGTGAAAGCTTCATCAAAGGTTTGGAATGATTGGATCTGCAAAGTAGATGATATATGTTTTACACACGAATGTGAGAATAATTCAATGAGTTCAATTTGCGGAAGAGTGAAGGATAGTTGGTTTATAACATCATGCCATCATGCGACAAAGATGGGCTCATTTTCAAATTGTTGAATGGTATATAGATCAACAATAGTGGTTTTGTGTGTGATATTGATAGAAAAGTGTTCTAAGAACAACTATGCAAGTTGGTGAAAAGAGAATATGGAATGTCACGGGATATTGTTGTACCAATCCAACACGGGACCAGACAAAGACATGGGGAAAGTGCAAAGAAGTAGATCATGATCATGCACAATAATATAACATGCGTGTTTAAATGTGAGGAGATTTTTTTGGGGATCTTCCTTATTTTGAACTTAGTAAACTAGGAATTTTCCAATGAAGAGGGTAGGGTTTGATTGGAACCGACGGATGAATCGGTTTTGTTATAGATTTGTTCATAGGATGAGGTGTTCTTGGGTGCTACGGTAAGGGTTTATAAACTTGCTAACTAATTCATTAAGGCATGAATTGAATCACTCGAGGTATTGTAAGGTTGATATTGGATTGATTGTGTGGTTTGAAAAGTAGTTTGATAAGGCAAATGATGTGTTTGTGGGTGTGTAGGTAGTTCGTGAATCATCTTGATAAGATGGTTGATAAGTTTATGAATAAGATTTTTGTGGAATGGTTTGATAAGACAGGATTGATTAATTTTGGATGTGTGAGTGTGTGGGAACTACTTGGTAAGTACTAACATGTGTCATGGGTTTGGGATTGTTGTATATGCTAACTTTGAATAATAGGACATGATGTGTTGTTGAAGTTGGGTAGTTGTTGTGGTAAATGATAAATGGGGATATGTGTGTTAAGAGTTGGGAAGGTTGGAGCATATGATGGGTAGGAATGTAAGTGTGAAGAGGTTGGTTGAGATGGTTAGAAGAGCATATTAAATGGAATTGTCAAAATGGGATGTGGGTGGAATCCCACCAATTTATGAGATTGGGAGGATTGAGAGATTATGGAAGATTTTGGAGTAAGAAGTCATATATGGGGTTAGGAGGAGGCCCAAGTGTCTCTGAGAGGAGTGGGAGATGGTGGTGTGATCGGTTTAGGAAGACTAGCTTGACGAGGGATATGAGGGTTGGTGTCAAGGTGGGGACAATTTTGGATGACATGGTTCTCATGAGGTGAGACCATGAAGATACCGAGGTTGGGTGTGATGACATGGTTTTGAGTTTATTATCTTGTTGGGCGAGATCGTTGGAAGAAGTAATATCATTGGATGGAGTAGATTGTTGTTTTGTTTCGATTTGAGAGAGAGTGACAATATGTATGAAATAGAGAAACATTTGTTTATGTATGTTGTTGACAAAAAAATCAAGTAGAATATTTTTATCATCATGATTAATTACAAGATGTGAAAAGAAAAGAAAGATGGATAATGAAGGTGCCTAAAGAATGGATAAGTCTAAGGTTGGTTTCGTGGTAGTTTTGAATTGGGAGATGTCTGAGATGGTTTCCTGTTGGGTGTTTAAGTCCCAATCAGTTAACCAGGTGAGAGGAATGTTTTGATGTGTTAATTATGTTTGTGCAGTCTCAGGTAGTGTGTGATAAGTGAAATGTAGAAGGTTAAACCCTTTATTTAGGCTATGTGAGCAAAGCAGATGTAAGGTTCATTTTAGACCAAATTTGAAATGTGAATTCGATGCGTATAATCACTCAAAAAAGGAAATTATGATGAGAGAGGAAAATAGAGAAAAGCTGAGTAAAACCGGAAGCGTTTTCCATGTTATTTTATTGCATGTGGTATGATGTAAATTGAAAGTTCCACTCGGTGGTCTAGAATTCCCAGTACCCTAAAATGGCACCATTTATAATTGCGGATGAGGTCGATGAAAGTGATTTGTGTGGCATGTTTATGTTTCAATGGTTGTCTTTGACAACATAATGTTGTTGTCGTGAGGTCGTAGACATTACCCTGCAAGAAGATAATAAATGCTATTAGTTAAGGTGGTTAAGAAAAAAATGACATAAATGTCGTACATATTTTACAAATGGTGTCGTCGTAAAAAAATATAAAAATAAAATAAAATAAAATTAATTAATCTAATTAATTAACAAAATCATAGTTTAATGTTCCTATTTCATTTGAGTAAATAAGTGACGAAAATTAAATGATAGACTATAAAATAATATAAGGGAAGCAATTGAGTCGAAAAGATAGACTAAATTAATGAAATAATAGCTTATATAAAAGCTAAACTAATGAAGTGATATGACTTATAAAATATCAACTAATAAAATGATAGATATGAACTATCGTTTGTACATAATGAAACCCACAAGAATTAAAGCAAGGATGATATGAATATGAAATTCAGGATGAAATGATATGACTATAAAAGTGAAACTAACAAAATGACATGACTATAAAATCCCAACTAATAAAATGATAGATTCATCAAACCTACCTAAAGGATGAGTGGATTAAAATTGGTGGGTCATACACCACATGGATATGGCTCTTCATATGTACGATGACATAGTGTAATGAGAAATATGTAATTGACTAGGGTGCTGCGAGCATTGTTTATAAATGTGTTGTACAAAAATTATAAGCCAATTGCTAAATCATATTAGAATCTTATAAAAGAGACTGTGCAAGAGACTATATAATTGCTAAATAATTTCTATAAAGCACTTGTACAGTCACCAAATTATACTACTAAAAGACATTGCTTATAACAGGCACCATTTATAAATGTGTTCTAAAGAATTAGAAATCAATTTTGATAAAGATCTATTACTTGACGGAGAACGGTAGCTTGGGTGAATTTGAAACGAGATAGAAATAGTTGGATGCATCAAGCGTTGGAATTGTGTGATCTAAAATTAAATAGTTGATTCATATATGGTTACCAAAAAAGAGGATTCGTTGGGAGAGATGAGTGGAGCTTGAGAGTTAGATAGGAAGAGTTGAGGTGGAATTGCTCAGGGGTGAGGGGTTGATGAAGTAAGTTTGAGGTAAGTTGATTTGCATGGAGTGGGAGGAGAAGGAGAAGTGTGATTGGGGAATGGAATCGATGTGGGATGGTGTGGATGGAAAGGGATGAGAGTCATGGGGGTAGGGATATATGGTGTGAAAGTCAAGTTATATGGGTAGATCGTTGAGTATTTTGGAAAGGGGATGTGTGAAATGAATCTCGAGTGGACCTAGAGAGGACGGCTTAGCTCGGTGGATGAGAGGGAGGATGGGTTCATAGAGAGGGGGTAGGTAGGAGTCAGGGAGATGTGAGGTGGAAGAGAATAACTCACCCGAGCTTGGGTAGAGAGTCGGGGTAAGGGAATCGGTTAGGAAGTGAAGAGGGGTATGTGAGGTGAGGTGGAGAGGATGGGAATATGGGAAGTGAGCTTGGTGTGGGTGAGGTTGCCGAGAATGGGGGTGAGGATAGGTGAGTTGGAGATGGGAAGTCGTTAGGATAGTGGTGACTTGGGTTGTGGATTTTAGGAAGAGAGATTGGGTTTTTAGGAAAGTAGCTCATTAGAAAGGGAATAGTGAAAATTGTGGGAGATGAGGATATAGGTGGGAACTCGAGGGATAAGGAATGTGGGTAATGAGTGACAAGTTAGGAATGGGAGGACTCAAATGGGCTTATAAGTGGGATGAAATTGGCGAAAGTAGGATTCTAATTTTTGTTTTTATAATTTAATTTAAATTTAGTGGATAGGTGGGGGATAATTTAGGATAATAATTTTTTTATTTAATTTTTTTATTTAAATAAATAAATATAGATGTAAACTTAAGATCTTAGATATATAAGATCAAAATAGAATAAATATAAAAGATTATATATCATGTTTAATGTAAAATAAGATCTATATATACATTATGTTTACTATAAACACAGGTCGAAAAGCATGATTTGTTGAAAGAAAATATATATACATTATAAGGTTAATATTGAATAATAAAGCCAAAATTAAAATAAACACATCAATTTTAATTTTGTTCATTTCCCATGCGGGTAGTAAATAAAAACAAAGAGCATGTACCTTTGAGGTGACTTAATGATGGATTGTGCTAAACTAAGATCAAAAATATTAGACCATTTGCAAACAAGAAGTTAGAAAAGATGAGTAAAATAACAAACAAAATGACCAAATCTAGGATCTGGTCCCACCGGCGTGCCAAATGTTGTACAAGAAACGTCATTCTCACACGGTGAAAGCCGATATTGGAAGCCACTAGCAACTTCAAATGATGGAGGCCTTAGGACCTCAGATGTAAATGTGGATCTACGGGTGTAAAGAAGATAGATGTATGATACAAATAAGTTAGATCTGTAAAATTGAAATAAATAAGATTAGATAACAATATGCGAGGGTTTCCCAGACAATAGGTTCCCCAAGAGGATTTTAACTCCCTTGGAGGATGTCAACCCCCATGTCAGAAAAGATAATAATAGATCATGAACAATAGTTATCATGCAAAAATAATGAAATACAAAATGACAAGCAACTAAAATGATGAGGGATGACTTAGCATTGTGTTACGATATGGAGATGAAATAGGCAAATATTTATGGCACTCCTCATAACAAACAATGGAAAATATTTCTTCTTCAAACTTTTCAGAACTTAATTAAGCTCTTTTCTTCTCTCTCTTTAGGCCTAGGTCCAATCTCTCCTTTATTTATTTTTCGGTCCTTTTCTTTAAAATATGGGGGAAAACCCATATTTATAGCTTGGAGGTGAGGTTAGATTGGGGTTAACAAGTAACCGGGGTTGGGTAGAGTAACCTGAGTTAAGAGATATGATGTGATCACGTGGGGACCATGGTTTGAATTATTAGATGGAGTGGGGAGCATGATTGACATGGTAGGTGAGATGATAGATTCCATTTGAAATTTAGAAAGGGGTGTCGGATGGGTATATTAATACCCATGGATTGAATAATTTGTGAGAGATGGGGGATAATGCCAAAATCCTAATTATCAAATGGGTCCACATGGAGCCCATTTGATAATTAATTATTTTGGTAGGATAACAATTTGTAAATAGAGTCAAGACTAAAATATCTTTTACATCATCATATTGGTTCACCAAACTTTTAAAATGAGCAATAATCTGATCAATTGGAAGAATATCAACATTTTTGTCTAAAAATTTGTAATTGATCTTGTCAAACTCTTCTGTAATATCATCCAAGTCATCAACTACTTCAACTCATTTCTCCTCCAAATTTGATGTGACCTCCTGCAATATCTAAACTCTGAATTCCATTACTTCTTTAAATTCAAAAGGTTTTGAAACATCATCAATAACACCCTCTTTTAAAATTATATATGAGTTGACACTTCGTATTTCCTTCCAAGTTTCAAGGGCAAGTTCCAAATTATCACTTTCCTCAGTGAGGAATTCATTCATCTTTAATATGGCATCTTTCTCATCATACAATTCACTGTATAAATCAACAACTTCTTTAATCAATGGTTCTACCTCCTAATTAAATTTTCCATCCAACTCCCTATTACTCTTCCCTTATGTCCTATCTTTTTATGAGAAATAAAGATGTATCATCAAAGCTCAAAGTAATAGTGAGAATGGTAGTTTGGATAGCTATGTGATCTATGTCAAAAGAGCAATTATCTATTCAACCTTACCATAAGCTCATCCTTAGTTACTTTATCCTTATCAAACTTATCCAATAAGTTACCCAAGGCCACTTAAACATCTTTCTTTGCTCCTTCATGGGTGGATTTCCCAAGAGCAAACCTATAAATCTAATATTCCACTATTGTGATTGTTTCCTTAGTTTTTCCTATAGTTGGAGTGGCTATCTCAACAAATATTTCCCTTGTTTGGTCAACCGATAGGTTAGAAATAACTCTCGATCACTTGGCTTGTCTTTGGGGGTAGATCTATAACACTTAGATCAACAACATCAATGATGGGAACTTTCTTCTTCTATTTTGGTGTCTGTCTCGTGTAACCACACAGAATAGAAGAAGAAGATTCAAAAGACAACATGGGAATTGTTATGGTAGTAGTTTGTGAAGTTGGTAAAACTAGGGCACTAGTCACAATCACTGAAAGTGGCAATGATGTGGTAAAAATGGAGGGTAGAGTGGAAAGGATGGCCTCAGGTGTGGGTGAAATAGAAGTGGAAATGGGAAGACGGGTTACATCCTAACCCCAAAATATCTCTAGTTGAAAGAGTTGGAAGGGAAGAGAAAAATGGGCCATAGAGGGAGATGTGGTGAGAGATGTAGGAGAAGTGGGAATAGAGGAAATGGAAGACACGATCAAAGGAAGAGTGAGAGGTGGAGGGGAAAGAGGAACTAAGGATGGTGAAGATGGAAAAGATGAGGAGAGGGGTAACTATGACACTTGAGGGATATTTGGTAAAACGCTCAGATATATGACTTCATTAGATTGTAATTTAGGAGATGTGGCTCTGTTGTGGAAACTTTATAAGAACATTGTGAACCTCCAATAACAAAAGAAATCTTATGAGGCCTTGAGATAGGTTTAGGAGTTGACCTCTTCCCTTTAGATGGAGTGATATGACCCACCATTGATGTGCTTGAATAAGCTCTATGGTAAGTTTCTCTGACACTTTGGGTGTAATTCCCAAAGTTATCAACCATTGGTAGGTCTGATTTAGAATGGGACCCACCCTTTCCTTTGTGTTGCTACATTCCTTAACTCGACCAATCAATCTAAGGTAAAGGATGATTCATGACATTATTTTGATCATAAGAAGGATCTAAAACTTGTTTGTCATCCTGTAGGCCCTCGGGGATGACTGCAATTCCATATTGGGTGACCTCTTGAAGGGTTAACCTTTCAAATTCTCTTTCCCTTACTGCATTCTCATCTCGGCAATGGATCCAAATATCCTCTAATTGAGGTATGTGAACATTGGTTGATCTTGTTTTGCCAAACTTGTCCCAATAGTCAAAATTAGTGCATGGGTGAAATGTTTTCAGAGTCATTTGTGACATCTCTCCCTCAATATTTTTATCTTTATATGTAAAATTACACATGTATCTACCTATAATTATAGGAAATTGGGATCCTGCTTTATGTCGGTCGTGTTGAATCTTTTGGTAGCTTAGTAACTAACAAACCAATTCCATTAGAACCCACTTGTCCATTGGGCATCTTGGTAGCTTGACAGGAGTACCTATGAATCTAGGAATCCTGATGTATGTGAATGTCGGAATTGTAAATAGATAGCTCCCCATTCCCTTACTTCCTTTCAAGATTCATCTGAAACTCTTCGGTTATATAAAAATTTATCAAATAAATACATGAGAACTACAAAGAAAGCATCACTTACTCTCTAAAAGTGCTTAGGAACTTCTTCCATTGTGAATTGGGGATAATACTCATATATCTAAACTACATTCCTATATCCCTTCAAATTTAATCCTAGATAATGTCTCATACCCGCTATTGTGTGCATAAGGTAGGAGGTCTTGAAGAAATTTCCAGAGGTTAGAACATCAGACAATTGAAAGAAAATAACATTTTTTACGTGTTCATCTTATCAGATGAGGTCCTTATTACTCTTAATAGTTGTAATGTAGAGGTACATTCACTCTTGTAGCTCCCTAAAAGAAGGAATAACCATAATTATTATCAATAGTGTAATGATATCATTTACTTCTTGAATGAATTCTGACCGAGGAATCGTCTTTGGGAATCTAGATAGTGAACTTTTAGTTTTAGCCAAATAGCTTTTGTTGACGACCCTTGTGCAAGTATCATTCTCTGTAACCCAATGCTCGAGAGAAGACTCTGGGAGAGTGGCATAAGATTCAACACCAGGGATTTTTAGGAGGTCTTCAAATAAATCACTATCCAACTTGATCACCATTGTGCCATCCTCATCCTTTATTATACGTGAAACTTTATCAAAATTTGATGTGGCTAAAAACACAAATTAAGGGAATTACATGGATTGGGGAAATGCGGTAGTAAAGGAAATCCAACTATCGAATATGGCTTGCATTCATAGTTTCTTATTTGGAGCCTTGAGTCTTTCCCAAAATTCGGGCATGTCAATATGTCCCAAGTATGTATCCTTGATATTGTCTATATCGGATGAGATACTTGAAGGGGGTGCTACCCCTTGATAGCCATATTTCATTTTTTCCTTCCCCTTGGATGAAGATCCAGACATCTACCCTGTTGAAAAAACTAGAAATGAAAAATCGGGGACGGAAGTGTATCCTTGTAGAACAACCTTGTAAACCCAACTTTGTACTTCTAAAATCCCAAAATATGAAGTTTCAAAATTGGAACTTAGACCCTATTTAGTAGCTCCAAAATTATGAGATCCGAAAGTTGGAAATTGGAATTATAAACATTCCCTACATATTTGTACCCTTGAAAACCCGAAATTTGAACCTCCGAAGTTTGAAGTTCCAAAAAGCTTCGAAGTTTCAAAATTCCATGACTATAAACCCGAACCTTTGAAGTTCCAAGTGGAGAACTTATGAAATCTCAAAAATCCCAAAATCATAATTGTACACCTATGAGGCAGTCCTCAAAACTCCGAAATAGCAAAGCTCTAAACTATCAATATTGTCAAAACTTGAAGTCCAAAATGGAAAACTTCTAAAATCCGAAATGGAAAATCCGAACTTATGAAGAACTTTTCGATTTTTTTGTCTTTCAGACGTGGAAATTAACTTCTACAAAGCAACTTGTTTCTCTAAAATCCTTCCCTTCTTTGAAAATAACATTTCCCTTATTCTTTTCAAGAGCTTGAAACCTTGGCTTCAAAAACAACAAAAATACCCAAGAAGAGCAAACCATTGGATTAAAATTTAAAGATAAACCCCCAAGGAAAATGGGATGAAAGCAAAAAGAGAGGTGCCAAAACTTCCGATTAAAATCATAAGAAGATAAAACCCTACAAAAACCCTAATCAAAAGGAAAAATGAAAACAAAACTTACAAACTTACCTAAAACCGATTAGAAAATATGGAAAAATGCTTCAAAAATGCCTAGGGGTATGATCGGGTTCCAGAGGTATGTCATCATGTCAGAGTAGTAATTTTTCCAATAAAAAATGATGAGTAAAAAATCATCCTTTTATAGAAAAGTAAAAATTAATTACCCCTAATCGATCATGTGCGGGTAGTTGTGCATTTATTGTCTTTGTCGAGGTTTCAAAGTTTAGAGGCCAGTGTGCCGAGTTGTATGTAAGTTGTACATTGAACTCTAAAGTCTAAAATATTGCTCATAATTCAAGTTTTGGATTTCAGAATTGAGTGCAAGTTACATGCCACTTGCACTTTGGAATTTGGAATCCGAAATGGGTGCATGGAATCAAACTTCAAAACTTGAGGTGCAGTTTGCATGTAACTTGCACTCTCATTTATAAATTTCGGTTCTAAAATGTACACTGGGATTTGGGTTTGAGAATCAACATGAATTTTCCACGTAAAATGCATGTTGACTTCTCAGTTCAGATCTGATGAAAATGATGCTAAGGCAAATTTTTGAAACAAAATTTGTGAAAAATAAAATGAAGAACGGAATTTGCAAGAAATAATTTCAAAAACCTCCTTGTCAAGGGTAACTCATAAGGTTAACAATAACAAACAATGTTCTTAAGGTTTTTTCTACATGTAACTTTTGCAAGACTTTTGTTTCTGCACATAATATGCTTTAGGATATGTGTGAACTCTTAAATGCTATGTAATGATGCATTTTCTCTCTCTTCTTTGTCTAAATCATAATTACACATGTATGATCATGTGAATCCTTTAAAAGGAGTTAACATTTAAGGTTGGACTGACCCTAATCACTACCCGATGAGATTGACTATTGCCTATGTACCACTACTTTGAAGAAGAATCGAACTCAAGTAGTTCTCCCACCTATATGAGTGTGTGGATGTGTATAATCATGAATAATCTATATGTAGTCTCATATTTGAACTTTGACACATGGCTCCATTCAAATTTGACCTCTTTGTATTTCAATTTGGATTTATGGATTACTTTAGGGATGCTCCTTAAAGATTTTATATGTATATATACCTTTAGAATAATTATTTTTAATATTGTGAGAGTTCCTTAGGTTTTTTCAAGGTATTAAAAGTAAGGGGTCCATAGTACCCTTATGGATGATTTGTACATATAAGTGGATTTTCATTATTTTCCCTTCATAGTTAACCCATGAAACATGTCTAAGATGGCCTAATGTAAATTTCCCAATTTGAAAACAAGTCGGTGAAGGCTCTTCAAAATTGATGATCATGTCAAACACTTGTTATAATTGACATCATCCAAATTCACTAGTAGTGTCATATGATTGCAAATATGAATGTAAAGTATGAAGAAATTCTATTTAGGATTGTGAAGGTGTTATAAACTAATATGATCTTAAATGTGTATAACTAGTGAGTAAATGTGGCTAAGATAATATATAAGTAAATTGATAAGGAAAGTGTTTTCAAGAGTTGAATATGTGAATTTCTGATTTGTGTCGAGTATTCCAAAGTTGACATTTATCAAAGTGTAAATTACCAAATTTAGGTGTCTATAGAAAAGGAAATTGAGACTTTAAAGCAAGCAAACCAAGATCAAAGAAAGAAATTTAAGCTCCAACAAATTTTAGGAGAAAAGATGAACTCAAAATATAATAGAGCAAGTCTCCCTCTCTCTCTCTCTCCTCTCTCTTTGTAATAAGCTATTATTGATTTCTAATTAATATGATTATGTGTTTTAATAAAATAATAATATCCCCTTACGTAATACTCTTATCTTTATTATATACATACATACATATGATATTGAGCAATATACATTCTCAGTAAAATATTAATTTAAAATACTAAATATTATAACTTAACTATTTTAAATATAGATATATGATTCAAAAACAATAAAATTAAAATAATAATAATAATAAGTTATATATATATATATATATATATATATATTTATATTTCAAAATAATTTGTTTGGATGAAAATAATAAATAAAATACTAATTAAAAAATTTATGTTGACTTTTGTTAAAAATAATAATTCTAAACAAAACTTAACTAGCAATCGCATGTGTACAATGCAATGTGAACGTCAAACGATATAAGTTTTGTGATTTTGACTATTGAGATTCCTTCATTTATTGGGGTAGAGAGTATTGCTCCTAGAATTAATTGTATTAGTCCACAGATCTAGGTATTCCAAATATGGATCGTATACCTAAGCCTCGTCTGCTGAAAATTTTGAAAAATTATTGAGCAGATTAATTATCACGTGGTTGCTTAACCTATTAAGCAAGCTGTCATTTTTTGAGCAATTAATCCTTTTAATATTTCACAAGGTCTAAAATGCAAATACTTTTCTTGTCTATCAATCCCCAACTAATGCAATCTATGTTTGGCAAGACCACAAAAATACTAACATTTTACAAGAATACATGCATACATAGGTAATAAGACAAATAGGCCATCACACAACATTAGACATGTCAATTGACCATAAATGGCAATTATGTATAAAATACAATGACCATGAGAAATCAACTAAAGGCATATTATTAACCTTTCCCATTATAAGGTAATAACGAACTTCATGTTTCATGAGTAGACATCCATAAGGTATGATAGAGGTGAGAAATTGTAATGAATTTATTGTGTATCTAATTATATATACAAATAAAATTTGAGCTTATTCAGGATGCCCTTCTCACCTAGAATAAAGTTAATTCAAATGAATATTACTTGGAAACTATGTGAATAAAATGTTAAACTTGGGTATACAAACCTTAAGAGTGAATTGTACTATACAATTTGCATATTCAACAACAATGGTGAGCATTCTCAGTCTCTATAGTGCCTCTTAACTGTACTGCAAAACTTTGGGCAAACAACAATCACCCCAACTCTAGCTTCACTGA
This sequence comes from Taxus wallichiana var. yunnanensis, assembly GCA_018340775.1. Lineage (NCBI taxonomy): Eukaryota > Viridiplantae > Streptophyta > Pinopsida > Cupressales > Taxaceae > Taxus > Taxus wallichiana. Next base: position 352,021,871 of record CM031244.1, read on the forward strand.
ATTTGTCCCTGCATCAACCAATAGAAATTCTATATCAAGGGAATGTTTTTCTCAGATACTACATACCCTGTAGAATTCAACCCAATCTAAGATGTAAATCCCTAATAAGTTATGTAAAGGCCAAGATGAGCACATACCATTTATCAATAAGGAAAATTTTAATAGCCATTGGAAGAGTTACATCCCCATGACTGTATTCCTAATTATGTAGTAAGAATATCATAACAATTGTTGGAATGTAATAAAGGCTTATGTCCCTTTGACTAATATTATCTATTTAATGAGAGTACTTAACAATATAAGATTAGTTCATATTGCACACCTATTTCTATTTTATGTATAGTTGATCAAAACTGATACATCACAGAAAGGAAATAAAAGGATGATGTACCACTATTAATTAAAAATACCAAGTGAATATTCTATGCAACCACACTTTGCATACATGGTTACAAGAGTATTTTTGAGATACACATATGAATTGAATCTAGTTTTTACAGTGTGAGCATGAACCTGTTTTCCTTGTTCCAGGAAAATTTACATGAACATCCTCCAAGGACACTCGAATAAATGAACTCATATGGCTTTGTGCCTCTTTCAAGAAAACATCACATTGGCATATATTGTTAAAAAATTGCATGCATCATCCATGTTCCCACATTTGGCATACATGCAGTCATTGCATTCCATGTAACTAAGTCTCTCTTAGGATATTTTTCAAACACTTTGCGTGCAGACACTAAACTTTTGCACCTAACATACATACTAACCAAGACTATTCACAAGGAACAAGTCGATATTGATGCCAGTTTTAACTATATGGCCATGGATTTGACTGCCCTCTTCAAAATCTCTCATATTGGCACATCCCTGTAAGAGGAAACCATATATGAAGGAGCTCATGGCATTGTTTTGTTGAAAAAAACATTGAAAACATCAAATGCCTCCTTTAGCCTTCCCTCTTTGCATAAAATATTTATTTTGTGTTTTCCTACCACGTTTCTGGTGATTTTTTAATGGATTCTTCTTTGCCCACATTTCCAATATTATAAATATTGATACCATTCTTCCTACTAATACAGAACATGGCTGATAAGTTATTATGGGTTTTGAGCTTGTGGCTATTAAAACTGATATGATATGCTTTTGTTTTCTCTCTGGAAATAAAGTGATTTACCACTAAAAATGTTACAGTGGATACTTACCTTGTGAAATGGGTGTTGTGATACTTACCTTGTGAAATGGGTGTTGATCAATACGGATTGTCTAGGATAATTTGATGTCATAGAGAGTTGTGCATGTTGCAAGCACAGAGGAAACCATCTCATCAAATTTAATCCCTGTAATCTACCTTCACCCATCATATCTATATATCTGAAGCACAGGCTAAAAAGCAAGCAGAAAGAAAAATAAAAACTCAATAAGAAAATTTTAAATTTTATATGTGTTTTTGTAGAAATATAATCCCTGAACTCTCAAATTATCTTATTGACATGGTTTATTCTCCCAGGACGAAAAACCCTAACCATGTAAATACCTCCTAATTTCGAAACAAAGCATACATGTTTCATAAACTCATCCAAGGGCTCAATCCCTAGAGGATCAACTACGATTCAGAGAAAGAAAGTGTACTACCATTGGGAACAAGAAGTTAGAGACAAATATTAGATTGTGTATGATCCTTTAATGATCAACTATGAAGCAAGGGAAGGAAAACACCCCTTATATTGTTGTAATCTCACCTAATTATAACCAAAATATAGCTTTGAAGAGATTGTTCAAAGTAGTACCAGCTCCTTAAGGACCCAAACCCAACTGCAAGAAAGGGAAGAAAAGTATTGTCATAGCTATCAAATGACAAGATTTATGGAGCATATTTCTTGCTATAAACCGAAGTTTAAATTTCAGCTATGAAAAATTCTAGATTATATTGCATTTTTGAGGTGTTCTATCCTTTCCCGACCAAAAAATAAAAGTGATGGGAAACATCCATTGTATTTCTACAATGTCAAGCCAAAAACAAGAGATCCACATGTAGTTTTGGAGAGCTAGTTCAAAGTAGCGCGTCCTAGAGTACTTGATCCCTCAAACAAGACCAAGTCCAACAAAGGTGACCAAAAATAAATTTGCAGCTTTAGATGAGGAAAACAATCGTTGTATTGATGTAATGCCAGCCAAAACTGAGACACCCACTTATAGTTTTGGAGAACCGGTAGCCCTTAAGGCTTTAGTCCTTTCGAACAAAACCAGTACCACTTAAGGCTCTAAGAGAAGGCAACAAAATTAAATTGTTAACATCTATCAAATGACTTATGAAATATGATCTTCATTCATATGGGCATTTCGATGATCCACAAGAAAGTAATTTTGTCTCACAATTGACTTGCACTTCTGCTTTAATGAGAAATCTTGATGGAGGATTTCACACACAAACAAAGAGACACAAACAACTTACAACATAGGCATTGTTTGAGCTTTTAGCCTAGTGGGTCTAACTACAAAATAAAGCCAAGATTTTACCTGTGTCCAATCGGCCGAATCCATGCAAACTTCCATGGAGCTCAATACCATTTTCTTTCAGAAATTCTCCAAAACTACACACACCCAATTCTCAGATCTTCTTCAAGTTACTTCATGCTATGAAACTCCTCTTGTGAAAAAAATAGAAATATCTCAAAGTTAGAAGGCCTCCTAATCTCATGTTGTTTAGTTCTGAACATAAGATGGTAATCTCTCATCTGAAGTTGAAGTCGCATGCAAAATCAATATAAAGAAAAAATAATCACCAAATTTAGCAGAGCTTCCATTTGACCACCACCATTTATTTTTTTGTTTAAATTAATCCAACTAACTAAGATTATGGTTTTACGAAGATCCATCGGCGCAAAAAATAAATTAAAAAATCACAAATAGAGCATGCACGGTGTCATTGTGGACGAAGCAATTCAGCATACAATTGCCACTATTTCCATTTAACGAAAAAATAGGAAAACAACCTTCAAATTTATTGTGTGTCAAAACATCAAATCGGTCGTCAAATTTAACATAGTGATGTGAATTCCCGCAAAGCCCTTTCCTATAGGGGAACACCTTCGACGTAAAAATTTATAACTCTAAAAATAACTCAAAGAGGTACATACTAGCAATCGCATGTGTACACTACAATGTGAACGCCGAATGGTATATGTTATTATATTTAGAAAGACAAGTATTACTTGCATAGTTGATGTTCATAAGGGGTGTTATTGACAATATTGATTTTCTATTAAATCCAAAACAAATGTTGCAAAATACATTAGAAGGGATGTTAGATAATAGTTAGTTGTGTAATAATTGAATACAAATGCAAGTGAGACATGTAAGTTTGCTAATAGTCACTCTCAAGAATGTTGTGAATGTGAAGTTTTTTTTTCAAAGTATATTGAAAGAATGACTAAGTGCTTTAACATATTATCTCTCCATGCACTAAAATGAGACAAAATATGAAATTATATATAAACAAATCTGAAATGGTTATGGTACATTCCAATTTTATTTATTACCTCAATGATTTTGAGAGCATCATTGTTATAGATATTTTCTGCATATCTTACAATCATAGCATTCCATGAGACCACATTTCTTTGAGGCATTTTGCAAACAAAAAATGGTATATGTTATTTGTGTTATAGGGATAGTTTTTACTTTTGTAGTTGTGTTTGTTTAAACTATGGGTGATTGATTTTGTATGTGTAGAAATATAGATGAGTCACTTCATTTAAAAGCACAAACATGAGGTCTAACCCTTAAAACTATTCAAAATGCAAAAAAGTGATATAATGTACAAATCTTTAGATGGAAACAACTATAAATTGCAGTGTTCTTCCTCAGAATTTTAAAATTCTTGGTATTTGTGTGTAGATGAAGACATTAAAAATGTGTTGTTCTTGGTTAACATAAAGAAACATGCAACAATAAAAAGGAAAAATTGAACATGTATGTTGAAAAGTGTAATTTTGTAATTCAAGATATATAGACCAACCACTTCATTTAAAGGTTTCATCTCTTCATTTCGAATTTGTTACAAATTCATACATATACATTTGCAAATCTCATATCATGAGTGGTATCATTTTGCAGACTATTTTATTTGAACTTAACATGAGAAGAATTATATCATGAATGATAGCCTTTTGAGGTTAATTTTATTTCTGGTAAACATGAGTACATTTAATACCCCTTAAATGGAAATGGCGTATAGGATAGAAGAAGTGTTGAGTAAAGTAGTAGCGGAGGTGCTAAAAAAGTAGAGTGTAGTATTTATGAAGGTTTGGGTGTTAGTATTCTTGCAATAAACAAAAAAATTAATAAATACTTCAATCAATATTGAAACCACCTGAATTTCATTTAGAGATGACACTCTCTTCTTTCTTTGCGGGAGAAAGAGAATCACAAATACCCTACAAAAATGTGAAAAAATAAGTTAATAAAACTAAATATATTTATACTTATTCAATTAGTTACATCAAAATCAACCCTATTTTCGACGAGATTATAAAATGATCAATGAATAACCGAGAAACAATTTTCAAAGGTACAAATTGTGCTTCTTGATCAGATTATGACCCTCTAGTATGGGGCTTCTAATTTACTTCTAGGGATACCCACTACTCCACACTATTGACATGTGGTTTTTGGCTATATATTTGATAAGTTTTCCCCATTCTATTTTAGAATTTGACCGAGTATTGTACTTATGTCTACATTATATTTTGCTTATAATTTTGTTTTCTTTTGTACCTATATATGCTTTTAAATTAGCTACTCCAACACTATTTTACAAGTCACCTCTTATACCCATATAAACTTTTACATTATCTACTCTAGCACTATTTTATAAGTAACCTAATGCACTTTTCTCTATAGTTATCTTTTTGTAAAAAGAAAATTTGTTCTATACTAATATACAATTTTATATGTCATGACTAAAACTTGATAGTGGTTCTTTATTGTGTAGCTGAAATATGCCATCCAAAGACTCCTTTAATGGGAGATTCAGAAATAATTCAACTTCATGTGATTTTCAAGTCTCATGAAATTTTCCTATTAAAGAAAGAAAAATTGAGATTTTATAAACAAAGATAACAACTATTTTTATTTAAAGCCGTGTTTTTATTATGGGATTTGATTATCATGGTTTATCTCAACAACCATAATTTTATGTTCTCATGCATTAGGTGTATTATAACTCCTAATGAAAATGTATGGCCAAGAGTCACCAAGTTAAATGATTGGCATATCTATCCTTAATGGAAAAAGACGAATTGAAACATCTTGTTCTAGACTTATGATCCATCTAAGAGAATCTCAAAGATCCAAGAGAAATTCAAGTTTTCATTTTGCAAAAATACCGACTTATGAGCCATCCAAGATAATCTCATCCAAGAAGGAAACATCTCTACTTTGCGATCTTGATAAATCTCAATTCTGAAATGTTATTGTAGGGATTATAGAAATTGGGTGTCGTACTCAATTTCTACACACTTTGTTTCATTATTTCTGAACTTGTGTATAAGTTATGTTGTTGTGGAAGTCTACCATATTTATCTATGAAGTGTTGATGGGTATTTCAGTATTTCCAAGTTTAGATATTTATTATTTTTATTTTCTAGGGGGTTTAAAGTGTCTTAAGATTTCTAGCCAAAGCCTTATTAAAGCTAAACTATAAGAAACTTGCTGAAATAAACACACATTGCTGAAATGAACAAATCTTGCAGAATTGAACACACTGCTGGAAATAAACACACTTTGCATAATTAAACACACTGTTTGGGAATAAACACACTTTGCAGAATTAAACACACTTTGAAGATGTTGTTTAAAATGTTGTTGAAGAAATAAGAACATATACTAGAACACCTGCAGGATGATAGATAACTTATGTAACAAATTTTAATTGAAGAATCAAAAGTACTTACATAAAACTACTAAATAACAGGTTTATACAAATTGCTTGAAAATATAAATACCAATAGAATAAAAGATCATTTTTCTTGGAGGAGTGGGCCCTTGCTCCACCTTGAATCAGGAGTTAACACAATATGTTGCTCTCAAAATTAAATGGCTATCTTATTAATTGAAAAACTTAACTTCTCTCTTACAAAACTTAATATGTATATGTATTATGTGTCCCATGTGTGTGTGTGTGTGTGTGTGTGTGTGTGTGTGTGTGTGTGTGTATATTTCCCATCCAAGATGCATTTACAATTATGAGTGTTCAATAGTTGTCTACATATTCTAGTGGAACCAATAGTGCCCAAAGTAGATATGAAATTTAGAAAACTAGTTGGACATACAATTGTTGGTCTCACATATGTATTTTTGGAGTGTGAAGAACCAGAAAATTGTTGGTCTATTTCTGATTGGAAGGCCCCTTCTTTTCTCCATAACCAAATTTTGATAGAATAAGGAGATTCCCATTGATTCCAGAACTTTGGAGAAGTTCCAAAACCAAAGGGAAACCTTCCGAACTAACTGCTAAAGTTCCGGAGCTAAGTGATAAAGTTCGAGCTAAGTGATAGAGTTCCAGAGCTAAGTGACCGAGTTCTGGAGCTAAGTGATAGAGTTCCAGAGCTAAGCCGCATTTTGGCCATCTTCCTCAAAAAGGTGTTGGTTACTTCATACTTCACTTATCTGACCAAATATGACCTTTTATTTCAAAAAAATTAATTTCCACACAATTTGTTAGGAATTATAGAGTTTTAGACATTTGAACTAAATCAAACAAAAGATGGACAATTACATCCTAACTTATATTTAGATCAAACAAAAGTTATGAAATGCAGAAAACTTGATTAAAAGGGAAGTAAAAAGAGAGTATTTATTGCACATTAATGAGACATATTTTAGCCTCATCATCTCCCCCACACTTACTTGTTTGTAAGTCCTCTTACAAAACTCTATTCTTCAAAATTGGGATCATGAATTCTGCATTCCAACTAACTGCTAAGGTCAAATGGTTGAAATTGAATGTCCCAGTGCTTCTGATCAGAACTGTTGTATCCTGATCCTTCCTCTAGATTTTTCTGCCAATCCTCAAAATGAGTGGGATCTGAGGTTCTCTATTCTGCCATGGAGACATGGGTGTAAGAAGGAGAGGAGGCCTTGTTCTCATACCCATCCACATACCCTGCATTTTTCACAAATTTGAGGAATGAGTGTACATAAAGTTTTGGCCCTTTCCAGACTCCATATTAGATTTGTGGGAGATATCACTTCTCTTCTTCTTAATGCTACAATAAGGAATTCCCATCTCTTTAGGCATCCATCATAAATTTCTTCAAAAAAATTCTCATATGAGGTGAATGCATCAATACTCTTCTTGCAGGATGGAAATATAATGTTCTTTAAATCGGTTGTCAAAGGCATGGGACCTAAAATGTATAACAAATGCAGATGGTTTCCCATAATGAGCTCTCATACATAGGCCAGATGAACTAGCCTTTATTAAGTGTTTAGTATCCCTTTCTTTCCAAGCTATCTAATTCTGGAGCACAAAAACAAATGCATTAAGTTGGATTTCCCCCACATATAGATTAATCATGAAGCTTGTATTCTTTTCTAACATAAAGTTGTAGAGATAAAATTCACAAAGAATATTTTTCTGCTTTGGACTGGCTAGGAATATGTTGCCATGAATTTTGCTTCATCCTTCAATTCATGTGGAAGGCCACATGAAATCCTCAACAATTGCCAATGGATAAATTGTTCTTCTAGAAAGACATTGTATGCAGGAGAAGGTCTTCTACATGTGAGTAATTTTTCACTCATCATACAAACCATCTATATTTTTTCCAAACATTTAAATTTTTCTTCCTCAATCTTATAGAATTTTTCTTCCCATTCTTTCCTTGCCTTCTTCTCTTCTTCCAACTGGATTTTTAGTTCTTGATTTGATATTTTGAACTCATTAAGCTTCCTATAGGTATCATCCCATATTTGTTTGAGTGGCAAGTAAGATAACTCTATTTGTACAATTTGATCCATTGAATATACTTTTTCATAGTACTTTGCTTCAGTAGCCAATTGCAATTCCTTTTCTTTTTCAGCCATTTGTTGTTTTACTAATGCCAATTCTTCATTCTTATCTGTGAGCTGAGTTTTCAATTGTTCAATAAGCATTTCTCTATGCTCCAATTTGTGTTTGAGGAAGTTCAATTCCTCATCTTTCTCCTTAATTATAAGTTCTTCCCTAGACAAGAACAAAGTCTGCTTCAACTATTTTTTTTTTCTTCTTTTTCTGGGAGTTCCTCAGGGGATGAACATTGTTCCTCCACCAAAGGGAATTTTCCTTTCAATTTCCAAGATGCCAATTGTTCCTCCTCATGTGATAGTATTGTTGAGTCATCCATCTCCTGAAAAGCTTTCTCTTCCATTATTTCAGCTTCTCTCTCCAACTCCTCAGTTTGACTTTGTAGAGGAGGAGAAGTTGTCATGCTGCCAAGAATATCAACAACTTCTTTCTCTAAATCCTCATGTACTTCAATATTTCCTGGAGTTTCCCTAGACTTTTTATGAATTATTTTCCTTTTAGGAGCTTCAACATTTTCTGAAGTGGACTTCCCTCTTGAACTTCTTCTAATTTTTTCTCCAAAGTCCATCTTGGGTGAACTATCACTATCAGAGACAGTATTTGGTTCTTCTAGTATTATTAAAGGGAAGGAGTTTCTTTTAAAGAAATGGTAGATTTTGCAGCTTTGATCATCCTCTCAGACCTCCTCCTCTTTGGTATTTTAACCCCACTTATTTCCTTCTTCTTCTCATCAGGGGGATTAATTTCTAAGTTACTTTTAGGAGAGAAAGGGGTTGGTATTCCCCTTCTGATAATATCAGAGTTTTCCTAAATTTGTGGAGGAATTTTTCCCATGCTTCTTCCCCATTTTTCTTAGAGAGAAAATGATGCTGAACAACCGATGAATTAATCCATGGTGCCTAATTGTCCCTACACCCCAAGAATATCTCTGAGCCATTGTATGGATGGAATCAAAGAGGAAACCAGAAGGTTTACTATATACTCCTACTTTTGTTGCCCCATACCTAAGATATATCAACATTTTAAGGACTTCCCTTCCAACAATCCCATATTGGCCATCACATGTCAGGTATTTTACTACCCAAAATGCTACTCTATCAAAGGGTGTGGGTAGGCTAGCTCTTTTGACCCCTTTTATGATTTTCTTAGAGGTATAAATGTACTGGGGCTCAGGTTCACCTTCTTGTCTTAAGGTTTCTACCAATTCCTTTAGAGTTCCCCTTACAGAGTTTGGAACATTTACAATTGGTACACCAGATACATTTCTCATTATATTAATAATAAAGGGAATTACAATGCCTTTAACCTTAGTTCTAGACTTCTCTAAATTCACAAAAAATTCTCTTACCAGTTCATCATTGTATTTTGAGAATTTTTTTAGAAACTCCAACCAACTTTCCTGTTCAAAAATGGTTGTTACTTCTCCATCACAAGGAGTTGTGTATCATCTTCTGGCTCTGACTTCTTTTTTATACCCATGGCCAAGAGGATGATTCAAATTATTTCTTCTTTCAAACCCTTTCTCTTCCAGAGATAGCTAGAACTACTAGATTTAGTTGTGGAACTACTTGGATTTAGCTTTATGGAACTCCAAATATGCCTTCATTATTACCTCCTTGAATTTCTCTACAACTATTCCCAATTTTCTTTTATTCCACCTAAATGACAGTTTCATTATTAATATGCCACCACTTTCATTTATTTAGTCGGCATCACCTCCATGATTATTCCCCTTTAATCATGATGTGCAATAAATGACTCATTATACCACCTTAAATCAAGTCTAATCACACATGCAAACTTTTAATTTAACCTTTAATAAGATCAAGACATAATTACCATCCTTGCTGATGTAATCCATCCACCTTGATGACTCATCATTCCTAAAAAAAAAAAGTGAAAGAGAAAAATGGTTAGAAAAGACAACTGGAATTCCAAAGAAGTTCCTTTTATTTGAATTAGCCACTTATTGATGAGACCAACCACCATTTCTAGGTTTTCAATTGGCCTTTTGAGAGAATTTTTGGGGAAGAGAACACCATTTACTAGTTTTCATTCCCTTCCTTTTTTTTTTTTTTTTTTTTTTTTTTTTTTTTTTTTTTTTTTTTTTTTTTTTTTTTGGGAAGAGAATGCCATTTGTTGGTTTTCATTCCCTTCCCTTTATTTTAGATCCTTGCATCTAATTACTTGATCATTTTGGAAGAACTAGGTTCTTCCATATGATCAAATTCCTTGTCTCTTTTCAATTTGCTTCAAGAATTCATCCCTAGTAGGAGGCTTCCTATAGAGTTTTAACTCTATGTCCATTGACCAAAAGTGTCCTACTACTGCCATCAATGGGAAGTAGCTGAATAGAGCCATTGTCATATATCTTCTCAATCTGATAAGGTCCTAACCACCTGGTTCTCAACTTGCCTTTGAATTGTTGGTACTTGGAATCAAACAGTAATGCCCAATCTCCTATCTTGAATTGTCTTTCCTTGATATGTGTATCATGTCACTACTTCCTTTGGTCTTGGATTATCTCTATCTTTTTGAAGTGCTTCCAATCTCATCTCATCCAATTCATTGAGTTGTAGAATTCTTTCCTTTTGTGTTGTATCTAATTCAATACCCAATTTAGTTGTTGTCCTCAATGTTTGTAGTTCAAATTCAATGGGTAACAAGGGATTCTTCCCATAGACTAACTCATATGGTGAGAACCTTGTTGTAGTCTTCCAAGTTGTGTTATAAGCCCATAACCTCAGGTAGCCTTTTCACCCAATCTCTTCTACTTGCTTCAACTGTTTTGGTGAGAATGTTTTCCAATTCCTTGTTTGTCACTTCTGCTTGTCCATTTGATTGTGGGTGATAGGGAGATGACTTCCTATGATTGATCTGATAGTACATTGTAAAGGCCTAGATCATATTGGACATGAACTGTGGGCCTTGGTCTGAAACTATACTTCTTGGTGCACCAAACTTCATCATAATTTTGTGCCAAAGGAAATCAACAACTACATCTTCATTAGCATTTGTTAAAGCTTGCACCTCTACCCATTTTTTTACATAATCAATACATACAAGAATGTGTCTCCTTTCCTGTGAAGGAGGACTAAAAGGACCAACAAAATCCATCCCCCACCTTTCAAATGGTTCAATCACCACTTGAGGTTGCAGAGGCATTTCACTAGTAAAAGTTGGTTGTCCCATCCTTTGACAGGGATCACACTGCTTGATGTATTTCTTCACATATTTATACAGAGATGGCCAATAATAGCTAGTGCCAAGTATTTTTTGGGTTGTTCTTTTCACTAAAAGTGTCCTCCACTTGGTTCATCATGACATGCCCTAAGTATGTCAAAAATTTCATCTTTTCTCACACACCTACGTAAAACCAAATCAGGACCACATTTAAATAACATTCCATTTATCCATTTAAATTGTGCACTAGTTTTGATTAACCTTTTCATTTGTTTCTTAGTAAAAGGAGGAAACTTCCCTGTTGCAAGATAATTTTCCATATCAACAAACCATGGTGTATCAACTAAAATAGAAAATAATTTTTCATCTGGAAAGTTGTCCTTAACTGGATCTTGTTCCCTTGTAGTGGTTAATCTTGACAAGAAATCAGCTACCACATTAGATTTTCCTAGATTATCCACAATAGTAATATCAAATTCTTGTAAAAGTAATAACCATCTAATTATCCTACCTCCAACCACTGGTTTGTTCATTAGATATCTAATTGTTGAATGATCTGTATGTACAAATATTTTGTACCCTGTAATATAATGTCTGAACTTATTAATTGAATAGATCACAACAAGAAATTATTTTTTAGTGGTGGTGTAATTTCTTTCAGTGGAAGTAAGATTTTTACTAAGGTAGTAAATAGCATACATTTTCCTTCTTCATCTTTCTGTCCCAAAACTACACCAATTGAGTTATTTGAGGCATCTGTTTGGATGTGAAAAGGTTTCTCCCAATTAGGTCCTCTTAGTATTGGGGTAGTGATTAGTTTTTCCTTAATCTCTTCAAAATCATGTTGACATTTTTCATCCCAAAGAAATTCACAATCCTTGGTAAGAAAACCAAACATGGGGGCAACAATTTTACTAAAATATTTGATAAAACACCTATAGTACCCAACATGTCCTAAGAATGACTTGATATCCATGGGGGTTTGAGGAACAGGTAAGTCTAAAATAATCCTGATTTTGTCTTGGTCAACTTGAATTCCTCTTTTTGAAATGTGGTGTCCCAGTACAATTCCCTCATCAACCATCATCAAACATTTCTCATGACTAAGAGACAAGTGGTGTTTCTCACATCTTGTTAATACTCTATCCAAAATTTTTCAAGGCATCATCAAATGTGTCTCCATGCATAGTAAAATCATCCATGTATACCTCTACACAATCATTAGTTAGATCTACAAAAATTGCTAGTACAACCCTTTGGAAAGTTGTTGGAGCATTACATAATCCAAATGGAAATACCTTTGTAGGAAAAGGTACCCCATGGACAAGTAAAGGTAGTTTTTCTTGATCCTCAACCACCCCCTATTTATTATATCCACTAAAGCCATCCAGGAAGGAAAAGTATTGTTTACTTGAGAGGTTGTCTAAAACTTGATCTATGAATGGTAAGGGAAAATAATCTCTAAGTGTAGCTTTGTTCAATTCCCTATAATCAACACAAATTCTCCATTTTCCATTCTTTTTAGGCACAATTACAAGAGGAGACACCCACTGACTATCTGAGATGGGGTAGATAAAACCTACTTGTAATAGCTTTTCAATTTCCTACTTGACTATGTCCCTTAAGGCTGGATTGATCCTTCTCTGAGGTTTCCTAACTGGTTTAACATTTTCAGTATAAATGTGATGGGTGAAAATACTTGGGTGGATTCCTTTCATGTCTTTATAATCCCAAGAAAAAATCTCTAGTATGACATTTCAAAACATCAAACAATTTAGCTTCTTGATCATTTTCCAACCAGTTGTTAATGTTCAAAATCTTACCTAGTTGAATCTCAATTTGTTTGGTTCCAGTGTGATGAAACTGATTTGTTGAAAAGGTTCCATTAGGGTGTTTAGTGGACATGAATGAGGTAACAACATATGATATGTAGTAATGTCTCTAAAGTTCCCTTGAGAAAGAATACTAGATAAAGGATAGTAAGTAAGAGTTATGATACTTATCTTGACATTGGTCAAGCTCCTCATCACTGACATTTTCCAAAGATTCCTTACTATTTCCTGATATCTTTGAGACTAATGCTACTGATTCCATAGCTATTTTCCCCCCCCCTAAGAGAAGTCACATTCCTCCAGAGTGAAATTATTTACATCTGCATGGGATTGATGTGGTTCCAGAGATAAGTATGAATGTTCCGAACTAAGTCTGAATGTTTTGAACTAAATCTTAAGGTTCTAAACTAAGTTTAAGGTTCTAAAACTAAATCTAAAGGTTCCAAACTAAGTCTAAAGGTTCCAAAACTATCTCTGATTGTTCCAAAGATAATTGGTGATCACTCAATGGGTGATTAATAATATCCTCCACCTCCCATACATGATCCTACAATGTTATCATAGCCAAAGAAGACAAGTTTGGTTTATTAGTATCGGGATCATCAACCCATAATTGTTCTTGATTATCAATAAAAGGTCTTGTAGAAGGATATAGGGAAATTTGTTTAGAATTCTTACCATTAGAGATGGTCATATCACCTGATCTGCAATCAATTAAGGCAAACAATTATAGCTAACCATGGTCTTCCCAAAATGATGGGATAACCAAGTGTTTTACCTTTTGGTCATAATATAAGGAAGTCCACTGGATACTCCCATGACTCCACCATGACTACAACATCTTCAATGATCCCTTCTAGTTTAGCTACTGATTGATCTTCCATCTGCAATATGGTGCTAGTAGGTTGTATACCTCTCAATGGTAATGTTTCCAAAGTGCCTATTGTCATAACATTTATAGCTTCTCCCAAATCAACCAAAACATTATGTATATGTTTGTTCCCTATAGTGATAGAAATAATAGGGCTTCCAGGATCCCCATATTTGGGAAGTGAGAGTTTTCCTACTAATAAATCAACAAGTTTCCCATCTACCTTAATAGTCCTAGGTACTTGCTTCTTCCTTCCAGGTCTTTTTAAGCATAACATTTTGATTAATTTGTTTAATTCAAGAATGTCCTTGATTGCTTGTAATAATGGTATTTCAATATTTAATTTCCTCAACTCCTGCACTAGTTCAGATTCCTTGGTCTCAATAACTTCATTAAGTCTTTCTGGAAAAGGGGTTTTGTGGAATTTTTATCTGTTGTTTCTCTTTTTCTTTTCCATCAACCTTAGGGATGACTGAACTAGGGTTTCAATCTCATCTACATCTCAGTAATTATAATAGGTGGACTATTAATTATTTTACCAGATCTGGTTTGAATATCTTTACAGTCCATGACATTAAGATCAACTAGTTTTTCTTGCTCTTGTTCCATAGATAGGGGTTGTTTGTTTGTTTTTGGGATTAGCCATTAGTTGTGCCAATATTTTGTTTTGAACACTTTTTAGTTTGTGAACCTTGTGTTGGGGAACCCATTATGGCTTGTTGATGTTGGTTGGGATATGTCTTCCCTTGAGCATAGTTATTGGGGTTCCACCTAGGTTGTGACCAAGCATAAGGGTTACCTTGACCAGACCATGGTTGTTGGTGTCCTTGAGCATACCAAGCTTGTCTGCCCCCAATCTTGGGATTCCATGTTGGTTGAGGGGCCCAAGGGGGTTGTCCCCAATTTTTGGTACTGTCTGAGCCACCCATGGCATCATCCAGGGGTTAGGAATAGATCTTGGTATGAACTTCCCTACTAGGTTGTCTCTAGAAAAGTTTACTTCTTCTGTAGTGGATGAAGTGTTGGTTTGTTTAAGCTATTTTTATGAATGGAAGAAGAGAAAAAACATTAACTTCATGTTCCCTAGATTCACAAATAAGACATATTTTTGTTTTATCCAGAGGACAATCTCTTATTGCATGCTTCTTTCTGCATCTAGGACAATACATAGCTAATGGTTCAGTATTAGCATTTTCTTTGGCTTGCAATCCATCCATGGTGGAAGTTAATTGAACTAGGATATCTGTTTTAAAATTTTCTAGTTCATCCATAAGTTTTTTTATGTCTTGGATTCATACCTTTCACAGTTTTTCCTTTCCTAGGTCCACCCCTTGTTCTTGAATAACTTCTACAAAGGTCTTTAATATCATTCATTCTCAATTGATTGATTTCCACCTCCCATTAAATTAAGGGCTTCCCTAGATTCATCATCCAGACCTTTAAGAAAAATGGTTTTTCTTAGCTCTTCTTGAAGTACAAATCCACACCTTTTACCTATGAAGAGGAATCTATCTAAATAATCTTCCAAATTTTCATCCTCTTCTGTTTAATCCTAAAAATTCTTCCTTCTTGTTTCTCCCTCTACAATAGTCCTAATATTTGTCTAAGAAGGTAGTTTCCATTTTCCCCCAAGTGGTAATGGAATTGGATGTTAATCCCATAAACCACCTCATTGTTGCATCTTTTAGGGTAGATGGGAACAACTTGAGTTTTTGATTATCTATTTTATAGTCATAAGTTTGACATAATACTTTAAATTCAAAAAAAAATTGGTCAGGATCCTCAGATGACATTCCTCTAAATGTAGGCAAGTGTGTAGGTGAAATATTCTTCATGGGTGTATCATCATCCTCCAACTGAATTGGATAAGTAAAAGTCCTATCAGGTTCTCTTTCATCTTCTCGAGCCATATCTACAATATATTCTAAATCTTTTCCCAATCAACATGGTATGTGATCCACTTTGGAGAAGGTGAGAAGTCAGGAGTAGGAGGTTGACTGCTTAATTGAGAATCAAAACTTTCTCTAAATGGGTCTTGGGATATAATCCTTCTTCTAAAAGTTCCACTCCCTTCTAGTGATTGATCCAGAAATTCCAAAGGTGGAGTTTTGCTTCCTATCTAACATGGGACAATGGTGCTTCTAATTCTTTCTCAACTTCCTTATTTGAACTAGGGATGCTGATAATTCTTGTTGAGATATTTTTGGGAGAAATCTACCCTTTGAGTCTCTTGGTCTACTCATAAATTTTATGATAACGTAGGGAAGATTTTTCAATTACTAGATGTGTGATTTTTTTTCTTGTTGACACCTAATTAGAAAATTCTAACTAGTGTAAGTCCCCAAAAATGGTGCACCAAAATGATGGGTGTCATTATTCCCTTCATTTAATCAACTCATGGTTGATGTCATATTCAAACCAGGGGTGTGTCTAAAGCTATATGCAACAAGAGAAATCTCAATGAACTAGTAATTGATTATAGATATTTATTATTTTTATTTTTTGGGGGGTTTTAAAGTGTCTTAAGATTTCTTGCCAAAGCCTTATTAAAGCTAAACTATAAGAAACTTGTTGAAATAAACACACATTGCTGAAATGAACAAATCTTGCAGAATTGAACACATTTGCTGAAATAAACACACTTTGCAGAATTAAACACACTGCTAGGGAATAAACACACTTTGCATAATTAAACACACTTTGAAGATGTTGTTTAAAATGTTGTTGAAGAAATAAGAACATATACTAGAACACTTGTAGGGATGATAGATAACTTATGTAACAATTTTTTAATTGAAGAATCAAAAGTACTTACAGAACTGCTAAATAACATGTTTATACAAATTGCTTGAAAATATAAATACCAATAGAATAAAAGATCCTTTTTCTTGGAGGAGTGGGCCCTTGCTCCACCTTGAATCAGAGTTAACACAATATGTTGCTCTCAAAATTAAATGGCTATCTTATTATTGAATTGTTTTGTCTTACAAAACTTAACTTAGATATTTGATCTCCTTGTATTCATATGTATATGTATATGTGTATATGTGTGTGTATATATATGTGTATGTGTATGTGTATATATATATGTATGTATGTATTCCCCATCCGAAGATGCATTTACAATTATGAGTGTTCAATAGTTGTCTACAGATTCTAGTGGAACCGAATAGTGCCCAAAGTAGATATGAAATTTAGAAAACTAGTTGGACATACAATTGTTGGTCTCACATATGTATTTTTGGAGTGTGAAGAACCAAAAAATTGTTGGTCTATTTCTGATTGGAAGGCCCCTTCTTTGCTCCATAACCAAATTTTGATAGAATAAGGAGATTCCCATTGATTCCGAAACTTTGGAGAAGTTCCAAAACCAAAGGGAAACCTTCCAACTAACTACTAAAGTTCCAAAGCTAAGTGATAAAGTTCGGAGCTAAGTGATAAAGTTCTGAGCTAAGTGATAGAGTTCTAAGAGCTAAGTGACCGAGTTCTAGAGCTAAGTGACAGAGTTCCAAGCTAAGCCACATTTTGGCCATCTTCCTCGAAAAGGTGTTGGTTACTTCATACTTCACTTATCTTGACCAAATATGACTGTTTATTTCAAAAAAATTGAATTTCCACACATTTTTTAGGAATTATAGAGTTTTAGACATTTGAACTAAATCAAACAAAAGATGGACAATTACATCCTAACTTATATTTAGATCAAACAAAAGTTGAAATGCGAACAAAAAACTGATTAAAAGGGAAGTAAAAAGAGTATTTATTGCACATTAATGAGACAGAACTATGATGTTTACCAATAGGTTTGATGTTGGATGAATTTTGGCCCAATCTTGCACATTTTTGCTTGGGCATTTCGTAGAATGTTCTAGAACCAATGTTATAGTAGCACATCCCTTGTCATGCTTGATATTGCCAATTTGTTTATAGAGGTTATGAATGCAATTTTTTGTAAGGCATTGGAATTGTTATGGACTTTTTGTTATAAAGAACCCTTGGTATGTATTTTTGGACCGATAGTTTTTGTTTGTTTGTTGTTGCCCTTCAAATTAAGGCTAATATTGTTGCCTTGGTATTTTTAGGACTTTGGTATTTTTCATTTCGCTCTTGTCTTGGCTTCCCCCTTGTGCACTTATTTTGAATATAATAAAATTCAAACTCTCATTGAATGCATCATGATTTTTAAATTAATTTTCATTCCTCTGGCATTCACGATGACTTTCAAATCAATGACATGATGTTAGTCCTAAAAGCATTTGATTGTTTTTAAACCATTATAACCTGAACATGATGTTGATGTCAAGTATTACTTGTGTAAGGGAATCCAAGTGGGTATGAAACACATGCCTTGTTAGATTAAGGAGACCTGACAAGTAAATTTCATGCCTTAAATTTTCCACCAAGGGTGCTAACTTGGCCAATTGGATTGAAATGTGAGATATAGAGCAACTACCTTCATGAAATAGTAGTTGTAATATCTTTTCAACCTTGAGATGAATAACATTCTTATACTTATAAGTTATATTCATGACTCATGCTTGAAGTGAGTTATTTGAGATCCTTTTGCTATAGCATGTAAACAGTATTCTTGAAGTGTGATATGGCAATAGCCAACATCCACTCAATATACTTTAAGTTCTTCACTTTATCTGGAAGTGTCCCATAAGTAGATCCATGCTTAAATAATAGCTATCATGCCCAAAAAAACTTAGTAGAGGAGAAATATATTCCTTCATTCCCCTATACTTAAATGGATTGACACAGCTTTAATTTACTATTTAGCTTGGACACGAGTTCAAAACATAGGTGTATAAAATTTGAACTATGCATTAGGTAAATGGAAATAAATTCCCTTGTTGGGTTTTCACAAGGGAGGTTTCATATAGAAAATTGGTCACTTGAAAGGACATAATCTAAGAAACAATATTTACCTTTTGCCTATTATACATCCAACAAGGAGCCTTCGGTGGATACGTCTAACAAGAAAATTTAATTCTTTTGCATCAAGTTCTCTTCTTCAATTCATGCAAGTACATTTGTGATGATATCATATCATTATTACTCTAAGATCTTGTTTGTAAGAGTTTCATGATAGCTTTGTGGCTCTCCTTAAATATTATAACTTTTTCTAGCTTCTAGTGCAAATATTGTCAATGGTTAGGTAGAGAGTAATCCTAGCAATCGAGTATGCTTTGATTTATGTTAGACAAGTTTCGGGAGCGGGATATTGATACAATTTTCCATTGCATTTGGTTCGTGATTTTCAAAGTGTTTTAAGATCTCTTTTAGAGGTTCTTTCTTTTGTCATGCACTTTTAGTGTTGAGGTTACATTTAGGGTTACAATTTCATGTTTTGGATTAGAACTGTTCTTGGAGTTTTAATCTAAGATTTTGGAATTTATTCCCCACTTTAGTGAAGGATCCCAAAATCCTAACATTAAGTTAAAATATAGTTTCTTGTGGTCACAAATGCATCTCATCATTTGGTGTATTACCTTGTGATTAGCTTGCATAACATTCAAATTGTAAGTTTTTTTCTTTCCCTTTAAATAAGAACCCACCTTTCTAGATCATCCAAAGTTTCCTCTCTCTCAAGTCCTCGTAGAGAAAAGGTGCCCAAAGAGGCTTGCCTATGGTTATGTGGAGGGTGTCTTCCACATTTTCAGCACTCGGGTAGATTGACAACCCAGATTTGTGGTGGGTAAAGGGAATTCTATGCCTTGAACTTTAAAGAAACTTAATAAACCATAGAGTAAATCGCCCATCATAAAAATGCAACTCTTTTTAGGAAAATGTTTCCCGATTGCAAAATTCATGTATCTTTGAAAAGAAACTCCTATTGGAAAATGATTACTAGAAATGCAAGTGCATGAACAAACACAATTAATTCTTATTATAAAATTGGATTGTAGTTAACCTTATGGATAAGCAAATGGCCACGAAATAGCCAATGGCGGAGTTTTTTTGATGATTATCTCAAGAGAAGCAATAACAGATATGTTGAGGCTATTGTGGATATTTATTAGAACTATAAGTTTTTTCTAAACAATAGAAAGAATCCCATAAAATCATTTACATTCTCATTTTATATCGATACAATGATTTGAGCAAGTCCTTGCTTTACCATGCATGCTAAATCAAAAGAAGAAAATTAATTTCCATTAGACAACCCTATTTTGCTTCGATTAAAAGAAAATATCTCATCTTAAAAAAATATTATTGTACAACTTATTAACCTAAGTAATTTCAATGTTTTCCAAGGGCATCCTTGTCACCATAAACAAAATGCCCCTCTTTGCGATCTTATACAAACCAACTTTTGTTTTTTAGAGCTTAACATCAAGCTTCTTCAAAGCATTACATGAATCTTAATAATGTTATCAAAATCAATTTAAAATCAAATATTTACTTGAAAAGTTTTAGCCAAAAAGGCCATATTGATTGCTAAGTAAGCATAATTTGTATTTCATAGCTTTATTTGATCATTTCCTCGTCTAGAAAAAGAAAGTAAATGCAAAAATTTTAAATCCAACATGAGAGGAGCTCTTGATAAGAAAACATAATGTTGGCCTATAATCATGGCCACATATAATTTCAAATATGAGTAAACCCATTCATTCAATCAAAAGCCGTCAAAATATGTGATTGTGTATTCTTCCACTTATGGAACCTTTTCAAACCATTTTTTCCATACCCAAACATTGTATGGGTTTTATTAATTTACTTCCATAAGAGTAAGTGAATTGATTTTGGATCATTATGACTTGGGAGATATCTTCACTTAACTCAAATGTATGATTTGATTTAATTTAAATACATATTTTTGGATTTAATAATGATTTTTAAGCGTAGTCATGACTAGAGTCAATTTGAGTTGTGGAGGTGAATAGGACGTAAGGATATTTAATTAATTTAAATATAGATGTGAATATATGTAGATTTATTTAATTAATTTGATATTAAATTAGTGGTGTCCCAGATTTCACCTTGAAATGCAGGACTACCCCTTTAAATTTTTCTTCTTTTTAAAATAATGGGTTTTTGTGTTTTTATTGCTTGAAGTTGTCTCTATTACATTAAGATATGCCCTTTGAATCATATGAACCAATTTAGACAAATACCCGATGTTAAAACTCATTTTATCCCTCTCATTGGGTTTTTTTCTGCAGGAATTTTATTTAATTATTTATTAAATAAATAAAGTTCCATTTAAAGTGAATTGTGTTGCGGTTGAACCCTGTTGAAGTTTTTCATGTCGGTATTCCTATATCTCAATAGGGTTTCTACCAGAGTGAATTCAAAGTATTATGCAAACTTAAGCAACATTTTTTTATTTATTTATTTCCTTTTTGCGTTTGTTTTATGTTTTCTCTGCGGTCTGTCCATTAAATTCCCCTTGATCCGTTCTTCATTTTGTATAGCTTGTTTAACTGCCCAAAACATGTGGAAGTCATCCATGGCCTCAGCAATGGAAGGAATTAATCACAGAGTTCCAAATTCGACCCAAAAGAATAATTTAAGAATAAAAATCTTCTCTAGGCAAGTCACACTTTTAGGATAATAGATCTAAGTTGTCATTGGGAATTTTGGCGTGTGCGACGGCGAGAATTTCTTATCTGCATAACAGGGTGAAAATTCTCATTATGAAAGTCAAATCACTTAAGTGGAAGATGGGATTTTTGGAGTTGCATTGCAGGGTGGAAATTCCCATTACTTTGACTTCCTATTTTTAGCAACTTCCCTTGCCAAAAAGTGTGACCCACCTTGGCATTAATACATGTATTTAATGATATTTATTAATGGTATTTCTAGCTAAGTTTGGTGCCATAAATAGAAGTAAATTCAATGCAAGTGGATGAGATAAAGAGAAGTCAAGGATGCATAGTAAAAATAAATAAAATAAATTCACAAAAAACCAATCTGAAGCATGCAGACTTGGGTGCCCAAATTGGATGAAGAGGCATGGCTTTTAATTAATTAAATTACCAAAAATAGGGAAAGGAAATTATTAAAAATAGCATGCAGATGAATATATAAGCATGGGATTCCATAAAGGAGAAGCAATTAATTATTTTGTATGAATTTTTCAGCCCATACAAGTTTTGGCGCTTGAGGGAATGAGGTTTTTGCATTAAAGAGTATTTTTCATTCTCGGGAAGCTTCTAGTTTTGGGGCCTAAGGTTGGAATAACCAGATTTTTGTTATTTTAAGTATCTCGCATGTTGGTATAAGTGCCCGGGTGAATTAAATAATATGTTTTGTTTTCTTTACAAGTAAGAAAAGTCTCAAATTTTAGGGCAGCGGGCTTTATATGCATATTTTGGTGATAAAAATCCAAGATTCATGTCATGGACTCCATATTTGTTTGAATTAATTGTAGGTATTCATCAAATGTTCTCATATTTGTGAAAGGAAGTCCAAATAAATGTCAGATACATTGAATCTATCTTTTGAATCAGAAGAAATTTCCATGTCTGCACAAATTGATTCAATTATAAGGGATTTTGGCATAATTAAAAGAAAAAGAGCTCAAACAAAGATTGTTCTAGGCGTGATGAAGTGAGATGAAAGAGAAGGATCAGAAAAATCATGCATAGCTTCCAAATTTGCTGACATCAATGATACAGACATAGGCCCTAAACCCATCACTGATTTAATTGACAGATCCAAAGCTGGAAGGACATCTCTCATGCGGGAAATTAAAAGTAGCGGGATTATTCAAGCTTCATGTTTTCAATCACAACTCAATTGTCTAAATTTTTATGGAGTGTGCAAGGTCTTATCATCCTCTTTCTAGAACAATTTGAGATGTTGCATGAAAGACAATAATCAGGTTGGATGCACAATTTATTAATTATTGCCTGAAGATTGCGACATGACCAATGGTGATTGCAATTAGCATGTTGGATGCTGGCAATAAGTGGGAGAAGCACAAAGTAGATTGTGTGGGCATAATGAATAGTAGATACATGAAGAAGCCCAAATCTCCATCAAATTTCCCAAGGAATTTTCCACGATCTAATATGGTGCAGGAAGTTGATGATCTTACTAAATTTCTTTGCAGGTTAAACGAAGAAGCCAATACTCATAACTTCCACTCTCAGCGAGAGTTGATTCAATAATCAATTAGGTGGAGATAATTAGTGACAACATCGGTGAGAAAATCCGAAGTGTAAAGCGGATGTTGAGCTTCAAAATGACTTCATACATGGTATATGAAGTAGCCTCGCAGGGTATAATTTCCAAATTAGATAGATGAGGCATACTGTCAAAAGATCATATTTTTGAGTGCTTCCCATAGTTGACAGTTCCTTAATGCCACAAATATTATAGGGTGGTCAATGATGAGTTCTTCTACAGATTCATCTGTAAATTAAATATTGATTTGAAGACCAATAGGGTGAGAAAAGAAGCTTGGGAAGTTGTATCCTAGCATGGTTGTATCTTCATCCAGTTTGTAGACTTCACGTATCTCAGGGTCAATGGATTTTTAGGAGAACTAGTTAAGTTGCCAAGGTATCCAAGTGAAAAATGGGTCATCATGGATTTTTGCGGGAATCTTCTGGATATACATGACTTACAATTGAAGTGGCACAAATTTACAGGTTGTTTTCCAGACATTGGGTTATTACAACTGCCAGAGCATCCATAAAGCTAGAGGAATCAAAGCATAAATGTTTTCTAGATATGAGCATGAGTTCTTCCCAACATGATTGAACTTTGATCCATATGGGATAGCGAAGAAGACAATATCCTAGGAATATTCACATGTACCTTCATTGGAAGACTTTTGGATGAAGTGCAGAAGTGAGTATGAAGTCAACAAGAAATATTTCAGTAGGTTATCAACATAACAAGTGTCTGATTATGGTTTAGCATGGATACCTACAGATCTCGCGAATGATGGGCATGTGGTACTTGACACATACCATCAAATGGGAGGAAATAGAGCTTCTCTTCAGGAAAGCATAGACGATTCTCAAATGATTGAGGAAAGGTCTTCCACAGTTCTAGTTAACACCTAAAATTGGTTGTTCATGAAGGGGTATTGCATGGATGAAGCTTTGATGAATCAGATCACATGTAACTTTATTGCAGGAGACTCCAGAAAAAGGAAGCATGAAGGTGAAAGTAGCAGGAGACTAGAGAAGCTTAAAGTATACAAGAATTCTCGTGCTGCGAAGAAGGTCAAGTCTATAACTATTGTGCTAGTGCTACTTTTAAATGAAGCTTCTCCAATGTCAACTCATAGCACTTCAGCAGCCCTCTAAACCTCGAGTAGATGTTATCATTCCTCCATTGAATCCATCATCATTTGTATTTTCTCCTCAACCACTCAGATCTTCACCTCCCCTTATAGAGAAGCTAAAAGCACGATGGTAGAGTTTGAAAAATCATTGTATTTGGAAAATTCAAAGGGTGGAAGCAATAACATTGTTGTAAATTCAGATGCAATAGAGTCTAATCATGAGATGGTGGCACACTCAGTGACTTCTATTCCTCAAGAAGTAATTTTTCATCTTGGTTGGATTTGCAAACAGTCCCAAAAAGCTAGAGAAGAGATCAACTTGGAAGAACATGACTTGTAGCTACTCATGAGTTTAGGTGGAAAGGATAGAAGACCTAAAGTTGCCAAGGTAACTTTAAAGTTGATTATTGAAGAATCAGGGTAGAAGTTTGCTGAGTTTTCAGTTCTAGCCGTAGGAAAACAGAAGGGAGAACTCACGGTGGAAGATATATTAGTAACCTAAGTTCCACTAGGTTAGACCACCGAGGAAGGATTAAAGTAAGATACACATACATTAATAAATGCTTTATTCATCAAGCTTAAAAAAGGGAAGGCAGATAAAGCCAAACTTCAAGAGTATATTTCCTAGCTATGTGAGATCATTGCTAAGGTTTTCAAACCTTCCTCTTAGCCAATCCTAGCACATGAGAAAGTGAGTAATAATCTGATTAAAGAGATGGAAGATGCATGGAACCATGTCAAATCTATTACTCAATGGAAAGAGAAAATTATTCACCAAGCTTCTAACAATTTGAGAGAATACCAAATTTGGATTGGAGAATATGCATAGGGTATTATCTCAAATAAAGGAACTAATGACAAGGATAGAAGATGAGAACATAGTTTCGAAAGTCATTGGATACCTTAGCTAAGGTGTATTCTTTGTCATAGGATGTGCTAATTATAGAGAAAATTGTACAAGGATTGATAGAAAGGGGGAAGCGCTTAGAGATCACATTTTCTTTCCGCATGAATATCCTCAAGCTTATGTCTAAAAGGGTGTAGTTATTGGAAAATGAGATGGGAGAAGTACCAGAGAGCATTCCAGATGAATTTCCTACTTCCCATGAAGAATTTATTTTGGTTTTGAAAAAAAAGATTGATGAAGCCGTCATGCCTTTCATGTTAGATTCAATTGGAAGACTCATAAATTTGCATGCGAGATATTAAGGGGTATGGGCTTGGTTTAGAGAAGGTAAAGGCTAACACTTTGTTGCTTTGTCCGTGAGGGGTGCTACAATTTTGGAATGAGAAAGAGGCTATTGTTAAAATAGATGGGAAAATGTTGAATTACATGTTTGACAAGTATATTCAATATCGAACAAAAATAAAATATAATGTTACAATTTAAGGCGCTTCTTTCTTCTCTTATTTCTTATGTTCCTAGATGAAATTGTAAGATTAAAGTTACTAGTTTAAAAGTCATTACTTTAAGTTATTTGAAAAGGTTGTTTAAGATAAGTGACAAATGTGCACAACCTTGACATATTATCCAGATGCATGTCACTTAGAGAGGTTGAATATTGCCGGTTGTTTTCTTTTCACTTCCTCATGTTCTGTTAACTCGAGTTGTAGTTTCATATTTGTAATTTCCCCTTCATACACTATAAATGAAGGAAGAACCTATGGGTTAAAGGATCGAATTGGTAATTAGTATTCTTGTGTTCTAGACTTTGAGTTGAAACCCTTGATATCTTTTTGAAATCTAAGGAATTGAAAGGAGGAAGGTTTCCGAAGAACTTTGTGTCAACAAAGCATTTATTTCTTAATTATTTTTAGATCTTTGCATAAACTTTGTGTTATCTCGGATATGGATCTGAAACTTTCCTTTGCTTTAAATTATGTATTTCAAGATCTATTTTTTTATCTATGTGTATGATACCAACTCTACGAACTATTGGTTGGATTGCACATCTTCTTTCCTTTCTTCCCGTATTCAATTGTTTTCATCATCTGCACATATTTCTTATTTAAATTGCTTATTGTAAAATTTCCTAGCTATGGTGCATGAGCTTTGCAATTAAAGTAAAACCCACAAATAGATATTAGAAAACATAATTGACAAAATCTTAAATGGGAGCCTAACCGGTAAATGAGGGAGATTTATCTCATGATTTGCTAGGTTTTTAGTTGTGCAAAGTATCTAGCCAACAATTAGCTAATAAATTTAATTAAGGGGGTGGTAAGTTGTAATAAAATTAATTAAATTAATTCTAGAGAAGGAAAATGCTTTGATGAGGTTTTAACATTTTTAATGCGTAGTGGTTATCTTGGGGTGTCTACATTTTCCCCTCTTTAAAGTGTTATTATGGAATAATAGCACTTTAAAGATACTAGACACGTGTAAAATGGTGAACAGACAATAACGAAGTTTGAAGGACTAACTATTTTTCCCCTATGAAACATTTGGATGCCCCAGCTGAGTCTAGATTAGTATCGAAGGAGTGCCCCTTGAGAAATTGAGTGACACGAAAAAGTGAGCGACCACTTAATAGGAGAGAGAAGAAGTCACGAGACAAAGGGAATCTACAAGTGACTCTTCCGCGTACCCGACCTCCCGAGGTCGTGCCGAGATAGCCGGTGGGGATGGAATATAGGTGGGACATAGACAAACTAGTTAGGCAATCTAATGTCTTCGACACGCACTAATGGAATTTGCGAATCTAAGGCAAAGAAGGCCCTTCTAACTTGGACTGGTGTGATAGATCGATCGCGGATGACTGCTCGAAGGCTCCAATCAATATCGAGCTCTGGCGTGATTCGATCTATGGGTTGCGGAATACGTGGGAAATGACCTGGGATAGTTTCGTGTATTTCTCCTGATAAGGTCATATAGTGGATGGTAAAGTAGTCACTCTATGGATGGTTCTCTGGCCTAGTCCAGAATTCTCTAGCTTTGTTAGCTGTTGTGTCCAGCAAGGATAATTGTTGGATAATGATAGGTGGAAGTGGGGTAGACTGGAATACCAGTGTGCGTAGGCCAGTGTCTATGTCTAATTCTCTGATGGATTCGTTAGGCTGCGGGATTTGTGGGTCACAACCATAGATTCTTGGTTGTTGTGGTCCTGTTATGGTCATACGCGAGATCAAGTCCTGATCCCTAGTATCCAATAATCATACGCTTTCTCAGCTTCTATATTTAGAATCAATAGTTGTGTGATTTTCTCATAATATCCTACGGGCGTTCTCGCAACCTGGATTCTTAAACCGGTATCTATGTCTGTGAGGGTGTCTCCTGCGTCTGGTTGTGGAATTAAAGGATCACACCCGAATGTTTGTTCTCTTTCGAATCCTTCTACAGTCATGTGGATATTTTTCCTAGTGCAACCTGTAGTTTGGCTGACTTGACCAAAATGTATATGCTTGGTCGTCTTCTATGTTTAATCCTCTTAACTGAGATCGACTGCTGGAAATCATTGTTGTTTGGAAGACTTGTATCCTAAGGTTACGGTCAATATCGATTATTGCCACTATGAGATTGGGCCGAGGCACGATTGGCTCGAAAATGTATTCCCGGGCTCCTAGGTCCATAATTGTCATGCAAAAGCAAAGAATAAAACAAACTATAATAAAGTGAAATCTAAGTATATTTCTAGCATATATGACTTCTTTTTGTATTTTCTGATGATTTAAATGAATTTAAGAAAGCAACTATTTAAAATATTTAGAATTGACAACTAAACTAATAATTTAAAACAAACAAAATAGCCGAGTATAGCTATTTGTCTGTGTAATTTGTATATCTATTCTAAACAATGAAATAACTAATCTATTTGCGAGATTCTCGATCCTACCTCAGAAGTGAGGAGTGAATCATAGTTTCTCAGAAACTATCAATCCCCACAGCTTCCCCGGCAATATCGAGAATAAAATTAACTAAAATAAAGCGATTAACTACTCTGTTTGATATGATTCTAACTAGAACTTTGAAAGTTAAAACCTGGATTCCGCAGAACAGTGGCGAATCCGATGGTGTGTGTGATCTTGTCCCCTCAGTATGATCTCTTCGTTCTTTGTGTTCACGTAGATCCAGAAAAGCGTGTAATGCTTGCATCAATAGGAATAGGTGTTTGGAACAAGGGACAACCTTCAGAATGCAGATAGAATAGAACGCGGATAGGAGAGGGATAGCGCAAGAGTACAGAGCTTGGCTTATGCAATTCCTAGCGGGATCTACTGCGAATCGTGCAACAAAATGCGTCCAGAACCTGAAACTATCCTGTATGAAGAGCAAAACCTGCAACTTTAATGGCTTCCTAAGCTATTCTACTCTAATGGATTAGATAAAACAGCAACACTGTTTGCACAAGTTGGATATGTGGCTTACCAACAGCTAGTCAATGCAAACTAAGCATGTAATGAACTAAACTAAGGAATTAAAGCAAACTAATAGACCACAGCACTGAAAATGAGAAGATTGGAGTAAAAATGGTGGCCATTTGCTTGAGCACAAGCCATGCATTTATAAGAATTCAATCACCCCAAAAATCAAAATCAAACTGAACTCCTAAACAATAAACAAAGGAAAAACACTATTCCAGGGGACCAAAAACATAAATGCATGCTCAAGTCGGCAAGAAAAGCTGGTGAAACATGATATTTCACGTGAGTTACGTCAAAAGAGTGTTCTGGAAAATGCATAAAGGACCGCCGCCCCCCGCTCGGGGCGGTTATTCTGACACCGCCGCCCCTGTTCAGGGCGGCGGTCACGAGACCGCCGCCCATTCAGGGCGGCGGTTTCGTCACTGAAGAGCAAAAGGCCAAGAAAAGAGAGGAAAAGGGGAAAACCAAGCACGCGGGGACAAGGCGGGGTATGCGGGATGTTAACGCATATTTGAGGAGCTCTTTCTGGATCCCGAACACCTTGCGAAGAGACCTGTATCATCATTGGGGCATTTATTACACCGTTCCGCAGTACAGTACCTTACAATTTTGGGTACGTACATATTGCCCCCTCGGAGAAGCATTTTAGCCATGAAGAGGCGTAAAATGGTAGGTCCGAGTATGGCCGTCCCAAAATGGGGAGTTTAGAAGTTATACCTTACTCGTCCGTGTGTTGAGATGACGCCATCCGAAATTCCCGCTACCTGCAAAATGAAAAGAGAGCTCAAGTGCAGATAGATACAATAACTTGGAAAATAAATGCTAAAACAATAGGGAATGAGGACGTACCATTCGTGCGGGGATAGAAACTTACCTCCGTCGGCGCTCCAAACCTGTGAAAAAGGCATTTAAAACGAATCAGGGCGCTATATATATGAAAGTGGGCCCATTTTCCTATTCATTTGCGCGAGTCGATTTGATTGATTTTGAGCTCTGGGACCCACGGTGACGGTTTCTCACGCGGATAGAGTCAAAACGTCCACAGTGAGATCGTGAGCATGCCTCCACGTGCGGAACACCGCCCTGCCAGATCACAGGTTGGTTTTCTTCAATTTTGTGTTTTTCCCTCTTTAAATTTGAAATGGCAAATTCTTTGCAATGGGGGGGTTATTTTTGAAAATGCTAGGTTCAAAAGGTCCACCTAGGGGGCGCCTACTGGGTAGGCTCCATTTTTAGGTTAAATGGTCTTTATTTGCTTGTTTTGGGCTTTTTAAGGTTAAAAACCCGCGGGTTTTGACATGACCACCGCCCCTGGCCGGGCGGTTTACACGACCGCACCCCGATCGGGCGGCGGTTCGGTGACGCCGCCTTAAAGGCGGTGGTTACAAAACCGCCTCCCTGCTCAGGGCGCGGTTTTGCACAGAATGCAAAAGAACTTATTTTGGAGACTGCACTTGTATTTTTATCATTTCTATATGTTTTTATGATTCTCTCGGTATCGTTCAGATACTAACTTGCTCTATTTTGTGTGTTTTTGGGTGTATGCAGGCGAAAGAGGAGTATATTAGATGGAGCCGAGAGAGAGAGTGTGATTGGCTGCTCGGGGTACTGGATGCCCTTTCTCAGGATGAGGAGGATACATTACAGAGGGCTGGCATATTGCGTATATCACGCGTGCCCATGTCACACCATCTAGTCACATACTTTGTGACTTGTTCTCATATTGGGATGCAGATCGGAACACTTTCCGACTGCCAGGGGTCCGTGGTGAGTGGACCATCACTTTGGAGGATGTCTACCGTATCCTGGGGGTCCCGATCATCGGGAGGAGACTCACACTGGAGACGGCAGGGTCCCGAGCACAGATTACACAGTGGGCAGGCTACATGGGAGATGCAGCTCATCTCCACGGGGTCGAAGAAGGGAGTGAGAGTTCGATCCATTCCTTCTTTGCCCATCCCGTATTTCGACAGGCTATCATGGGGATCCTTGCCTCGAGGCTGATCGGGGACAAGGGAGGGGATACTTTACTATACTGCTGGGCCCCCATCATTGCACAGATAGAGGGGCATGGCCGGATATACGCCTGGGGCGCAGATATTCTGGGGACCACCTACCATGATTTATACAGGGTGGTCCGTCTACAGGGACAGTCTTTGAGCCACCCTACTCTAGTTATGAGTTGGGTGTATGAGCGCTTCATCCCTTATGGCAAGGGGTGGAGGTGGCAGATCCAGGGGCTGTGAGGGCAGCCAGATGGACAGATATGTCGGTGCTTAGAGCACCTCACCAGCCAGTTGCCTCTCTTACTACAGCAGACATGGAGGCGACACCGTACCAGCTTATGGCCGGTATATGGGGAGAGGAGACTCTTACATTGATTTCTTGCTCCACCATAGGGCAGCTTATTGACCGCGTGGGACGAGTGGAGGTACATCCTTTCGGCAGGGTTCCTCAGCAGTTTGGCCTTCCATATACGGGCATGCTTCCTCCAGTGGCACCAGTCTATAGATCAGTCCGCGAGGCTAGAGGGGGGCCTAGAGGCCGTGGTTGGACAGTGATCACTCCTGGCACTCCCATTGCAGCCAGGAGGATAGTTCGGGCTAGAGGGAGAGCTGGTGCACCTCGGGCACCTTTGCTTCAGATTGCTGCGGGTCCTGCTCACAGCAGCGATGACCCCATAGATATTGACTCCGATTCTGAGGAGTTTACAGAGGGAGGATCGGAGGAGCAGATGGATGACAGTGATCCTGAGTGGTATGACACTCAGGACATCATGCAGGCAGAGAGGGCCGAGCAGAGTGCAGAGAGAGAGACTCTAGCTTCAGAGGAGCCACTCTCCCAGGGCCATGGTGGAGAGGATGAGTCCGTTGTGGGCGTCATGTTGCTCCCACTACAGGAGCAGCCCCTCAGTCGGCAGCGGCATCTGCGGTGGGTGCTGGCCCTAGCGACCCATCTTGGAGGCCCGGTGATCCGAGTAAGTTATCCTTTCTTCCTTTCAATGCTTGTTTAGTTTAGGATTTGTTTTAATTGCTATTTCTCCTTGTGTTTTGATATTGTATCTTTTAGCCTCTTGTCTAGTTTCTAATTCGTTTTTCTTCTTTGTTTGCAGAGACTGTTGACGAGTGGCGGGATCTAATCCGCGGGTATGCACCGATTCCCGATGATCCCTATGGATAGGACCCATGCGGAGCTGTCCGTAGATGTCGGGAGCCCTCGGCGGCAAATGGTAGGCATACCGACGTCTTCGCTCCCATTTGGCACGTGGCCAGGATGGTGTCGACTCTCCGTACAGAGTTGGCAGGCTATAGGACAGCCGAGCGTCTTATGAGGAGCCATTCTCATGGCGAGACCGTGGCTGCCCCTCGGGACCCTGAGCCCTCCGTGCATTCAGAGCACCGGCGTAGCCGGAGCCCTAGGCGAGGGCGCACACCTTCGGAGGGGTCGCGTAGGGGTTGAGAGACCACTTGGCTCCTATGTATTTTATAGATTCTTTTGTATATCACGGGCTCTTTGAGCGTTTTGACCATGCCTAGTGCATGATGGCATTGTATATAAACATTGATTATTTATATATATGCATTCGTTTTTGGACCAAAACTTGTCACTCATGTTTTCCCTTTCTGTTTCCAACTGCTTTGTGTATACTACGATGTATGTTTTATATGCTTTCTAGAATGTATGCAATGGAAAATAGATGATGCAAATGTTTGCTTTCTTTTTGTGTTTCATGATGCTGATACATGATAATGTAGATATATTGTGATTTTGAATCTTAGCTTCTGTGAGTAAATTGGATACCTCATGTTTGTTTTGGCAAAGTGATGAAAATAACAAATATGATGAACAGATAAACTTGCCCCACTCCTAACTCCACGCAACCAGTAAGATGCGAGGGCTCATCACCAAGAGCCAGGAAGGGCGCAAGTTATGAAATGTGATGAAATGATAGCGATGAAAGATAGACAAAGCTTTGGCGGAACCAAATTGAAAGCTACAAGCTGACTCCACCCGGGTGACTTCATAGTTTTGGATGCAACTTGCTTTGCGGTTTATCTAGACTTAGACCCGTAGATGGCCACATAGTAGACAAAATCTGGGTTTTTAGGATTTTTAACTCTTTTTGGAATTTTGAATATCTGATTCATTCGTTTTTGACTCAAAGTTTGAATAGTTTGTTTATGACCTTTTAACGTTTGCTTTGTCAAGAGGACCCCCTACACTTTGCCCCATGCTACTAGTAAGAAGCGTGGGTTTATCACCGTGGGCAAGGCATAGGTGAGTAAGGGCATTTCCATCCTTTCCCAACCCTACGTCACTAGTAAGAGACGCAAGCTCATCACCGAAGGTTGGTGGGGCAAGGAAATGTGTAAAAATAAAATTTTCTGTTTAATCACTTTTTGACTTGTCTTTTTGAGTAAAATGTCAGTATATGCTTATTTCCAAAGAGATGTATATATGGGATAGATGTGACACCATGAAGCTTCTAGAACAGACCTTAGGCAAGACACCTATCCTAAGAAGAAATCAAAGTGAGAACACACTTGCAGATCTTGGTATGGTTACCGTTAGGGCTTCGTCATGTCTGATTTTATTTGATAAAAGATTCTGAGGTGATTGAAGATATCGTGAAAATGGAGAGATATGATTAGAAAGTTTTGTGCCAACAACATCATGAGTTTGTAATGAATTGCTTTGAGAATAGACTCCTTGATCACAATTTGTGTAAGAAACGAATGGACAAAATGATCCTAATTTATATGAAAATGCAATGTAGATAGCTATATAGGTAGCGTTAGCTGCTTATGCGTAGAAACGTTTGAGGTGCAGGGAATTGACTGTTTCGCCAAACTCCTCACCTTCTAACGTACATAAGAGGTATGCACCATTTCCATAGTCCTTCATGACTCGGTATGGGCCCAACCATTTGGGCCGGAATTTCCTTCCTTCGCCGGTCTTCTTATCGATCCGGCTGTCTAGTCTTAGAACTAGATCACCTTCGTATATGTCACGTTCATAGACCTTCTTGTTATACTGCCGGCACATCCGGTCAGCGTAGACTCTATGTCCATTGTTCAGCATCTAACCTGGTTTCATCTAGGCTTTCTAGTTGGGAAAGACGTGCTTCTCTGTAAGCGTCTTCATCCAGAACTCCTTGTAATGAAATGCGAAGACTAGGTATTTCAACCTCGAGTGGGAGAACTGCTTCTGCCCCAAATACCAGCGAGAAAGGAGTTGCTCCCGTTGGTGTTCTTATTGAGGTTCGGTGGGCCCATAAGGCCGGGTATAACTTTAAATGCCAATCTCACTTGTTTTCTTTTACCGTTTTAAGGAGAATGGCTTTCAGTGTTTTGTTTGTTGCTTCAGCCTGTCCGTTGGCTTGGGGATAATACAAGGAAGCCGTATGATGGCTTATCTTAAATTTATTGCATAGCTCACAAACCTCTTCATTCTTAAAAGAAGTTCCATTATCGGAGATAATGATTTGCGGGATACCGTACCTGCAAATGATTTGGTTTAAAATGAACTTAGCGATTACAGAACCAGGTACAGTAGTAAGAGGCATGGCCTCCACCCATTTGGTAAAATATTCAGTGGCCGTGATTATAAAATTATGGCCATCTGTGGATGAGGGAGAGAATTTCCCTATTAAGTCTAGACCCCATGTAGAAAAGGGCCATGGAGTTGCGATTGGTTGTAGAGCTTGTGCCGGCATGTGGATCTCATGAGAGAACTCTTGACATTTATGACACTTGCGTGCAAACTCTATCGCATCACGTTCTAGAGTGGGCCAGAAATAGCCCATTCGATGTATTTTTCGAGTGGTGGCATGGCCACCAAAGTGGCCTCCACATATACCGCTGTGGGATTCATGGAGAATCCTCTTGGACTCTTCTGTGTCAACACACCTTAAGAGCATTCCATCGAATGCTTTTCGATAGAGCACCTGCTCTATAATGACATATTTAGCTATGATTATGCGTAACCACCTTCTTTGTTGCGGTGTAACTACCTCCGGGTACGTATGGTCTATGATATAATTAATGATATCAGTGTACCAAGGACACTCAGAGATAGCGGGTCGAGTTTCGATGTAGTATACGCACTCATCTGGAAAATCCAAATCTACTAGATCGCCTCCATCTAATGGATTATCAGCTAACCAATCCACAATGATTTGTCCCTTAACTGACTTCTGATTTACAAATGTTAATTCGAATTCTCCCATTAAGGTTATAAAACGTCCAGCCTTTTTAGACAAGGACCCCTGTGTGAGGAAAGTTCGTAAGTGGTCCGTTTTCACCATGACCCTCGTTTCTTGATTTAGCATATAGTGTCTTAGGCGTTTGGTTGCGAAGACTATGGCGAGGCATTCTCGTTCTGCTTGTGTATAGCATGTTTCATAGTCGAGCAGTGTTCGGCTAATGAAATAAATCGCACGTTCTCTCTTGTTATCGTCTTCTTGGGCCAACATACAGGCTAGTGAGACATTGGTAGCTCGTGAGTATAAAATCAATGGGCGATCTTGCTTAGGTGGCATTAGCGTAGGTGGTGACAGCAAGAAACGTTTAACTGCGTTGAAAGCTTCGTTGCAGTCTTCGGTCCAATCAATGCTATAGTCTTTCTTGAGTAAATTATTGATTGGATGAATGGCGAAGCTTAAGTCTGGGATAAATCTTCGGATTGCACCTAGCTTTCCGAGAAATGACCTGATTCCAGATTCGTCCGAAGGTGGAACCATTTCGAGGACAGCCCGAATTTTGGTTGGGTCCACATCTATTCCCCGTGACGATATGATGTAACCTAGGAGTTTTCCTCCTGTTACACCAAAGACGCATTTCTCTGGATTTAGCGTGACTCCGTATTCTATTAGGCGTGAAAGAATGACGCGGAGTACTTCCGGATGGTCACAACGCTTCTTGGCTTTGGCCAATAAGTCATCCACGTAAGATTCCATGATCTTATGAATTAGATCATGAAATATGTATGTCATAGCCCGCTGGTAGGTAGCACCGGCATTCTTGAGACCGAATGGCATAACAGCGTAGCAATAGGTTCCCCAAGGAGTTATGAACGTGGTTTTAGCTTGATCTTGCTCGGATATTCTGATTTGGTTGTATCCCGAGAATCCATCCATGAGAGACAAGAGTTCAAAACCAGCTGTTGCATCAACGATAACGTCTATGGATGGTAATGGGAAATCGTCTTTAGGACACGCTTTGTTGATGTCTCGGAAATCTATGCAAATGTGTATCTTTCCGTTCTTCTTGAGAACAGGAACGATGTTAGATACCCATTGGGAGTAGTCAACTGGCTTGATGAATCCTACCTGAAGGAGTTTTATTACTTCCTCTTTTACCATGAGAGCTACTTTGGGCTTCATGGGTCTTGATTTTTGTTTAATTGGCTTTGCATCTGATCTAGTGACGAGGTTGTGCACCGCAATGTGGGGTGCGACTCCCGTCATCTCCTTGTAATTAAATGCAAACACCTTCTGATGTTCTTTGAGAATCTGAGTATGTATTTCCACTTCTTCTGGGGTTAATGAAGAACCTAGTTTCAATATTCTTGGTTCATCTTCTGTCCCGATGTTGACATCGATTGTTTCCTCGATCAAAGAGGCGTTACCCTCTTCGAACTCAGGTGGTGCTGGAGGTAAATCTAGATCATCCCCATTTTCTATTGCGTATATGCTAGGTTCCGTTTGTGAGGGAAGATCCGTTACGGGATTTCCGAAGTAGGAAGACGAATGCGGAATCAGGGATAAATCTAGCATGTGATAGGAGAGATGTAGTGCTGCATAGGCATTTAAGTAATCCAAAGTAGCCATCATTTCCGACATGGTCTAGGATGGTAGATTCACTTCTGCTTGAAAGAGGATTTGTCATTATTTTTATCAATGGTTCATCACGAATGGACACCGTGAACTGGGTATCTTTTAACTCATTGCTTGGAGTAAAACGTGATGCTGAGGTTGCTATTGAATCGGCGAGAAGATTTTTCTCTCGGGAATTGCTTCAATGGATATAAAGTTAAACGCCTTGCTTAAATCTAATACAACATTTTTGTAGAGTTGTAAATGTTCGGCTTTAGTTTCATATACTTCAGAAACTTGGTTTGTCACTAATTGCGAGTCTCCCAGGACTCTGATGTTATCAATACCAATTCTTTTGGCTAAGGTAAGGCCAAGGAGGAGGGCTTCGTACTCAGCGCCGTTGTTTGTACATTCAAAGTTTAATTTAAAAGTGAATGGGAGGACTTTCTCCTCGGGTGAAGTAAGAATTATACCTGCCCCCGCTCCATAACGACATTTAGCTCCATCGAAATGGAGAGTCCAATACTTAGCCGGGAGTATAGATGTTGGGGCATCTGCTGCGTTTGCGCACTCTACTTCTACCATACAGAGATCTTCTGCTGGCAAGGAACCAACACCTAGGGAAAATCCTATGCCTACTGAATCGAATGGTAAGAACATTGGTGAATCTTGTTCTATCAACTCAACGATTTTCGCAGTAGTCCCTAATGATACTGTTTCTTTAGTTTTATCTTTAGGGGTTGGAATTGTTTTGGCTACACTGGTAGTTTCAAGATCCGTCGTAGGTACCAACTTTTCCTCTGGCTTTGGGTCAGAGGGTTTATTAAGTTGGTTTGTTGGAAGTTCAAATTCTGAGTGCACCCCTGGTCTTTTCTTTAAATCAGCTAGGTGTAAATCGAAAGGTTTTGGATCGCCTTTGGCTACAAATACCTTTCCTAGATGCAAGAATCTTACTTCTTGAAATAAAGTAGAAGGGATTGCCTTCATTCGATGTATCCAAGGTCGGCCGAGGATCATATTATAGTTAGTTTCCCGATCTATAATATAAAACTCAGTCAAGATGGTTTTGGGCCCTAAGGTGACCGGCAGTATTATAGTTCCTATCGAAGTGGCTTTAAGGCTATCATAGCCTCTCAAGGTATTTCGTGTAGTGGAACAGTTTGTTTCTCCATATCCAAGTTTTTGGAGGAAAGAGAAAGGGACTATGTTAACTGCGGCCCCATCGTCAACCATTGCCCGTTTTACATAGTTATTATAAACCCACACTTGCAAGTGTAAGGCTGGGTCACCTCGGCGTGCGATCTCAGCATCTGTGGGCATTTTACTTATTTCGAAGATGAATTCGACATCCTTGTCCGGCTGCCCCGGAGGGTGGATATCAAAATCTACGTGATTTACTTGTGTTTCGGGAGGTGGAGTGATGTTAATTAGATGGCCTAGACCTAATGCTTCTAAAAGAGCAGCTCTGTGAGGGGGAGAGTTCTTTAGTAAGTCCAAAAATGAAATGTGTGAGAAGGTCTTTGTTAGGTCACTAATTAAATCATAGGCACCGATGGGTTTTTCAACTATTTGTTGACTCTTATCTGTCTCTGGCAGATGACTTGGGCTCGGTTGAGAGAAATACTCTCGTGTTCTTGTTATAGCTTCGATAGGTAGTTCAGCGTCTAATTCTACCAAACTAACTATCTTAGGTCTCGGTTGAGCTCCCAACTGTGGCGCAACTGACGGATTTAATGAAGTCGAGGCTTCATGATCATTGTTTCCCGTCACTGCACCTTTGTTTGTTCCGGTTGGATTCAGCCTATTGCTATCATGATTTGGGAGCGGATCATTAAAGATCTTGAGGGGAGCATTCTGAGGAGAAATTGCCCCTGCGAGAGTATTTGGTGATGATGAGACGGGATCCGCCAAAAACAGGTCTGTGAAGAACTGTCTTTGTTCTTCTGGCAAGCGTTGCATAAATTTATTGTAGTCATGACACGTTCTAGTATCGTGACCCCGAATTTTATGGAAACCACAATAAGAATTGGGGTTGTAATTCCCGTTTTGTTGGTTTGGTGTGTATTGTGGCCTAAAATTCGATCAAACTATTGCCTATTAGGACTAAAGTTTTGGAATTGTTGTTTCTGGTTTTGACTTTGGTTTTGGTAACCAAATGAGTTTTGGCTTGGCCCTTGTATGGGATTTCACCGTTGTTGTTGTTGTTGTTGTGGATGGTTAAAATCCACTGTATTGATTGTCGGGGTAAAGTTGTTGTTTCGTTGGTTGTTTGTTTGTGACGGAGCATTAACAACATTTACCCTCTTGGGCTGGTCGGTTACCCCATCCGTTGTTACCCCACGATTTTTGTTAAGGATTTTGGGTCCTTGATTGACATTTGTGGTAGTTGTAGTGTTTTGAGTGGAGGTGATTAACCTCCCGTTTGTTCCATATGTCTTACGACCACTATCTATCGCTGCTTGATCTATTCGTAGAGCGCTCTCAAGTACTTCATCATAAGTCCTTAGTGGGAACTTCTGGACTTCTTCCTTCACTTCTCTACTGAGAGAATGAAGGAATAAATCACATAGTTCCATCTGATCCATGTTTGGAGCACTTGCTGATGAATAAAGAACGTACGCCACCTCTTGATGAAGGGCGATGCAGACTCGTTATGCTCTTGTTTGATGTGTAAGAACTCCCTGATTCCTGTTCTTAATAGTTTGTTCATGTCGAAGGCCTTGATGAACTCTGACATGAGTTGTTTAAATGAATGTATGGAAGCCTCAGGTATTCTATAATACCAATCGAGAGCGATGCCTTCCAAGGTTTTGGGAAATATTTTAGCAACCACCCCATCCCAAGGGAGTAATTCTCGTATGGCTGTAGCGTAAGCTTTGATATGTGTGTTTGGATCTCCCTCACCCTTGAACTTGGGAAAATCAGGGAGAGGTCTTGGAAGCATGACGCTTCGTATGGTGAAATCTAAGGGTTCCTTTAGGTATTCTGAATAAGTCCCTATCGCATAGCTTTCGACCATTGATGGTGTTTGCTGAGGGAGTGGTGGTGGGATAGGTTGTTGATACGGTGCAGCGTATGCATTGGCAGGGGCATAGGGAGGTCCCTGCGTTTGAGCAAACATGCCGGGAGAGGAGAACATATCTCCTTGTGGTGATTTAGAGTATATGTTTAAGTAGGACGGGGTATTGTCAAGGAACGGACTGTTCGACACTAGACCGGGAGGAATAGTGTTAGAGATGATAGGCCTTGTTGGCATTTGTTGTGGATATTGAGGAGGCATGCCTAACGTGCCTACTCCCGTAAGGAGATCTACCTGACCAGAGTGGTATGGAGGATTGGAACTTCCTGTTTGTATGAATGGAGAATTTTGACTTGCTTGAGCCAGTTCTAACCCTCTCACTCTTTCTACTAACGTTGAAATGACTTCATTTGGTGAAGTCACGGTACTTTTCCTAACGGCGTTTGTTGTATACCTTGGTGTTGTAAAGGTACATGATATCCTATCATAAACTGATCGCTATCTTGCCAAGTTTCTCCCAGAATATTTCCTGTATGCAGTGGCATAGAGGTATTTTCTTGAAAAGAGATTTCGGGTTGTATTTGTAAACCTCCTATAGGTGGGTACATTCCCCGGGAGCGTTGTTCACTCCTAGGATAACGTGTTGGCTGTCCATCATCTAAGACCAGGTATGGATCTGATTGCCTACTAATTTGTGGTCTGAGTAGCATTTGAGGAGACGA
This sequence comes from Taxus wallichiana var. yunnanensis, assembly GCA_018340775.1. Lineage (NCBI taxonomy): Eukaryota > Viridiplantae > Streptophyta > Pinopsida > Cupressales > Taxaceae > Taxus > Taxus wallichiana. The sequence goes on from CM031244.1 coordinate 352,061,996, forward strand.
ACCAGATTCTCCGGTAAACGTCATATTGTTTGAACCTGAAGGCTCTGTTTGTTGGGTTCGAGGGGGTTGATCTAACTCCTCAGTTTGAAAAGACGAACTATATCTGATTCTTGGGGTTTGTGTTGACAACTGATTAGTTGAATAGTTGTCACCCCATACTGAGAGCGAGGGTGATGATTGCCTATTCTGTTGGGCGTAGTATGCCTCAAGACCCAAGAGGGGTCTGCCATATGCATCGAATCCCGACATATTCGGGGGGTATATGAATACCCGCAGAATAATGGGAAGGAGCGAAGGTGATTTATGAAAACTTAATGAAGCGGTTCTAAGAAGGCGTACTAAAGTGAAAGTGTAATACTATGACTCCAGACAAGAAAGTAGGCAGTTTATGTCAGTTTTACTAATCTTGTTTGCTTCACGTCGGGTTCACCAATTTTGTACGCCGGAAAAGTGACAAGCGAGCGTGGGAATCTACAAGTGACTCTTCCACGTACCCGACCTCCCGAGGTCATGCCGAGACAGCCGGTGGGGATGGAATATAGGTGGGACACAGACAAACTAGTTAGGCAATCTAATGTCTTCGACACGCACTAATGGAATTTGCGAATCTAAGGCAAAGAAGGCCCTTCTAACTTGGACTGGTGTGATAGATCGATCGGCAAGGATGACTGCTCGAAGGCTCCAATCAATATCGAGCTCTGGCGTGATTCGATCTATGGGTTGCGGAATACGTGGGAAATGACCTGGGATAGTTTCGTGTATTTCTCCTGATAAGGTCATATAGTGGATGGTAAAGTAGTCACTCATGGACGGTTCTCGCCTAGTCCGAAATTCTCTAGCTTTGTTAGTCATGTGTGTCCAAAGAAGGATAATTGTTGGATAATGATAGGTGGAAGTGGGGTAGACTAGAATACCAGTGTGCGTAGGCCAGTGTCTATGTCTAATTCTCTGATGGATTCGTTAGGCTGCGGGATTTGTGGGTCACAACCATAGATTCTTGGTTGTTGTGGTCCTGTTATGGTCATACGCGAGATCAAGTCCTGATCCCTAGTATCCAATAATCATACGCTTTCTCAGCTTCTATATTTAGAATCAATAGTTGTGCGATTTTCTCAGAATATCCTACGGGCGTTCTCGCAACCTGGATTCTTAAACCGGTATCTATGTCTGTGAGGGTGTCTCCTGCATCTGGTTGTGGAATTAAAGGATCACACCCGAATGTTTGTTCTCTTTCAAATCCTTCTACAGTCATGTGGATATTTTTCCTAGTGCAACCTGTAGTTTGGCTGACTTGACCAAAATGTATATGCTTGGTCGTCTTCTATGTTTAATCCTCTTAACTGAGATCTGACTTGCTGGAAATCTGTTGTTGTTTGGAAGACTTGTATCCTAAGGTTCTGGTCAATATCAGTTATTGCCACTATGAGATTGGGCTGAGGCACGATTGGCTCGAAAATGTATTCCCTGGGCTCCCTAGGTCCCGTAATTGTCATGCAAAAGCAGTAATAAAACAAACTATAATAAAGTGAAATCTAAGTATATTTCTAGCATATATGACTTCTTTTTGTATTTTCTGATGATTTAAATGAATTTAAGAAAGTAGCTATTTAAAATATTTAGAATTGACAACTAAACTAATAATTTAAAACAAACAAAATAGCCGAGTATAGCTATTTGTCTGTGCAATTTGTATATCTATTCTAAACAATGAAATAACTAATCTATTTGCGAGATTCTCGATCCTACCTCAGAAGTGAGGAGTGAATCATAGTTTCTCAGAAACTATCAATCCCCACAGCTTCCCTGGCAATATCGAGAATAAAATTAACTGAAATAAAGTGATTAACTACTCTGTTTGATATGATTCTAACTAGAACTTTGAAAGTTAAAACTTGGATTCCGCAGAATAGTGGTGAATCCGATGGTGTGTGTGATCTTGTCCCCTCAGTATGATCTCTTCGTTCTTTGTGTTCACGTAGATCCAGAAAAGCGTGTAATGCTTGCATCAACAGGAATAGGTGTTTGGAACAAGGGACAACCTTCAGAATGCAGATAGAATAGAACGCGGATAGGAGAGGGATAGCGCAAGAGTACAGAGCTTGGCTTATGCAATTCCTAGCGGGATCTACTACGAATCGTGCAACAAAATGCGTCCAGAACCTGAAACTATCCTGTATGAAGAGCAAAACCTGCAACTTTAATGGCTTCTTAAGCTATTCTACTCTAATGGATTAGATAAAACAACAACACTGTTTGCACAAGTTGGATGTGGCTTACCAACAACTAGTCAATGCAAACTAAGCATGTAATGAACTAAACTAAGGAATTAAAGCAAACTAATAGACCACAGCACTGAAAATGAGAAGATTGGAGTAAAAATGGTGGCCATTTGCTTGAGCACAAGCCATGCATTTATAAGAATTCAATCACCCCAAAAATCAAAATCAAACTGAACTCCTAAACAATAAACAAAGGAAAAACACTATTCCAGGGGACCAAAAACATAAATGCATGCTCAAGTCGGCAAGAAAAGCTGGTGAAACATGATATTTCACGTGAGTTACGTCAAAAGAGTGTTCTGGAAAATGCGTAAAGGACCGCCGCCCTGCTCAGGGCGGTGGTTACAGGACCGCCGCCCTGTTCAGGGCGGCGGTCACGAGACCGCCGCCCATTCAGGGCGGCGGTTTCATCACTGAAGAGAAAAAGGCCAAGAAAAGAGAGGAAAAGGGGAAAACCAAGCACGCGGGGGCAAGCGGGGGTATGCGGGATGTTAACGCATATACGAGGAGCTTTTTTGGATCCCGAACACCTTGCGAAGAGACCTATATCATCATTGGGGCATTTATTACACCGTTTCGCAGTACAATACCTTACAATTTTGGGTATGTAAAGTGACCGGTTAGGAGCCCGTGTTCTTATCTTTTGTGTGTTATAAGAGTGTTGCGGTTAACCTTTTTTGATAGCTTTGATGTTCACTATTTGATCGCCGAGGTACCTGTAATTTGCGAAACAAATATTCACCTACAAAACCAACAAATCACATCACATCCAAAAATGAAAGATGCAAAATGGGGATTTGTGCACTACATTTTAGACTTCCTTTAGTTCTTGTGAGTGTGTGTGAGAATGATTCCCTAGGATGCCCTAGTGAAAGTTGCACTTGATAGCGAAAGGCTAGCTAAAATGTAACAATGTAGTAGAATGTGTGGATGGAATAGAATGAACTTCCCTTCCTATGTAGTTTATGTAAAATATGTAGTCCTTTGTCCTTGAATGGATGCTAGATGGATGTTTTGAAAAATTTAGGTTCTTTTAGATGCAAACTTAGATGATGATAGTAATGCTTAGTTCCTTGATTTTGGTCACATAATTGTATATTTATATGATTCCCTTGTTTGAATTTCGTAATTGACAACTAGAAGGCTGGCCCATAAGTGAAAAAGATGCCCAAAAGATAAAAGAGACCCAAAATGAGTGAGTAAGGTGGAAAATGGTTAGGGGCACCCAGGAGGACATGGGCACCTAGGTTTTGTTGTCCTAGTTGGTTCTTTGGTATGACCGAAGCCACAAAAGATAAATCAGTAAATTTCAACTGGGTTGTAGGGTGTGTAAGACAAAATAAGAGATAAAAAAAAAGCAAAAATGCCAAAGGTAGTCGTCAATTATTAGTTCACTAGTTTTCTTGCTTAGGAATAATATAAATGTTAATATGCTTTTAGGACCTAGAAATGTACCCAAGTGCTTAATTTTGTGTCTACATTGCAAAAATGATTGTTTACTTTTGTTATTAAATTTTATTTACTCTCTAAGTGAGGTTTTCTCTCGAGTTGTGAGAGAGATTTCTTCTCATCCCCAATGTACTTATTGTGTGGATCATGTCCGAGAGTTTGGTCGAGCTCCAAATGACAACAATGTTGTATGTATTCAAGAAAACTTTGGTTTTAGTGCATTTGATGGATTTTACGCTTAGGGTAAAAATAAAACATGACATTATCCCACACACATAGCTACACTAGCATGACCCGCAATATGCACTAGCATAGCATTTTTCATGCTAAAGATGCTATTTTAGGCACATAAGCATGAATTGAGAAATGTGCTATTGAGTTAAATGCGCTAGTGTAAAAGTAAGTGGGTTAGCGTGACATGCACTACCGTATAGGTATACACACTAGCATAAGTATATGTGTACTATCATAAATAAGATGTAAAATAAATTTAGGGGTTAAAATATGAGAAATGGGAGTTGATAAAGGGTATAACAATAATGTTTTTGTGTTTTACATTAGATATTATACGCATTAGATGTGTGGGAGCATCATGGATGATTTTAGGAATTTGAGAGATGCATGACACAGAGAGAGAGGATATGGTTATGTGCTCTATTGGAGATGACAGACCTAACGTATATAGCTCAGCTTCCGGACATAAAATTAGATCATTTTTTATTGATTGCACTAACCAAGTGATGTCATAGTGAGAGCCATAATTTCATATTGCCGATACGAAAGATGACAAAGAAATTGGAGGACATATATAGGATCTTGTGAGTTTTGATTCAGGGTAGACTTATATGGTGGAATTATAGTGTAGTGCAAATTCAAGAACAAATATGGTATTTATTTGTATTAGAGGAAATTCATAGGGACAACATGGATGTTAAATTATATGAGTGCATGGAAAATGTTATAGTGGCTTGGTTACTAATATACATGATGGTTCTTATCATTGAATACTTGCTTCCGATAATACAGAATTCACTTTCAACTAGGACTGATCGAGATACTATTAGAGTTGATGGAGTCTCATGCGACATTTTTCCTAGGGGTCTTCTATTCCGGCTCACTTATACAAAGATTTTCATTTGGTTGTATGTAAAGGTTAGTGAATCCTTATTTCAACTACCTTTCTTCAAATTTGGTCATGGGATCACATCTCCATTAGCCAACCATTAGGTATGTTTAGAGATAAACAACCAGAGGATCCCTCGGCATTCGGATGGGAGATAGTAAACATTATTCATCAAGTATACCGGGTGACATAACATTCTATAGATGTGTGTTCAAGGATCTATAGTTACACATGATTACATGGAGACCATATAGGAAATATAGGTGGGCTATAGATGATACATAGTTGGATATAGTGGAGGTTGACCATTACATGATCGGGAGCAAAGAACACATTTTGGAGACATAGAAACTAGATAGGGTCATGTGGTAGTTGGAAGTTATACATGATATACCTAGAGGTGATCATTGGTATGTGTGAGTTATGCAATAGAAAATGTATTTTAGTGCCCATTTTAAAAAGAGGGTTGTGAGGGTGATTTTTAGAGATGTGATACCACATTATTGGGATGATTGAGCCCATGTTGAGGATCCCGAGATGAAGGTGAAGTATACAAGATGGTACGTAGGCATTTTTCCCCTACCTCTTATTGTTCCATAGGAAGCTATAGTAGTTAGAATAACAATAACAACCAAGGGTGCATTATGAAAAACATGGGGGAGAAGTGGAGGCCGAATGGGCTAGGCATAGCACACGCTCAATTATAGGGTCAAGGAATAGTCCAGTACGGGATTTGGTATAGGTTGGATAGACTCTTGTTTAGGTTTAGGCTCTAGGTCCGGTACAAGTTTCTGTGTAGGCTCCACTACAAGTGTAGGTACATGTTCCATTTCATATTCTCGGTTCAAGTACAATTTCTATTAGATGTTCCTTTATCACCGTCTTAGCCAATGAGTCTATTAGGAGGATTTAGAGATAGAGACGAAGATGGAGATAGTGATAGGATTTGAGATGGTGATAGATAGGGAGACAAGGGTGAGGAGGATGTATGGGGCCATCTTTCACTAGTACCACCTCTAAAACCATCAGTGTGAAAGAGAGCATTACAGGCCTAAAGAGATAGGAAGATTAGGGAGAGGGATGCTTTATTGGTCTCGTCTCATATACATGAACAAGTACAACATGTGACTACAAAGAAGGATTATCGTGCCACACATATTTAACAACTGAAAATGGAGAGATATGTGGCATGGCATGCGGCTAAGGCCACATGCATGGGAGACATTATGGAAGACATGATGACATCCATGCATGATGTGGGTTATTATAGAGCCCTATATGAAGTAGCAATTCTTGAGGGCCAAATAGTCGTAGGATATAGTAAGAGGACAGAAATGGATTTTTGAGGTCGAAGATCTCATACACATTCAAGATCAGTTTTATCAATGCGAGATGCCACCACCAAGTGACAGGGATGAGAGACTAGGAAGCCCTAGTGTTGGAGAGAGTCACCCCGACTCGTTGTATGATGTTTTATATTTTTGTATATTCCTCATGATGAAGGAACACATTTTGTATATGGATGCCCTTGATGGCACTTTGATGTGTATATATGTAGATGATATTTGTGATGTATTTAGTGTGTTTGGAACTTTATTAATGTATATAATTTTTTTATTGATAAATTAAGGCATAGACATTGGATATGGACATTTGACATTACACATATGATGATGATATGATTTAATATTTGGATGTACAATTATTTGTTGTATGATTCACATGATGATATACATAGTGTAGATGATGATTATGATTTGTGATTTATTATGGATTTATGATGACATACTCATAGCCTAGTTTCCATTCGAAATTGAATTTTAGAACAACCTATTTTGTTATTGCACTATAGAATTAGCACCATGATTATTGAAAACCCATGATGAACAACCCATATGCACGTAAAAATACACATAGAAAAAAGTAAAACAAACTCAATATACACAAGAAATGGACACACCAAGGTTATATATAAACTAAGATGCTAACAAAATATTTTCAATTAGTCAAAAAAAAAGGAAAAATGGAAAAAAACCAATATACAAAGCAAGATGATTACACCAAGGTTAACAAAACCAATATGGTAACAAAATACTTGCAATTGGTCAAAAACAAAGGCAAAAATAAAAAAACAAACCCAATATACAAAGCAAGATGATTACACCAAGGTTAACAATAAACCAAGATGATAATAAAATACTTACAATTGGTGAAAAATAAAGGTGAAAATGGAAAACAAACCCAATATACAAAAAAAGATGATTACACCAAAGTTAACAATAAACCAAGATAACAAAATAGTTGCAATGGTCCAAAACAAAGGCAAAAACGAGAAAACAAAACCAATATACAAAGTAAGATGATTACACCAAGGTTATGAATGAACCAAAGTGGTACAAGTTACTTGTAATTGGTCAAAAACAAAGAGAAACATGTAAAACAAACCCAACATACATAGTAATACAGACACACCAAGGTTATATACAAACCAAAATGCTAACAAAATTACTTACAATAGGTCAAAAATAGTAACATGTGAAACACAACTTTAAATAAAAACATCTAATTATGCCCCTAATGTGTTCCACAATGAAGATTAAATAGATTTGAATGCCCTCAAGCAAGGATACATATAAAGGAATTGGATTGGACCAAAGAGTGGAGCCAAACAAATCCTGATGACACTCTTATTGGATCATGTTGAAGTTTGATATGAGATTTGATTGGGTCATTTTTCCAAGAAAGGATACATGCAAGGAATAACATGAGAGCCAAGATTGCCTCTAGTGAGGATACATGCAAGGGTGTGATTAAATACATAATCATAGGATATTTTGAAACAATCACTAGGATAGGAGTTAAAAATTGGTGTTGTGAAACTATGTTGATAGTTGCTAAGATTTTTGGAACATTTTCTTTTTTTTAATGTTTCTAGATTTTGATGGATTTTTAGATTTTTTTTGTTCTAGGTTTTGAATTTTTATATTGTTTTGGATTTTTACTTTTGTATTGTTTTTTTGAAATATGTGAACACCGAAAAGAACTATGAGGTGGCACAAGACATTACTATATGCCTAAGAATCAACATGTGACTCCTGACACATGTGACCTCCCGAGGTCATCTGAGACAACCAAAATGTGTAAGATTGCAAGAATACTAATGGGAAGCTATAAGAGAATAAGGGACTAAGATTAGGTAATGTGGGTTCCTAGTAGTTGAGTTGGCCAAAGGATAATTAGAGGTTATGAGTGAGTAGCATAAGTTCCTTGTTGTTTGATTGTTTGGTTTAATTGAATACAAAAACTACGTTGAAAGGTTCATTTTAAATAACTATGAAAAGTAAATCTAGCTTAAATAAAAGACAAGTGTGTTTTAATATTTTAATTACCTAAATTCACTCCCTATTAATTATACAAAATGAAATGAATAATCTAATCTATTTTTTTGAAATGAAATGAACTAAAATAATTTAGATAAACAAAGATAACATCTACCTTTCACTAATTAATTAAAATAAAGGTAATCTACATACATAGATAATTGCTTCTGAATTAATTAAATCTACTTCTACACTAAAATGAAATAAACAAGAAATAGTTAGATGTGGCTATTCCTTTGTTGCAGATTGTAAAGCCTAATCTAATCTACACATGTACTTTTCCAATTTATAATTGTGGATTCTACTATTTCTTCCAATTTCTCACCTCGTAATCACGAAAAGAATGAAGCTTCTCAAAATCAATTTCCTCTTCCCCTAAGACTTCCTCGGTGAAACAATGGACTACACATAAAACTAACTTGTGAAGAAACACAATAATATGTATAAACACAAAAGCTTCCTAAATTTTCTTTCCCTTGTAGATCCACAGGGATAAGTAGGGAGGAAGTTTTCAATGGAAGCTTTGTTCATGTGCACGTTTAAATCTAATTAATAAATAAAATGGAAGCTACAAGTGCTTTTAAATGAAGAAATGAGGAAACAATGTTCACAAGAACTTCCTCCAAATCCTTTTCCAGAAAATCCATAGGTATAAGCTAGAAGGAAATATCAATGAAGCTACTTACAAGTAATTAATACTTTGCAAATTCTACTTCCTTAAAACAACTATTGATTTAACAAGAAATGTGAACTTTATATCAAAATAATTTTTTTAAGAAATTGAATTACATCCCCAACCCGGAAATGTATAACTGTGACAATATCTAAATGTAGTTGTGATTTTATTTATCCCCTCATCTTCTTCACCAAAGATGAGTCTAGATGTTCCAGGAGATGTGTTGGTTGGTATGCGAAGAAGTTGTGTAGATCTTTGGAGCAAACCGTCAGTAAGTTGTCTAGTTTAAAATGCAGAAAGGAAGTAAAAATTCAAAGATCTGAATTACTTGTGTTATTCTTAACAAGATTTTAGAAGATTAATGGTGCAATAAAATTCAAGAGACTCCAACCAATGGTTTAGGAAAAGTTTAGTTTTATAGAAATTTGGCATGGAAGAGGTCAAACACACTGGCAATCAAGAAGTGCCAAATCATCATAGGAAGGGGTAGTCAACTTACTAAGAATAGTAAGTAAGAAATAATATTTTCATATACATCTAATAAGATCATAATCAAGGGAAATGGTTGAGAAACATGCGATAAAATCACTCGAAAACTTGCAACGCACGTACAAAACTAGGATTTTTAAGTCTCAGATTAAAGTGCACAAAATCGTCACCACGCAGACTGGTAGTTACGTAACTTAAAAGGAAAACACTAAGGAAAGGGGGAAAAATATTTACAAAGACAAAAAGCTAAGGAAGAGTAAGCCACATAGACAAGTTGTAAACAAGGAAAGGGACATGGACATCATCATTGGGGATTTTTACTATTCTGACAATGTAGCATCATGCAATTTTGGGTGCGTACACTTACCAAGCATTGTACAAATGTATAAACTCATCTATATCAAGTGGCGTAATACAATAGATATAGATGAAAAAAAGATGTTGTAGCAAGTGATACACATCATACCTACAAGGAACACATGACAAAAAGTGATTCAGAATTATGCAATAAGCAGAACAAGATAAAGGTGTAAGATAAGTAGTTGTGTCGATATGCCCCTAGCACAAGGGATACTCATAGATGGTTTAGGAATAGAATTTATTCAAATGAGCCACATTCATGGGTTCTTTGATCTCTTTTCCATATTTAGAGGATATTTTGTATGTAGTGGATCAAAATTTTGTAGTGATAGTGTAAGGTCCCTACCAATTAAGTTCATTTTTTTCTTATTTTTCACACTCCTTGGTTGTATTCTTCTGAAAGTACAATGTTTCTGATTTCAAACTCCCTTGGTTTTATTCTCTTGTTGTATCTCATGGTGGAGTCGGTTTTGATACACTTTTAAATGATCCAAGGCACAAACCCACTTCTCATCTAAGAGTTCTAGTTTTGCAGACACGCTTGTCTATAATCATCTTCATGAACTAGGTGTTGTAATGATATGCAAAGGGATGGGAGCTTGACTTCTATGGGTAATACAATTTCAAAGCCATATACTAGGAAGAATGGAATGGCTCCAGTTGGAGTACGATATGAGGTCCAGTAGGCCCAAAGAGTGGGATAGAGATGTGTATTCCAATTACGACCGTGCTTGACGATAATATTTTCCAATATTGATTTGATTTTTTTGTTGGATGATTTGGCTTGGCCATTAGACTGTAGATAATATGGATTTTCCCACTTGAGTTGGATATGAAACCGTTTGGCTAATTCTTTTATATATTTTTATTTTTAAAGGATGTGCCATTATCTGTGATAAGGGAGGAAGGGATTCTAAAACAACATATGATATGGTTAAAAATAAACTTGGAAATATTTGAACTAGTGACATAAGTTAAAGGAATGGCCTTTATCCACTTAGTAAAATACTCAGTTGCAATGATTATAAAGGTATGACCATCGGAAGATGTAGGCTTTATTTTTCCCACTAAGTCGAGAAACTATCGGGAAAAAGGCCAAGGTGAGGTGATAAGTCAAGGGTTTATGAGGGCACATGAATGAGATTTCCATATCTTTGGAAGGTTTGGCACTTCTTGAAAAATTTACATGTATCTGAATCCATAGTGTGCCAATAATAACCCATATGCAAGATCTTTTTTATTAAGATGATGTCACTTATGTGAGCACCACAAATACTTGCATGTATTTTAACTAGTGTTTGGTTTACTTTGTTATGATTGAGACATCATAGGAGAGGCCTATCATAGCCTCTTCGTTATAGGGTGTTAGTGAGAATGGTGTAGCGTGAAGCACATTATGTGAAGAAGGCTATTTTGTTGTGGGAATTCATATTTTCATGGTAAGTATTATCTTGGCTGAAGGTATAGATGTCATGCTACCATTTAGGACCAACTATCTCACATACCATGGTCAACTCTAGAAAATCTCATACAAACACAAAAATATGTTCAACCAGAAACTCATTTTTCATTTGATTGATATCAAATTCAAGAAGGGATGCAATAGTAGACATGACATTTGTTGATTTGTTTTGTGTGTGAGGAACTTGTTCAAAGGTGATGTATCGAAAGTATCCTTTGAGACTATTGATCATGCACTTGTAATGAACAAGTTTGTCCTCTTTGACCTGATATTCTCTATTGAATTGCTTAGTGATCAAGGGAGAATCCCCATAAATTGTTAGCTCTTAGAGTCACCAAGATACAAAACATTGTAAATCAGCTATAAGGGATTTATTTTCAGCGATGTATTTTTAAGGGAAACCAATGTGATAAGACTTTGGGATAAAATATCCATATGGCGTGTGTAGTAGAATACCCTCTCCCGACCCATAGATGTTGCAAAAACCATAAAAAAGATTCCATGAAGGTATTGTGTTAACATACAATAGTTCTTTGTCAATAAATTCAAAATGAAGCGGTTCTAAGCCTGGTAATGGCGGTATGACAAGTTAGTCTACAAGAGCTTTCCTTTAATTGCTTTGTGATTGAAAAAATCTATATCAAACTCACTAAGTAGAAAAACCCAGCTAGACATTCACCATTAGAATAGGTATGGACATTAGATATTTAAGAGGATTTACCTTAGAAATGAACTTAGTCATATGTTTAAACAAGTAGTGTCACAACTTGTGAAATGTGAATGTTGCTGCCAAACATACTTTTTCAACCCATGAATACTAGATTTTTAAGAAATAATAGTTCTGCTAAGATAGTAGACTACTTGTTCCTGCTTGTTATCATTATGTTATGTAAGAAATGCCCCCATGGCATGTTTTGTAATGAATGTATAAAGAAGCATGGGATTATCCTGAGTGGATGGCATTAGTATCAAGGAGTTGCTAGATATACATTCATGTTGGTGAAAGAATCTTGACATTCTCAAGTCCATTTGAAATGTACATATATTGTAAGAAGTTTATTAAAATGATGAGATTTATCCTCTAGTTAAGAGATAAAATTCTAAATAGATTGAATTTTTCCCTTAATACCTCTTAACTATCATAGATTTTGTGGGGGCATCTCCATGATTACTTTGACTTTGGTGGTGTTAACTTTAGTTTCTCTCGTGAGAGAGTCAAATCCCAAGATATTTCTTGAAGTGACACCAAACACACATTTCTTAAGGTTAAGTCATACCTTATATTCCCGTAACCTCAAATATACATTGAAAATAGTTGGATGGTTTTCTCTAGTTTGTGATTTGGCAAGGATATCATCTACATAGTCTTCCATGATGTCATGGATCATTTCATGGAATATGATATTCATTGCTAATTGATAAGTAGCTCTTGTATTTTTAAGGCCAAAATGCATGACCTTATAACAAAATTTTCCCCATGGTGTTGTAAACCTTGTCTTATGTTGGTATTATTCGGTGATTTGGATCTGATTATAACTTGAAAATATTCCTTTAGACAAGCCTTGTTTATATCACAAAATTCGGTGCAGATTATGATCCCTGGTGTCTTCTTAGTGACGGTTACTATATTATATATCCATTATGATTAGTTGATTGATCTGATAAATCTTTCTTCTAAGAGTTCTTGAAGTTCCACTTTAACCAACAATACAACTTTAGGGTGCATTTTCCTAAATTTTTCTTTAACTGGTTTCGCTTCTTAGTGAATTGTAAGGTTGTGCACTATAAGGGAAGGATCTGATATTGGAATATATTTGTATGACCATGCAAAAACATCCTAAAACTCAACAAGAAGTGTTGTGAATGCTTCTATTTTTATTTTGATAAACTTACACAAAGTTGTAGAAGTTTAGGATTCTCACTTGTACCAATGTTGATTACAATAGTCTCCTCTACTAGCATTTTTATGTATTAGTGTCTTGAAAGGATTTTGTAGGTTTATGTAGGTCACTTGTTTGATATGGAATTGAGTCCCCTCTTGTTATTTCTTTAGGCATGTTTTCACTAGGAGATGCATCCTTTTCCTTTTTCTTATTTTTTCTTTCTTTGTTTTTTGCTTCTCAAATAGTGCCTCAATGAGGTTTTCACTATGAGAGATTGTATTTTTCTTTTTATTTTTCATTTTTTTCTTTGGTGGACTAGAGTACTCAAGTTATTTGTCAAAATAATTTGAAGCATCAAGTTTTTTATAAAATCATTTCTTGTGATCCGATAGGGGTATAGATTCCCGAGTCCCGAGAAACTCTTCGATGGCCTCGTCATTTTAAAAGAGGTCCATGGATATGTGATTTAGCTAGTCCTAATTAATAAGGGTGGTATAGAAAAATTAAAATTCAATAATGTGAATGGAAAGGTTTTCAATACATAGGTTTGTTTCGGCTAAGTCTTCAAAGAGGTTATGTTTGGAACTTGTCTCGATATCGGAGTCAAAATCCTTATCACTAGTTGTTACATAAAATATTAGCAGTTTTTGTTCAAAAAAATTAAAACCTAGACCATGAAGATATATATTTTATTTGTATAGCATGGGTTTGAGATGACCTTGTTCCTGTGTACCAAGTCCTCTACCTTTCCATTACATGTTCTTCATCATTTTATGTGCCTTATTATATTCAAAGGATTCATAACAACTAGTCATTTGATCATCGTATAACCAAAATTTTGAAGAGCCATGAATGTATTAATCTTCTAAATATCCAAATAGTTTCCATAGATTATTTCCAATATGGTAGATAGGAGACTATTTAAGGTGGGGAGTGTTGGGTCTTCTCAGTAACTATGTGGAGATAGTGACATCTTTACCAACATGAAAAACGTTTTTGAGATCATACTCATCAGTACCTTTATGAGAGATTTTTAGCTTTAGTGGCATATAGTATGTAGAAGGTTGAGATTGCAAGAGTGTGTCAATATCTATACAATTTTCATATTTTACAGATATAACATGAGTTACGAGATATGTCTCACAAAGGACAATAGTTTATATGATTATATTTGTCCTCCAAGAGCTTATAATATTCAAATGGTTTTGCATTTGCAAGCAAAGTGAATTCTTTTTTATCGTGAGGGAATCTTATTCACTGATGAAAGGTGGAAGGCATGGCTTGCATGGCATGTATACATGGGTGACCTAAAAGGATGTTGTATGAGGTTTCAACATCTACAACATGACAAAGGGTGTCCAGCATCTATGGTCCAACTTATATAGATAAGGTGATTGTGTTAGAAGATTGTCATTCATTGTTATCATAACCACGGATAGTTATAACATTAGCTCCTAAACTTTTTTTTTTATGACCAAGGCATCTTAGCAAATTCATAGAGAAAATATTTAAAGCATCTCCATTGTCAATAAGAACTCATTTGATTTTGTGATTGGTGATAAAAGCTTCAATGTACAATGAACTGTTATTTTGAAGATTAGGGTTCAAAATTTCATGAGGACCAAATGAAAATGTAAGATGGTTAGGTGAAAGGTTGGCGATAAGTGCTTGAAACTTATGCATGTTGATATCCTTAGGAACACGTGCCGCATCGAGAGTGCGAGTAAGTATTTCTTGAAGTGCATGTGACGCTTTTGAGTAACTCCATGCGGGAGATGTTCACTTGTGTCATCTCTAACTATTTAACGAGGTCAATAGCAATAAAGGGATATTTAGCGTTATACATTGGATTTGGATTAGATGTGGTTTTATGATTTGATACTTGAGGTGTGGTTGATGTAGATAATTACTTAGCTAATGGTACCCAAACCTTTTTGTCTTGTGGCTACTTTGCAGTTAGGAGCATGAATCTTATTGTGGAAACTGAGTTAGGTATTTCTTCAATAAATGAAATAATTGAATTAAACTCGACATGGTTTGAGGATTGACCTTTATCATGAGCTTTATCATTTGTACCATGCTTTGGAAAGGGGTTTTGAAACATCTTTTATTTCTCATTTGGTGTTTTGGTTATCGACGGGTTTTCAATTTCGAGTGTCTCAATCGATTATATCTTGGATGTAATGGTGGATTATCATACAACAATTTGTACTATAGTCGTTAATAAGATGATAATCACATTATTCATTTGCTTTATACCATGATGGTTTTGGATACCCTTCTTCAAAGGGTCTTGTGATTGGATAAGTAACCATGTTGGCACTTGCTAGTTGATGTAGAACACTCGAAATAATTTCTCCCAATGGTGTGAATTTTTGTCATTTATAATCACAAGAAGTAGTTTATTTTCTTGGAATAACAATTTCTTGTTTTGATTTAGTTGTTTTTGTCTAATTTTTTTGAACATTGTGCACATTGTGGGAATCAATGACCCCATCATTTACAACATTATGATTTCAATTGATATACTTTGATTTATCCTGTGAATGATTTTTGTTATTTGTTTGATCCTTCGAAGGATTTTTTATTATCTCTATTGTAATGAGAGTCTTTTCAATTTATGTCCCCTTCTTAATTAATTCCTAAAAATTGGTAATATAATGCGTTTTCATATGAAATGATAGCTTGTTATTAAGGTTATGAATGATAATTTTGACTTTGTTTTTCTTTGGTATAAAGCGGGGAATCAGCTTGCGATTCCTCACCGACGTTGAAGGAACTGAATGAATTTTTCATTGTTCCTTTTCTTGTTCTTGTAAAGGTCCATCATTATGATTTTGGAATTGAGATTGAAAGAGAAGTGTTTAATAAACTTCTCCAAGAGGTATACAAAGTTTGTAATTGATTCTTTTGGAGGTCAAGAAACCAATTTAAGGCTTGCCCACCCAAATGCTTCACGAAGAGATGCAAAAGATAAACATCATTATAAGCAACCTCTTGACATGCCATAAAGAATTCCTTAACATGTTCCCTGGGTCATGTTTTCCTTTGTATTTATCAAATTTGGGAATTTCAAAATATTTTGGAAAGGGTAAGTGTAGTATGTCCTTATTAAATGGATAAGGAACAATTCCTCAAAATTGAACTGTTTACATTGTTTTTGCATCCCTAGGATGGTTTCTTTCATGTTTTTCCATTCTTGCATGAATAGGGAATTTGTTTATGGTGTATTCAAGTAATCATCAGTTTAGTGATCATTTTTCTCTTCTATAGTTCATTGGAATCATTGGTGAATTTTGAAGCCATATGAGCTATTTGTTTAGTCATTTTGTTGATTTTGTCTAACAAAGATTCATTTGATTTTTTTAGAAGCGCTAGAATTTCTTTGTTTTTATAATTTTTACTCAATTTGGGTTGGTATACAAGATGTTTCAAATTATCATCACCAAAATACAAAGGAAATTTGGCTCCCATATCAAAGAGGTGAAGAAGAAATTGATCTCTTTTCTATCAAAAAAGTGCATCAAGTTGTGTTTATTATTCTTATGAAACCTCAAGTTATTTATTTCTTCCTCTTCATCGAACTATAGATATAAAAAGGTTTTTATCTTTTTTTCCAAAGAGGTCATAATTTCTAACTCGTGTTTCCACCATTTTGTATAAAGAATGGATAACGTGGAAGGTGTTTGAGAATGTGGTAGGATGTGCTTAGAGTTTAGATAAAGTGAATATCCAATTACCTAAGACTTGGGATTAAAGTTTGACAGGTTTAAATGTTGATAAAGTGAATGTCAAAATATAAGATGTAGGTGTTAAGATTGATTTTTCTTAAACTTGATAATGTGAATATCAAAGTATAAGGCTTAGATAGGAATTTTTGCACTTAAACTTTGATAAAATGAATATCAAATTATAAGGCTTATAGAAAGAATGGATTACACTTAACTTTGATAAAGTGAACGTCAAAACATAAGATGTAGATAAGAATGATTGATTTATGTGTTAGGTAGTTTTCAAGTAGATACTATCAAGTACAGAAAGTACCTAAAACTTGACATATGACAGGGTTTAACGATACATGCGCTGACATTCATAACGCTGGGATGATGGGATGTAGACAATGAACAAGATCTCCTCCTTTCGGTGAGTGAATAGCCCCGAAAACACAAACAACTCGATAAGAAATATTATAAAAATAGGATGATGACTTGCTTGGCAAGGGCCAATCCCAGGAAGCTAAAGGAAATTCCTTGAAGAATGTCACTTGTTAGGATACAATTAAGTGGGTTGATAAAGATAATAAGATAGATAATGAAAATTCTAAGGATATAAAATAAGGAAGCTAGAACTAAAGGTGAAAATGAAGATCATGTTCTATTTAATAGGTGGTCAAGGCCGAGAGGTGGTGATATGAAGATATTCAAACTAGTCATATCAATAGTCTTTAGTTGCTTGTCATATCTCATGGAGGAATTCAAAATGTTCCTCAATGTCTTTGAGGTTTGGCAAAAATCTGATGGTGCACAAAGTGAGTTCATGAAGGATGTAAAATTGCTCCCACATGAATGGCTTATGGATAATTGAGAGGTCGTAGATTCTTTTGATTGGATGAGATAGCCATGGAAAATTCATCTACAACAAAGACATGCTTGCAAGCAAATAAATTAAGTCCAAATATATAGATAATAATTGATAAAATGCAATGATTTGATAAAATTGATAGAAATCACAAGTGATTCAAAGGAATCACTGGTGATTGAAGGGAATCATGGTTGATTCCTGTGAAAAGGTTAATTTATTGGTGAATGATGAGCTAAGTGAAAATAGATATCAAAATGGTTACTATAACCTTGTTTTTATGTAAAAAAGGATTGGAAATAAGATTAGACAAATATTAGATTACCTTGGATGTGAAATAGATTGCAAATTTCTCACAAAGGTGGATTGAATTGGTGATGCTAATCTATCAATTGTCGACAATGTATAGATGCTTCTAAGGATATATATCTATTCAAACTAGTCTTTGTGGATTCTTGGAGTGGCAGAGTCTTGTTGCAGGGCTTGGGAATTGTTGTAGTGAGAAATATTCATTTGTAGGTTCAAAAATTCAAGAATGAAGATGCCAAAAAAGTCCTCAAAACACGAGTTTGACCTCATATTTATAATCACGGGCAATTTGTTGGAATTGTCGGTGATTCAAGAAATTCAGAGAAACCCATTTGGAATTAGTTTCAACCACTTTTAAAACAGGGATTTCAAGTATGGGGATGAGGTAAGTGGTTAGGGGAGAGGTTAGGTGTGGTTGGGAGGTTAGGAGGTTAGGGTAAAAAGGGTTAGGATAGGTTAAAGATGGTTAGGAGGTTTTAGGGAGGTTAGGGTAAGTTTTTATGGGTAAATATGTTTATAGCGGAGTTAAAAATGATTTTATGTAGTGTGTGAGGTGACTTAGATAATGTTAAAAGTGATAGGTTTAATAAGCTAAAATATGTATACGAGTGTATGCGGGTAACGAAAAACCCAATGTCTACATTTTCCCTTTTTTCAAATGGTTTGTGATGGAAAAAGCTGTAGGACAAAAATGGTTAAGATAGTTTGTTTTGTGCTTGTTGTCACCCTCAGAATTCCCCTCATTTTTTAATTCAAGCTTTCAAAATTTGATTTGGTGCCTTTGAGAGATGTTTGAGTGAAGTGAGAAGTCTGGAGAGATAGAAGAAAATTTTTGCTTTAAACAAGTGGGTGCTCATTTACAATCTCACCTGTTAATTTAGAATCTTGCAGTCCACATGGTTCCCATCTGGATGCTTGAAAATTGTTTCCTCCATTTGAATGAAATTTTCAAATCCTTCTCTATGACTATGGATCATGTCGAGCCTGGTGTTGTTTACAGTTCTCCTTTCCATGAGGAGTAATGTGTTATTCAGGCGTAAATGGTGGAGTTTTCCCTCTCTGTATTTTTCCACAGTCATGAGTGACGGGCATATCTTCCTATCAATTTTGGCCCCAACATCCACAAGTACATGGACATCTCTGATTGGATGTGGGAAGGTGGGTCGTCAGGTCACTTTTGGAAATTTGGTTTTGTATGAAGAAAGGAATTGTTTGATTGAGACCCAAATCAACTAAGTATAGAGGGACCGCGGAAGGTGCCATGTGTCTCGTGGTGCAATTTTTGTATAGCACACAAAAGTGGAGACCCCAAACATGCGCACGCACTCCATGTGGTCAGAGTCTGAAAAGACAAATACAAATCTGGTGATAAATTGGCTAAGTATAAAGAGTCATTGGAAGCCTCCTTGCATCCCAACGGTGCACCTCCAAAGGCCAAGTTCAAAGCACAATTTTAAAAAGGTAATTTAACAAAACCACACTGTGGGGACAGTAAGTCCCTCCTCTTTATGGGAGAGGTTCTCTTAGTTCTCACTTTTGAAGTTGTGCCAATGAGGAACGTGGGAAGTCTACGCTCACTTGGGATCCTGCTTTAAACTTGGCATTTGGAGGTGTGTCGTTGGGATGCATGGATGCTTCTACTTGACTCTTTATACTTAGCTAATTTATCACTTGTCTTTTTGTTTTCAGACTCGACCATGTGGAGGGCCTGTGCATGTTTGGGGTCTCCACTTTTGTGCACCATACCAAAAGTGTGCCACAGAGACACATGGCACCTTCCGCAGTCCCTACTTAGCTGATTTGGGTCTCGATTGAACACTGCCTTTCTTCATACAAAACCAAATTTCCAAAAGTGACCCGATGACCCACCTTCCCACATCTAATCAAATATGTCCACATACTCACGGATGCTAGGGAAAAAAATTGACAGGGAAGATACGCCCGTTACTCACGACTATGGAAAAATACAGAGAGGGAAAACTCCACCATTTACGCTGAATAACACATTGCTCCTCATGGAAAGGGGAACTGTAAACAACACCAGGCTTGATGCGATCCATGGTCATAGAGAAGGATTTGACAATTTCATTCGAATGGAGGAAACAATTTTCAAGCATCCAGATAGGAACCATGTGGACTACAAGATTCTAAATTAATAGGGCAAGATTGCAAATGAGCACCCACTTGTTCAAAGCACAAATTTTCTTCTATCTCTCTAGACTTCTCACTTTTCTCAAACATATCTCAAAGGCACCAACTCAAAAATTTTGAAAGCTTGACTTGAAAAATGAGGGGAATTCGAGGGTGACAACAAGTGACTCTTTCTCGGGGATGACTTGGTTGGGACAGAGGAATGAGGCAAGACCAAAAACCATAGAAAAACTATAGGAAAGTAGACCAGTACCTTATCCATTGGGAAAATAGATTCAAAGGTAAAACCAATACATAAGACAACACACATGGAAGGGAAACAAACCAAAAAGGAAAGACAAAACAAACAAAACACTTGCACACAGTATATACAAAAGGACTGCCTAATCACCTAGGACTTGAACAACTTCAAATACTTCCCACTATAAGGAAGTGGGAGAGAGGATCCATCCATATAATCTAAGTAGAAAGAATTTTCTCCAGCAAAGTGTCTAATTTTGAAAGGACCAAGCCAAAGAGAATCAAACTTACCATGGCTTCCTCGAGGTTCATGTCTTTTGTCCCACAAATGTAAAAAATGTCTCCTACTTGAAAATATCTAGGCCTAACCTTCTTATCAAACAAAGCTTCACCTTCATTTGATGAGCTGAGATCCTATCAAAAACATGTATCATGTCTTCATCTAACTTTTGAAGGTTCATGAATCTCTTGTCCAAGGAACTCGATGAAACTTGAGTCCTCAATAGCCTTCATTAAGTGTAAGGCTGGTAATTCCACTGCTTATTCTTTGAAGTGAGCTTCAACACCATACACCACCTGAAATGGACACATCCCAATTGGTCTTTTGGGTGTAATTTTATCTTCCTGCAGAGCATCATAGAGCTTCTTGTGCCAATTCCTTTGAGAGTCATTGACAAGCTTCCAAATGATGGTTACCATATTCTTATTTGTTGATTCTGCTTGTCCATTCCCTTGAGGATAATAATATGAAGAATGAGCAAGGGAAATTCCATAGCCATAGAAGAAATCCATCATCTCAGAAGAAGAAAAAATTGAAGCATTATCAGTCACAATCTTGTTTGGTACCCCAAACCTTATCAAGATGTTCTCTTTAATGAAATTACACACCACCTCAGAAGTAGTGCTTTTGACTAGAATAGCCTCTACCCACTTTGTGAAGTAATTTGTAGTAGTTAGCACGTGAGTATGTCTAGCACTAGAAGGTGGGTTAAGAGTTCCAAGGAAATCCAATTCGAAAAGGCTCATCAATCATTACTGGTTTGAGTGGTAAAGCAGCCAACTTAGGTCTCCTAACAAAAGTCTGATAGGATTCACACTTACCTACCCATTTTAATGCATCTCTAAACAATGTAGGCCAATAGTACCTGCATGAAGGATCTTATGGGTAGTGACAGTAGAAGATAAATTCCCTCCACAAGCCTTTGATCATGAAAATCTAAAAACAACTTCTTCTGTTGCTCTTTGTCCACACATTTAAGGAATCTTCCATCTATGCCTCACTTGAATAAAGCATTTTCCCATAATACATACTATGCAAACCTTAGCTTAATAGCTCTCTTTTCCTTAGCACTCAAATGGGATGGACATTCTCCATAAGTAAGAAAATGTGCAATATCAGCATACCACTCATCTGTTGAACTGAGGAAGAGGACAACAGGGACATCAACTACTTTTGTGGACAATTCTTCATCATCCCCTTCAGCAATAAGCTCACACAAGCCTTTACCCCGAACTAGCTTAGTTGGCTTGATATCAAGGTCATATTCTTGGACCTTTTCTACCCAATTTCCTCTCTTAGTTCCAAACTCCTGTTGTGTAAGAATAGACTTGATGGTTGTATCAGGTACAAGCACAACAAAGTGAGAATTAAGAATATAAAAATGAAACTACTTAACAGCTTTGACCACTACAAAAGCATGTTTCTCCATCATAGTATATTTTAATTCATGAGCTTTCAGAACATAGCTCATGAAGGCAATTGGAAGTTCATGATTCTCGAATTTTTCTAAGTTAGCACAATAGCCAAGGTATTCTCTATAGCATAGAAATAGATAGTAAAATCCTTGCTAAAATTAGGACATGCTAAGATGGGAGTTTTAGCAATGGATTTCTTGATATCTTCAAATGCTCCCTTACCTTCAAAAGACCAACCAAATGTTTTCTTCCCTTTCATCATTTGAGCAATGCTCATAGTTAGTTCTACAAAATCTGGAATGAATCTCCTCAGGAAATTTATCTTGCCAAAGAAAGAGAGAACACCCTTTTTTCTTGTGGGAAGAGGAATCCTGTTGATTTCTTGAACTCTTTCTGGGTCTATCTTGATCCCTTCTTTGGAAACAATATGCCCCGAGAAAATTGCCTTGATAACATAGAAGAAAACTTCTTAGGATTGAGGAAACTCGTGTTCCATGCATTTTTGAAGAAGCTGTTTCTGATGTTGAAGATGATCTACCCTTGTTTTGGAAAAAAATATTCAAATCATCAAGGTACACAACAATACACTTTCCCTTTAGAATTCCAAAAATAAATCCATTTCCCTCGAAAAGTGGTACAAACATTGATAAGACCAAATGGCATTCTCTTATAGGCAAAGGTACCCCAAGGGGTAGTAAAGACATCTTGTGTTGATCCGGGGTACTAACTTCCACTTGATTGTATCCAAATAATCCATCTATCATAGACAAACATCTCGAGCCCGAGACATCTTACAAAACTTGATCCATCATGGGGAGTGGATAGTTGTCTTTTAGAGAGGCCTAATTCAAATTCCTAAAATCCACACAAATGTGAATCTCACCATTCTTTTTCATGATAGAACAATGTTGGAAATCCAAGTTGAATGATGTATAGGGAAAATAATCTTGGCTTTTAGTAACTTCTGGATCTCTTGAAAAATAGTTTCAAAGAACCTTAGGATTATATTTCCTTTGCTTTTTCTTGAAAGGTTTGATCCCAGGTCTCAGAGGGATATAATGTTGCATCTCTTTTGGTTAAAAAGCCTTGAGATCATCATATGAATAGGCAAGAACATTAGCATACTTTTTCAATAGGTTTACTACTTTCTTTTTCTCTTCTTGAGTGTAGCATTTTCCAATATTCACCACCCTGGGTTCATCATTGCTTCCAATATTGACCTTCTCATACTCGGTGATTGTTGAGTCCTTTGAGAAGCCTTGGATTTGATGAACCATGTTTGTCAAACAGATCTTCTAGACTCACCAATCCTTTGGGAATCTTGTTACCCTTCAACTTAATACAGCCATCCTGATCCATTTCTTCCTTGATATCTTCTTCATTAGAGGGCACATATTCTCTAGGAAGAGTTTCACTTCCTTCAAAATATAACTGATTGAAGTTATCTTTAAGCTCCAAGAAAGAGAGCAAGTGTTGATCATCATTGAAAACCTGCCAGTTTGCTTGCATTATCGGCACACTAGGCCTATGAATCATTTCAATGGTAAATTTCTCTTGAGAGAAATATGGATGAGGAATCAACAAAGATCCTGAGACAGCTAGAGAATCAGCTCTAGTATTCTTTTCTCTTGGCACAACTTCAATTGAGAAAGCATCAAGGAATTCAATGGAATCCCAAACAAAATTTCTATAATGTTTCAATCTCCTATTCTTGACTTGGTAAAGATCCCTTACCTATTTCACAATCAACTCTACATCACCATGAGCACAAAGATTATTTACTCCTATTTCTTTTTCCATGCTCAACCCAAGGATGAGAGCCTCATACTTGGTCTGTATTATTTGTATTTTCAAAATGAAGCTTGAAAGAAAATGGATGAATCTTCCCTTCTAGAGAGATTAACACCACACCAGCTCTAGAACCAGCTGAAGATAGCTTCCATCAAAATCCAAAGTCCAAATACCATTGGGATCATGAATCACTCCCTTAGGGATATTTGCCTCATCTTCTGACATGATCATATAGTTTTCATGCCCTATATCTTCATAGAGTATTTGTGCTTTTGGATCATCAATATTTTGCACAATATACTCAGTTTGTTTCTCAGGTAGCAGCTTCTTCATCTTTCCATTGACCGAGATCAAGGCATGTGACCAGTCCATCTGAATTTCACCTCCTACCTTTTTATAGAAATTCCTACTCAGCAACATACCATATGAGGGAGGAATATCATCAACCAAAATAGTGGCTAAGACATTTTTCTGGAAAAGCAAAGCTAAGGCTACTTGTGCATATTTAATTCTCCCAACCAAAAGCACTTCTCTACTCTCCATGGAATATCGGGAACCAAAGGCACGTGTTAGAGTCAAGCCAAAAGAATGAGCTAATTTTGAAGGCATTACATTGTCTGATGCTTCTAAGTCTATGACACAATTACTAAGTTTATGGCCAACTATGAGGAGAGTCACATAAAATGGTTCAATTTTCTCATTAGGAGAAGTGATTGCAGCCACAAGGCTTGGTTGAGGTGAGGAAGAGGGAGTGGGAAAAATACCTTTAGAAGTATTGGATAAAGCTTTGGATTTGGAATTGACAAATTTTACCATTTTAGAAAAGGCTTTTGGATGGGTCTGGTAAAATTCTGCCTCTGAGATTTGGATTTTGGTATTTTGAGGTGATCAATGATATCAAAATATCCAGAGGTGGATGGGGCATCACTACTAGGAATAGGGGAACTTTTGATTTATCAACTTTAGGAGTTGAAGGACAAGAAGTTTTGGAAATAGAGGTAGAAGGAGGAGGATTGACATTACTCACCTTTTACATGGAGGTAGTGGGAATAGGGCTCCTCTTTTAGCAACCACCGGAATAGTTATAGGAAGCTCCTTGGATTTCTTAGTAGGCTACATCACTTTTTCTTTTCTGTTCATTTGCTCCCGAGTCATAACAACATATGACTCACTATTCATCTCTGTCACTCTTTCATCATATTCATCTTCATCATCCATGCCTTCAGTGGTAAGGAAATGAACTTGAGATCCACCAAGCTCTTCACATTCTTCATCCACCTCTTCTTCTGGTATTCAAAGTCTTCATTTAACTCCTCATCATCAGGTTCTTGAACTTCACAAGTTGCATTGATTGGAACCTTAATAGGTGGGCCTTCAATAGCTAATTTTTATGAGGAGAAGGAAAACAATTCTAGGCTGAAAACTCTTCCTTGGAATATCTTGGTAAGGAGCATGTTGGGATAATTGTTTCTTGATAGCAATGAGATCATTTACAAGCTTCTATACTAACTGATCAAAATTGGCTCCAGGGGAAGAGGAAGAAGAAGATGCTTTAGATTTAGAGGGTTCTCTTTTCAATTTACCAGACATGATTAAATCATCCTCAACACTGATAGCCAATCTCTGATCAACATCCAAAGTTGCAAGGTTAGCCCTCCTTAGTGCATAACTCACTTCAGGCAACTGAGCATTGAGGAAGAAGCACTTTTGGATTTGATCTACAGGATGAGTGTTCTATGGAATTTTAAGAACTAGCTTGTTGAATTTAGCCACAAACTCCCTCATGGGTTCATGTGGTTCCTTCTTGATATGATAAATCTGAGCTAAGAGAGCATGCACATCTTCACATGTTTGAAACATTGCTCAAACTAAGTTGTCAAGGTGGTCCAATTAGTAATTGACCCAGCAGGAAGATGATAGAACCAATTAGTAGTATTATCATGTATACTGAGTAGTCGCCAGATCAAAAATGATCTTGAAGTTGTTCTTTTGAAAGGGATATGTTTGAAACAAAATCCCTAGCGAAGTTGCCAAAAATGTTGGGTTTTAAAATGGTACTTTAACAAAACCACAATCAAGGGATAACAAGTCCCTCCTCTTTATGGGAGAGGTTCCCTTATTGAAAGCAATAAGAAACACTTATATACAAATGTATAACTTTCATCTTAAGGTTGGACTCTAATACTTTTGAAGTGTAAATAGAATCAAAAGCAATCAATACAGAATAATTTCCCCTTTCTCTCTATCTCATCTATCGTCTCTTCCTACTTACCTAAAATCTATGGATCATTTATCCTCTGTATTAAGAAACTTTGTGTTCTCATTGATATAATTTCGGAACTTTGTGTCATGGAATGATATCTTATGTTGTGGATGTGAATGATTCTGTTTTGTATCACCTTTGTGCAAAGTACATATAAGGTTATACTCTACTATCTATATTTCCTGAAAGTACTGATATATTCTGCTCTTTCTTTTCTTTAGTTTCTTCCATTCGTTTGTATTGATAAGCTATTTTGGTAAAAAGGCATTTCAAGATATCAGAAGTCCAACCTTAAGATGAAAGTTATACATTTGTATATAAGTTTTGTTGCTTTCTTTCAATAAGGGAGCATCTCCCATAAAGAGGAGGGACTTGTTGTCCCTTGACCGTGGTTTTGTTAAAGTACCATTTAAAAACCCAACAAAGTGCTTTGATGGGTGATTACTCCTCAAATTGGGGATGTTTATAATAGGGTGAAAATTATCACTAGTTTGAAAGATTTGATAAGATGTGTGTGTTTCTTTTTGAGTTTCCCAAGACAAGGCATGGAAACAAGACTACTAAAAAGGTGGATTTAATGTTACCATGGAACCAAATGATAGGGGAAATAAGGGGTTCATGACGTATAGATGTATGATTCATATGAAGCCAAGACAAAAAAATGATCCCGACTGGGTATGTTGTATACGATGATGTTGCCACAAAGGTTGGATTTTTAAGACCATGAAGTCAATTGATAGGGAACCAATGGGTATGTCCTATAGACATATGAATTATTGGTGTCAAGGTTTCAAAAAAATCGGAGGTGGATTTTGATAGATGCAAGCTTTGACTGATTTTACTTGCATGATCAATGTAGGATTTCATTGATTGATTGATTTGTTTGTTGACTTAGCAAAGGGCTTGGGGCCCTAAAAAGGAGGCACATATTGTAAAAATGTGCTATTTTGGCAAGGGATGATGAAAATGATGATTTAAAATGACTTGGATGTTAGAGGGTTGTGTTTTGATAATTTTAAGGGGAGTTGTTGGGGATTTAAAGAAATCGTCGGCAATTGAAGGAATCGTCGACAATTCGGGGTGGGAAAATTTATGCCCTATAAATAGTTGATAGTTACCATGGTAATTTAATTTTACCACGTGTTGAGAAAGATCAAGAGATTTGACTTGTGATATTTTGAGTGAAAAGTGACAAATGGAGGGTGTCAAAAGATCCAGGGAGACATAGGAGGCCCACCTTAGAGATAAGTACCATTTTTGTCATTTTTATGTGTTTTTAATTTTTTAGGTTTTTTGGGCCCACGTCAAGGAGCATTTTTAATTCACTGGAATTTTCAGGTGATTTAGTAAAATCACATGCGATTACAATGAAACACCAATGATTATGGTGAATCACAAGTGAATATTATGATTTTTCTTTGATGTTGTAATTTGATGAAAAGTTTGTGTGTTTTGGATGCAAGTGAGCAATAAGTTGACTATATGAGATAGGATTCCTATGATTTTAGATGATGTATGAGCCTCTTTATCAGATGATGATTGGGATCACTTGGAGGATGTGGGTCTAGGGGCAATGCGCCACTACAAGCGCATCCATGACAACATGGTTTGTTACTCACGTTACTAAAGAGATGGGACCCTGTCACATGCACTTTTTTGGTTATCGACGGGTGAGATGACTATCACCCTAGAGGACATACACATGATTTTGAGGTTTCTTGTTCATGGGGATGGGATTTTTTTATTAATGAGATGGAGAGACTGAGGTGATGAGGAGACTCTATGGTGATGAGTCAAGTTGGGAAGAGTTCTCTTTAGGTGGATTTTCATAGGGGCACTTTGCGCATAATCCTGAGATAGATGGCTTAGTACTAATGACCCTAATGATTATCGGTATTAGTTGTTATCATTTTCTCAACTTTGTTAGGGGTTGGTTTTCGTGGATGATGACGGGGTTTTAGGGTTAAATGTTTTTCTCCCATTTCACATATTTTTACATTCTGAGCAACATTTGTTAAAGGAGGGCATGGTTCATTTTAAGATACCTCTTGGAAATCGGAGGTGGAAAATACCTGTGAATATCCTCGGAACCAGCTTCATGGGAAGGTGAATTTTTTGGGGGTTGTATGAAAAAATTTCACCTAATTTTCAAGTGGTGTGATAGAAGGCTACAGACGCGCGACAGGAGATTTGTTATCGCACGTCAAAAAATACATTGACGCACGTCAACAGACCTCATTGACGCCCATCACCAACCTTGTTAATGTGCTTCAAAGAGGTTTGTTGATGCGTGTCAACAAACCTCTTTGATGTGCGTCAATAAGGTTGTTGACGCGCATCAATGAGGTCTGTTGACATGCGTCAATGCATTTTTTTGACACGCGATAGCAAATCTCCTGTCGCGCATCTGCAGCCTCCGCCCTCTGCTTGCACATCAAAAAAATCTCGTGTCGCGCATCAACAAACTCTTTGTCATGCGTCTGTTATGCGTCAATATCTGCAGTACCTCCTTGTCATGCATCAACTATCCATCAGTGTCACGCGTCAACAAATAACCCCATTGTCACGCATCTGCAAACCCTCCTTGTCGCGCGTCAATAACTTACCCCCTTGTCGCGTGTCTACAATACGGGATATATCATATTGTTGAAAAAATGTGAAGTAGAAGTGTTCTACCTGGTGAATAATCTAGGATTATATAGGGGATATTTTTCAAGGGTAGGCAAAGCCGACCCCTAAAAAAAATTAAAGTGTAATTTTTAGGTGAACAAGTCACTGACCCGCACCAGAAAATTCACCTTTTCAAAATTTTCAAAAATGGAATATTCACCATATTATGAATATTCACCACTAAAATTTTCCACGAAGGAGGGACATCTAAAACTACAATTTTGAACCATTTTTTTCTCGGAAAGCCATGTTGAGCTCTGAGGCCACTAGGGCCCCAAAAAACAAAAAAATTACATGCCATTCATTTTTTCGAACTTTGGATGTAATTGCATAGTTTAGTGTATTATAATAATCAAGGTTTTCATATTCAACCGCAAATCATTATAACTATTGTAAAATTGGCATAGATTTGTACTAAAAAATATTAAAATTTGGTTATGTATCACTCGCGAGATCTTTGATCTCATTCGTAGGCGCTTGGTATAAACAAGTGGCTCTGGGAAGCACTTACGGAGTAAAGCCGTTGTGACTACTGCTGCTCTTAATGCCTAATATAGCTAAAAAATTTCATATGAGCATCGACCCTTTAAATCAATGAGCAGTAATAAGGACACAATGCACACACTTTGATCCTCGCATATGCTTGTGAATGATTACTCGACTCAAATGTATATTGAGAAATTATCTGAGTATATAGCAAAGTTGTCAGTGTGTGTGTATGAGGATATTTCTTTGAGCTGGTGTCAATAATTACATAGAACCCTTTCAGTACTGTCTTGGTACCACATATCGGATTATTTCACGTACGTTAACGCCTCTTTCATGTACTACTAAGTATATAGAAACGGTGAGCTTCTTCTAGATACCAACAAGTATATCGGAAGGGCATGTATATAGAAAGGTTTGGTATATCAGATTGATGGTATATAGATTGGGAGACCATATACCTATAGTGATAAGAGCCTTATTCTTTTTCAGTTGATTCTACAAAATGAGCACCAATGCCCCCAAGTTCTTTCTTCCAAATTCTCAACTTCCAAGAGGAAATATTTATGCAAAGATGGAAGAAAATAATCAAGACACAACTTGAGTTTGAAGATATTTGGATTGTTGTGAATGGTACAGTAACTGTGATCATCAACCGATACAACACAACAGATACATTTTGATAGATTCGATCGAAGGCCAAGTGATAATCTTGTTTGCATTATACGACGACATGTAACCCCACATTCGTGATGCCAAAGTAGCTAAAGAAGCGTGGGATGAGTTGAGAACTGTTGGTCGAGATAAACACTTAGCAGAATGCACACACACGAGTCCGTGGGGAAAAAGCAGGATGGGATCAAAGGCACGAAGGAATATGGAGGCATTGCACACGGAGGTGCGTAGAGTCAAACTTTTGAGACTTAGCCGATTTCATATATCAAGTCTATTTTCAGAGGTTAGCGTGCAGAACACACAAAGTGATGCCGAGACTTGTGTGCCACACTTTGTCTATATTTTTAGGGTCATATTAAGGCACTCTTGCATGGAAGTAATTCAAGAATAGATTCATCACTCTAGTTAACTGTAAGTGATCTATAGATAGTATACTTGCATTTATGGTTATAATTGTAAATGACGCATGGCTATTATTAGCGTGCAACCTATTTTTGGCATAGTTAGTAGTGAAGGGAAAGTTCCCCACCCTATATATATTAGATGAATCACCTAGTTGAAAAACGGTGGTGTTGAAGGGTTAGAGATTCATGAGTGCATGAGACTGGATAATTGTAATAGATCCATGCGTGCATGACTATTATTGTATCAAGCTTCTGTATTATCGTCATGTTTACTATATGAAGAATATTGGCTGAACCAAAGTGTCTTCTATGTGTTATCATTGCATGCTATTTATTTCTATGTGACTTATACTTAAATGCATGCCTTTATAGATCCGGTTCGGTATAACTATGTAATGATCGATTAGTTTCTAAATATATGTCTTTATCATTTCACCATACTACCATCCCGATACAACAACCCTAAAGAGGGACCTAGTACCTTGGCATGCTGCTTCGGTGAGTGCTCACTGTGTTGAGTGATGTGCCAAAGACAACTAGGTGTTAACGAGAATTCTAGGCTACATCATTAGTTCCATTGTCGGGACCTCTTTTTGATTGTTTTCGTGGATGGTTTGTGATGAAGAAATACCGGCTAACTTTAGCAAGTGTTGAAGAGTGGATTCATGATCTGGAGGAAGAATACGCATGAAGGTTTAGCACTGGATCTGGATTTAATGCATGCACTTGGGTAGAGCAGAATTTGTATGACATTTTGTACAAGAGCTTCTTTGTTATCTTTCCTATAGAATTATATGAGTGGTTGACTACATATGTATCTAAATGGAATTGGAGGTATCGCACACTTGTTTGGACACAGGAGGAATTTCAAACACTATATGATGCTACATTGATCTGGACTCACGCGGTAGATACCTAGTTTTGTGGTGTTCTAGACAACAGCTATATTCTAGAGTATTCAATTTCAAATTATTCATTCCCGGAGGTAGCTGAGTTCCAGTTCCTATGATATCCTAGAGGGACGTATTTGCAAGGTATTCCACTGGCCATCAAGATACTAATGGTAACATTGAACTTGGAAGATAAACCCATGGCAAGCTAAAAATATCCATGTGTGGGGGCGAGAACGGATTGGTGAAAGATGGCGGACTAGCAGCAGACTGCAGAGGGAAGAGAGGTAGCTGAAGTATGATGAGGCACGTGAGAGGGAATTATGCAAAAAGCAAGAAGTTACTGAAATGGATGTCTTTGTTGTGGAGAGAGATGGCTCATGAGGATGAAGAAGAGATAGAGCATCAGGAACTCCCCCATCTAGGAAAGCATGATAGAGAACCCTCTTTGGCCTCACATGGAAGCACACCAGTAGATATGACCTGGGCCATGGGCATGCATCTAAGCCAACTTGCTAACCTAGCCCTTGCACTTGGTTTTCTAGTATCTAGTACAACAGGTAAAAAAAGTTTTCATTTAGGAAGTGAAAGAGTAGAAACAAGTCAAGAAACAAGTATATCAATGGCAACGATAGACAACTTTGTTATTCTTTGGGGGTACATTTTCAGCTCATCATCTGCACAAAATATGAGTGTGCCGAGTGTGGGATTCACCTCTGGAACTGGGACTACTTCACAGACTGTAGGGGTCTAGTATAGTACCACTGTTAGGACACAGGGGAGTGCATCTACGGGCCCTATTCCAACTTCAAGAGGAGGATCGGGAGGTATGGGCAGTTCTAGTTTCGGTGGTTTGGGTGGTTTTAGAGGTAGAGGAAACCAAGGAGGTTTTGGGTCGGTGGTCAAGGCCCGTAGCAACCCCAAAACATTTATATGGAGATGTCTCTTCATCTCCCAGAGTACAGAGGTATCAAGGATGCTTTGCTTGAACATATTCATATGTGTGAAATATTGTGGCACACGAAAGGTATCATGGCTTCTGAGCACAAGGCAAGTCAATTTTCTACTACGTTACAGGTGCGCACACATAGCTGGTATAGGAAGTTTGATCCCAATCAAACTTGTATTGATTATGTAGCATTGAAAGATGCTTTCTTAAAAGAGTTCCATATCCTAGAGTTTGAGCAGAAGAGTATAAGTGCACTTAAGGATATAAAGCAAGGCACTACTGAAAGTGTACATGAGTATGATGCCCATTTTAAAACACTTCTATCCAAACTCTCCTATGATATACATGCAAGTCAACATGCACAATGGTTTTTCAGGGGATTGATTACTCCATTTTGAAGGGCATTGTCGCATAAGACTTATACTAACCCACGCGAAGCATTGGAAGCAGCTCTACACGCTAAGGCAGTTAGGAGTATTGACACTAGAGTTAGTCCATTCTTGGAGGCTCAGATAGTAGCTATGGCAAAATAGTTGGAGAAATTATCAGCAAACTCAACTCATGAGATGTGCTCAGGAATCTGGTGTATAGATTATGAAGTGAAAGGCCACACCAAGGATAGTTTCCCTCACAGATCTGTACATTCACTAATGTTAGACTGTGAGATTTTCCATTTGAATCATGATGCTAGTCACTGCCCCTTACTATAACGTGTGATCAGGAAGAATGTATCCTCTTTTTGTAAAATTTGTAGGTCCACGACCCATGATACTAAAGATTGTAGATTGATTGGCTAGATCCATGATGCCATTGATATTGGGGTATGACAGTGAGTGTGGCTAATAGTTCTAAAGGAAAAAATGAGCATCAGGATAGGGATTATAATCAAGCGCACTATGACAGGAATGACGGAAGATTTGAAGGAGGTCGTGGAAGAGGACAAGGATATCGAGGTGGATATGGAGGACGAGGCCAAGGTGGGGAAAGAGGTGAATTCCCTTGAGGAACTTTCTATACATGCGGCTCACCTGACCATTATAGGCGCGAATGCCCACAGAATATTTCCTATTCATTTTGTGGAAAGGGGCATAGTTATGAAGAGTGTCCGGACTTGTATGAGCATCTCAGTAAGTAGCACAAGTAAGAAAACAAAGGCACAGGAATGGTTAGAATCCAGCATGTGGTAGAGAATCAGTGGATGCCCAAGTTAACACCAGAACCCGAGGTAGTAATAGTCAAGATAACCACACGAACTGAGGTGGCACGCGCGAAAGAGGTATTGCAATAGAAGCCGACAATCACTAGGGAGGAGGTTTTGCATGCTAGGTATCTAGATCCAACTCATCAGAAAGAATTCTATCAGGAAACTATGGAGGTCCTTAGAAGCCTTCAAGGTGAAATATAATGTTTGAAAGAGCAGTCTCGGAAGTTGGAGCATAAGGATATAGAAAAGGCCCCGTCTTATATTGATGACATCAGAGAGGTATGTAGAAGGTTGCGCTAGAGAATATTATTCCTTTATTAGGAAAGTGGTTGAAGGGGAATACTCCATGCGTGGGAACTGAGACTGGAAGACAAATACTCCATGTGAATCTCCCCCCGATAGCATTGACTACGACAAGGAGATCACTTTGAATGTTGTTGTGGATGGTTGGTTGTTGAGCAATATTTTGATTGACATAGGTGTGGAAGTGAATGTACTTACATTGGATGCATGGGTTCAAATGGGGAGACCTCTATTATAGCCATCTTCTAATGTATTGTTCATGGCAAACAAAACAAAAGCTACTCCCATAGGAGTTTTGAAGGATGCATCTATCACTATACAAGGGGCCAAGTTCACAGGAGACTTCGAAGTGTTAGCACTTACGGAAGTAGATAGCTTCCTAGCTTTGCTTGGGCACCCTTGGTGTTATGCAAACAATGCTGATTTGAGGTTTAACAAGGGGTATATTATCTTCAAGAACAAGGAGGAAAGGGTCATAATACCTTTAACGGATGGGAAATCCATACCATATGTGGAACCTTTGAGTGAAGAGGACTTGAACAAAATTTATATACGCGTTATTCGGGACCCAGAGGTCAATGAGCCATATAGGGAAGGAATTATTCATTGGGAAGATTCTCAGTTAATTAGTGATACTACCAATATTTCTTGTGATAATTGGGCTCATGGTACTTATGAACTAGTGGGGCGCGAAGTTAAGCGTGTGGTTGCTTTGCAAAAAGGGTTTTCACTCTGTTCGATGTATAGGTCGCTCAGTACCCCGATATACTGGATCCAAAGATCTGGCTGGATTCTTGCAGGCCATGGAGGTAAACTAGGTTGACCAGATTAAAAGATGAGATATGTTATCATATACTTTGCACGGGACAGCAGCGCGCTGGTGGGTGGTTCACAGGGATAATCTCTTGGAATGGGGAGATATTGGGACCACCTTATCAACCAGGTTTTCAAGAAGTAATGTACCTACAAATATTTTCCCTTATCATGGTGATCAACCTATTCAACATCATATCCAGCAGTGTGAGAGACTCTGGATAGGAAGTATTACTTCCCTCACTTTGCGTGCATCGGTTTTATTCTACTCTATAAGGTTACGCATGTGCTTGGTATGTATATGCTAAATTACATCAAGTGCACCGGAAATTGCGAAATTGACTGCAGGGATGATCCAAACTTTTGAATTCTTCTCATCTACACCACCAGTGAACAAGGCTTTAATATTTATCAAGCGCTTAACCATGGGATACAATGGGAAAGTGGAAGAACTTATTCAGGAATTATTTGGTGAGACAGAGATAGGGGCGTGTTTTGAGGAAGAAGTAGATGATACCATATTACTTGAGCGTGCTTCACTAGAAAAAGACAAGGGTAAGTTGGTTTACATAATTGATGATGAGGAAGTTGAGCACTTAGAAGTTGATCATTCACATGGAGCACGTGAAGTGTTAGCTAGTGTAGATGTAGATGCACGTGCATATCATGAACCTATGAAGACAACAAAGGTAAATATTGGCACAGAAGTTGAACCTAAGGAAGTGATAATTGGGTATTACTGGTCAAAATCAGAAGTGGAAAAGATCATAGAGTTACTTCGAGACTATGAGGACTTATTCCCAAGATGATACCATGAACTTAAAGGCATGCATAAATCACTTGGAGAAATGAAGATAAAGCTTAAGGAAGGTGCATGCCCTGTTAGGAAGAGACCTTATCAAATGAATCCCAATTTGCGCAAGAAAGTAAAGGAGGAAATTGACAAGATTTTGAAAGTCGGGATCATTCGACCATTGGATGAGTCAGAATGGGTCAGTCCTATGGTGATAAGTATCAAAAAGGATGGTAGGATTCAAATTTGTGTTGATTATAGAGAGTTAAATGTAGCATGTGTTACAGATCCTTTCCCTACGCCATTCACAGAGGAAATATTAGAATGATTGGTTGGGTGCGAGATATATTCATTTACAGATGGGTTGTTAGGGTATCATCAGGTTAGGATTGCCCTGAAGACCAAGAAAAGACCACCTTTACTACTTTGAATGGGGAAGCTTTGCCTATACTTGTAATGCCCTTTCGATTGAAGAATGCACCTGCTGTATTCTCAAGGATAGTGGTACAAGCATTCAAGGATTTTATTCACAACTTCTTATAGGTCTATCTTGATGATTGGACAATTTATGGGCTAATTAAGGATCATTGTGACAATCAGTGCTTAATGTTGAAAGATGTAGATAGTTGAGTATCTCATTGAATATCAAGAAGTGCATCTTTACTACTCCCTTTAACATACTTTTAGGACACATAATCTGCAAGGAAGGGTTGCTGCTCGATCCAACTAAAGTTGCGGTCATTTTAGGCTTGAAAGTGCCCGCTAGTCAGAGTGAGGTGCACAGATTTTTGGGTCATACAGGGTATTACAGGAAGTTTATAAAAGGGTATGCCAAAGTTGTTGCACCCTTGAAATAATTTCTCAAGGGGAAAGGTAAATTCTATTGGGGGTGTCGCAGAACGCACGTTTGAGATACTGAAGAAGAAACTTACTACCGCGCCTATCTTGCGCTTTCCTTCATGGGATAAACCTTTTCATGTTCATGTCAACACCTCTGGCATGGCCATTGGTGCTGTCTTAGCTCAACCTAGAGAAGGTATAGTTGATCATCCCATTTTTTTTGCTAGTAGGAAGTTGACCCTCAGTAGAAGTAATTATACCACTACAAAGCGCGAGGCTTTGTCCGTGATATATGACTTGCACAATTTTCAACAATATCTATTGGCCACACCTTTTTGTTTTACACAGATCATATGGCATTGAATTATTTGGTGAACAAGCCCGTCTTACAAGGGTGAATATGTATATGGATGCTCTTATTTCAAGAGTTTGATTTTATAGTTGTGGTAAAACCAAGGAAAATTAATTCTCGACCGGATCACTTGTATAGAGTTCAATCAGTGAAGAAGCCCAAAAATAGAAGAGACCATGTCTGATGCATAGTTGTATAGGTTACAACATATGCCAATGGAATTAGAGGACATTTCTATCTTCCTAAGGACGGGGATGGCACCGAGAAGGCATGAGATCCTTGGAGAAAAGCAACTTGCTATACGCTTTGCACCATTCATGTTAATCGGTGGTGACTTATATAAGTTAGGTAGAGATGAGGTGTTACGCCATTTGTGTATTATAGAATGAACAAAAGGATATAATGGAGGAAGACCATGGTGGTATTGCAGATGGCCACTATACGGGTGATGCTACAAACAAAAAGATCCTACTTGTTAGTTTGTGGTGGGAAACGTTGTATAAGGATTATAAGGAGTATTGTAAGGTATGTGACCATTGTCGCATCTAGGCTCGACTCAGATAGAGGGATGAGATGCCTTTACAACCAATTACAAGTGTAAAACCCTTTGAGAAATGGGCGATAGAATTTGTAGGGCCTATTTCACCATTGCAAGCGTAGGACTGGATCACGCTATATCATTACTTGTACAAATTATCTTACGAGATGGGTAGAAGTAGCTCCTACGAAGGACTATACAGTGGCTACAGCAGCAAGGTTCTTATGGGAAAATGTTCTTACCAGGTATGGCTATCCTTTAAGTTTAACCAGTGATAGGGGAACCCATTTTTTAAATGAGACAATTTGAATTCTGTTAGATGAGTTTATGGTTGCCCACCACAAGACTACACCCTATCACCCTTAGGAAAATGGAACTGCTGAGGCTTTCAACAAGATTTTGAGCCACACATTGACCAAGATTTGTGATGTGGGACAAAAATATTGGGATGACAAAGTATCTGTTGTTCTTTGGGCCTACCAAACAACATATAAGAGATTGAATAAAGTCACACCTTTTTAGTTGGTGTTTGGCATGGAAGTTGTTCTTCCTATAGAATTTATGTTACCTTCTTTGCGCATTGCACACGCTGAAGGTCTAGCTGATGAACAAGCTTTGGAAGAATGGATTGAGAACATGGTTTAACTGGATGAGAATTGGGCTATAGCATTATGGAGTTAGAAATAGGAGAAAGCATGCCAAAAAGCATGGCATGATAGGCATATCAGGGATAAGAAACTTGCGGTCAGACAAATGGTACTTCTGTATGACTCTAAGTTTTTGTGCCATCCAGGGAATCTCAAGGTGCATTGGTTGGGTCCGTGTGTTATAACTCACATACTTGAGGCAGGTGCTTGCCAGTTAGAAGCAATTGATGGAACATGGCTTCCCGGTTACTTTAATGGGAGTAGGTTGAAGCCCTACTATAAATAAGTCTTCTTTGTGTTTGTAATAAGGCAATGTTGCCGGATAGATTAGGTTTCCCTTCCCGCATTTACTTAATGTGTTTCTTTCATCGTCACTATGCTTTATCAATTTAGTTTTTGTTTTGTGTAATAAGCGTGCTTGTGTGCATGAAGCTAACTACAATATGAAGCATGTTGATACGGAGAGGAGTGCACATACTTTTAGTATGGGGTGGATTGTTGGTGACTCCCACGTATAATGTTGTGGATATTGAGGAAGTAAGTTGTTAAAGGTGATTTACAAAGGATTGCTTCTCAAAAGTAATAAAGGATGGAGATGAATAAAGGAAAAGTATAACGCGAGGTAAGTGGCAGCCATGATAACTACCAAGAGAAGGTGCGGTGATGAGGTACTCAGTGCTAGAGCGCCTAAGAGAAGTCTGCACACCTGTAAGGTAGGATGGTGCGCTAGAAGGTTATAGTTGTGGTGTGAAGATGTACCACATGGAAATGACAAAACCGAGCAATAAATGAGAAATATTTGGTAGGTGGAGGAGCAATTAATGCATCAAAAATTGAAATTCTATATAAGGACAGATGCGAATTCATTTCTACCCTTGCAACTAAAAGAATTTGACGAAGAGCTAAGTGTGAGGAGTTGATTAAGTGATTCAAGGTGCGAAGAGGGTGAATCCAAGTGTGAAAGGTAGATCTGTGTATTGGAGAAGCTTTTATCCCCGTAGGAGAAGGGTTTGAACGAAGCAGATTGACATAGTAGAGCTAGGGCACATGATTTTGCAATTACAATTTAGGGCACGATTGAATTGGGTTAGGGTTTGAAGTAAACCATTAAAGAGTTATAGAAGAAGGTGTAGAAACACAATACAAAGGGAAGAATGGCTCCAAAGAAGGAAGCAGTAGTAACAAAAGAAAAGAAGAAGGTAGTAGTGGAAGAGGAGGAAGAGATGACTCCTAAGAGCAATTTTTCAGAGATGTAGTACCCTGAAGAGGTAATTGTGGGCCAGGAATGGGATTCCCACATACAACGAGAAAAATAAGCGAAACAACCATTGAACCAAGGACAATAAAAAGAAGTTGGATGATTTACTTAACTCCCGAAGACAGTGAACTGGTGATGGGATGGTGATATATGATGATGTAGGGGAGAAGTTATTGAAAATGATTGGCGTTTACCAATTATATGAGCTCCCATACTTCGGAAATATGCACCATTATACAGGTGGTTGATGAGCCGAGTCCATGAGGACTTCTTCTATTTTGTAGGGCGAAGGGTAAGACTAACACCCATTTTAATTGCCACGGTAACAGGTTTGAAGGTGATGGGTGAGGACATCAAAAATGACCTAACTGACAAAGTTTCCATATTAGAAACACACAAAGTGTTGGGATACCAAAAAGGACCGTGTGGAATGGACATCGATAAATTACATGATTTTCCGGTAGTAAAAGCAGCAACGCACCTAGTTACAAAATTGAATGACCAAGATCGTTGGTCACAAGTAAACTCAATGTGGTTGCATGTGGCAAAGCGCATGTCAGAAGGGGTTATTTACAACATTGCCAGCTTTATTGCAGAACAAATAGTAGAGGAAGCATGCACAAGAAGTAAGATAAGTTTTGGTTTTGTCCTACTTTCTTTAGTATTCATGGAGATTGGAGTACCGGATGGCTCGAAAGAAAATATATGGGAATACCCCACGAATAAAAAGTCTCCAGCTAAAAGATTCAGCAAGTATCTATGTAAGGGGTCTATGATAGACGAGGTAAAGGAGAGAGCGGAGATGTGGTATGATAGGCTCTGCATGGCTTTTGAAGAGGAGTGGTGCATACCAAAGGAGTTTCCCTCGGTATTGGGGAAGCAAGCTCAGTTTTCTGTTTACCAGCACTTTTGTATTACACATTTTCTGATGGTGGATGGATCATGGAGCCCTTGGTGCAAATTACCATACACATTCACAGTGGTATTTCCAAGCTTCTATTCATCAGTTCACTGATACAAGGAGGTTAGTGTTTAATGCAAACAAGGTGGATTGTGAATACCACACCTTGTGAAAGAAGTATGGATATCGGGAAGAATGCTTACAACAAGAGTATTATCTCAAAGATTTTGAATATCAAACTAGAAACACTTGCTATTGGGGATATCGGACCGTACTCATATATCTCCAACTTAAACCAAAGATGGAAAATAATAAGTATGTAGAGAATGAGTTCGCACTCCTAGGACCACCAAAGGGGAAGCATACTATGGAAAACATCCCAGCCCCTAGGCCTTCTAAACCCATGCAGGATGACGAGGAAGAGGATGAAGAGCATGAGGATAGTGGTGGTTTGGTGCGCAGGAGGAAGAGCGTGTGATGGCTTCACAAGGAGAATAAAATACTGAGGTAGCGCAGGGTGACCAAAGGTTCAGAAAGGTGTTCAAGCACAAGGTCGCAAGGAGAAGCCCAGTAGACAACAAGGAAGTCACCACGACTCTCACCGGTAGAGGAACCTAAGGAGAAGAAGAAAAGAAGAAATCTCAAGCTAGATGAAGAAGTGGAAGAGTCTGAGGAGAAAGTGCTTCCATCTCCAATCCGTCATAGGGTAGAAGAGGAGCCTTAGAATGAGGAGGAAAAACTGAGCGGAGAGGAAGAAAGGGAGCAATCGGGTTACACAAGGAAAGGATGAGGATATAGCTAGTATTCCTAACCTTGATGTCATCATTCAAAAAGGGCCGAGGTCCCGTCAGACAAGTGAGGACGTGAGGGTACAAACAATTACGAACACGAAAGAAACTTTCATGGTCGATGCATGCGCATATGGATGAACCAGATTTTGATGTCTATGAAGAATCATGTGCATCTAGATGATTGAAGAAGACACCGTTAAGCCCGGCACATGATGGATGATCGTGTAAGCAATTCCTTGGTGGTGGAATTATCTGTTGAGGTAACTAGAAGAAACATTGACAAATATGCTACAATTAAAGTGTTGATAGAGGAGCTAAAGGCAAAGAATGTGGAAATAGCGTGTTTAGTGCAGGAGAGGGATTTGAGAAAAAGGAAATATGAGACTTTTGTTAGTATGGTAGATGAAATTGGAGATGATGTACTAAAGGTATGCCCACATTTGGAATCACATGTACCAAAATAATTTCCTTCTGCGATGCACTACGTAAAGACAATGATAAAATTAGTATGGAAGTAATTCAAGGCACTTTATTGCATGGAAGTAATTCAAGAATTGATTCATCACTCTAATTAATAAGTGATCTATAGATAGCATACTTGCTTGTATGGCTATAATTGTAAATGATGCATGGCTATTATTAGTGTGCGACCTATTTTTGGCATAGTTAGTAGTGAAGGGCAAGTTCCCCACCCTAT
The DNA here is from genome assembly GCA_018340775.1 of Taxus wallichiana var. yunnanensis. Classification (NCBI taxonomy): domain Eukaryota; kingdom Viridiplantae; phylum Streptophyta; class Pinopsida; order Cupressales; family Taxaceae; genus Taxus; species Taxus wallichiana. Next base: position 352,103,335 of record CM031244.1, read on the forward strand.
ATATATTAGATGAATCACCTAGTTGAAAAATGGTGGTGTTGAAGGGTTAGAGATTCATGAGTGCATGAGATTGGATAATTGTAACAGATCCATGTGTGCATGACTATTATTGTATCAAGCTTCTATATTATCGTCATGTTTACTATATGAAGAATATTGTCCAAACCAAAGTGTCTTCTATGTGTTATCATTGCATGCTATTGATTTCTTGATGACTTATACTTAAATGCATGCCTTTATAGATCTGGTTCGGTACAACTGTGTAATGATGGATTAGTTTCTAAATAGATGTCTTTATCATTTCACCATGCTACCATCTTGCTACAACAACCATAAAGAGGGACATGGTACCTTGGCGCACTTCGGGTGAGTTCTCAGCCTGTGTTGAGTGATGTGCCAACGCGACTAGGTGGTAACTGAGAATTCTAGGCTGCATCAAGCACAATGTATGAGGCCAAGAAAAGAATGTCATACTGAATTTTTAGATTCAGCTACACACACCGAAGTTTTAAAAAATGAAAAATAGAAGATTTCTTGCAAAGAGTTGTAGACTTGAGGGCTTCACTTCTAGTTGTAGGAGAGGAGGTCACCGATGAATATCTCGTTCCCATAGTTCTAAGAGAACTCCCTTCTTTATACCGCATTTTTGTGACAACACTCAACTTTTCGATCATATAATCGCCAAAACTTAGTGAACCTACTACAATAAGAGGAAACTATGTAGGAAAAGGAAAAGGTAAACCTAATTCCTATCAAAAGTCCCAAAATCGGCATCAAGAAGGGGACAAGCAACAAAATAATAATTTTCCTATCTACAAAAGAGAACAGAGTGGAAATATTGTTGGTTCAATACCTATAAGAAAGGTTCATCAAGAAAATATGGACCACAAAATCAAAATCTTATAAGGGACATTCTTACTACAATCAAGGGTAGAAGAAGGGGAATTAGCGAAGAAAACCCCATCAGCAAGGAAATATAGCTGAGCAAGAAGAACATTCGATATCAAGACTACTTGTACACCGCTTCGATCAAGTGAACCCTCCATGTCATCTAGTGATATCTAGTATGTTGATTCAGAGCCACTCGACACATGACCGGCCACAGAGACTAGTTTCCTTCAATAAGTGACATGCCTTCGAAAACCATGTTTCATTAGGTGATGATACTTCATATAAAGTTTAGGGATTGTGAACATTTCTATATCCCTTAGTTCATGCAAAGGTAGATTTTCAAATGTAATATATGTCCCCGGGTTGAGTAAAAATCTATCATCAAATCACCAACTCTTAGATCACAACTTGAAAATTGACATTGATAGTCATTCCCAAAGAAAATGTGTTTAATTTGAGACAAATCACGAGACTCAAAAATAGTTACAAAAGCTTCTAATGTGGGACGTATGTTCCAACTTGATTTTGTCCACAAAAATGATCGTGCCTTGTGGCTAAGAACTCTACCTCTCGCATAGTTGTGGCATTGAGACTTGGTCATATCGGGCTTACAAGTATCTCAAAACACTTCATCAACATAATATGGTAAAAGGATTACCATCTCTCTAGAAGGATAAAGATAAGTTTCATCACTTCCTAAAGAGTAAACAAAACAGAGCTTCATTCCATAAGAGTACTTATCGAGCTCATGGTAAGATTGATGTGGTTCATACTCGATCTTTGTGTTCCAATGTAACCGATTCATTTTGGATTTTAGTTCTTCATGCTTTGTGTTGATGACTATTCTAGAAAAATGTGGATTTTTTTTTCACAATAAAATTGAAGCTTTTGAAAACTTCAAGAAGTTCAAAGTGGTTGTTGAGAACGAAACTAGTCATCACATCAGAACTCTCCACTCGGATCAAGGGGGAATTCACCAAGATGAGTTTAAATCCTACTTATAAGCTCATAGGATTTGTTAATATATGCCTTCTCCACACACACCACAATGGTGAATGGTGTTGTTGAGATAAGAAATCATACTATCATGGAAATGGTGTGATGCATGATCGATGATTCTAGACTAGCGAGAACATTTTGGGCATAAGTACCAAAAACAACAATTTATTTGTTGAACAGAGTGCCCAGTGCCCATAGTTACTCTTGAAGGTACTCTTGACAAAGTAACACCACATGAATCATGGTCAAAGCAGAAAACCATCTATTTCACATCTCAAATTATTTAGGTGCAAAACAAGTATGCACATACCCAAATAGAACAGAAAGAAATTGGATATGAAATCACAAAAACTCATCTTCATTGGCTATAGTGAAGAGACTCTTGGGTACAGATTAATGGATCTGAAGACCAGGAAATTCTACACCAGAAGAGACGTTGAGTTTTTTGAGAAAAAGGAAGTAGAGACTCGTCCTCCAAACTCACCTAATGTAGATTTTTAAACAAGCTGAAAACAGAAGTTGATGTTCCCATAAATGATGAAAGTAATGATGGGGATGATGGTGATGATCAGATAGAACCACGGCCTATGGGATCAATTCAATGTATGCTCAAGTGGTATACTAACATGATATGAGATGCAAAATTGGATGCTCTATCGATACATCCATCATTGGACCACGACTCATGAAAGCATGAGAAGAAGTAAACTTTACTTTGATGAGTAGAGTTATTGAATTTGATGAGCCATCTACATTACAGTAAATCCCTACAATCAAAAGCTTTGAAAAATACCATGGACGTTGAGTATCAATCGGTGATGTAAAACAGCACTTGGCAACTTGTCGATCTTCCACCAAGGAAGAAACCCATTGGATGCATATGGATATTCAAAACAAGGTACAAAGCATATGGGACCATAGACAAGTAAAAATCGATACTAGTAGCAAAGGGGTACGCACAAAAATAAGGCATTGAATACGAGGAGACATTTTCTCCCACAACTAAGATCAAAATGATCAGGATGATCTTTTCTTTAGCTGCATAGTTTGGTTGGAAATTCCATCAGATAGATGTAAAAACTACCTTTCGATTAAAGGTTAACAAGAATAAGTCTATATGGATTTTGATCCTTTCTATTGAATCTTCATTGTTATATCAAGTTGTTGAGCTCTTTTTGTAGCAAGGTATAGTCCCTTTAAAACTATTTACCAATAATAAAAAACAAGAAGTTTACATGACTTAACCTAAGGGATATGTTATACCCGGTCAAGAAGTAAAGGTATGCAGACTCAGGAAATCTTTGTATGGCCTTAAACAGCACCCCGGCTTGGTACATCATAATTGATGAGCATCTCATACAACATGGATTTGTCATAAATCCATATGATCCCAATATCTAACTAAAAAATCAAGGGGGAGAGATTGTGATTGTGGTTATTTATGTCAATGATCTAGTCATCACTGATACAATGAGGATGATTGATGCAATGAAGAAAGATGTTAACCAATCATTCAACATGAAAGATCTCAGGCTGATGCATTATTTTCTTGATTGAAGTATGGTAGAAAGAGAATCACATCTTTGTTTCTCATTTGAAGTATACCAATACAATGCTTGAGAAATTCAGGATGATGGATTGCACACCTATTGCTACACCTATGGAGAAAGATTGTAGTTATCTTGTTCAAATCCATCTCCTGTGGTAAATACAACTCTCTATCGGTGGTTGATTGGGAGTCTCATTTACTTGACCTACACTAGACCGTAGATATTAGATTTGTAGTGAGCTATCTATCCAGTTCATGCAGAATCTAGATTTTTCATTGGAAGGTAGCAAGGTGAATCTTGATATATCTCAAGGGCTCAATAGATCTTGGTCTAAAATACAAGAAGAATTATAATTTCTTCTTGTCGGATATTCGGATTCGAGATCATGCAGTAACATTGATGACGTAATATCCACATCATGGTTTGTGTTCTTTATGGGATCTAGACCAATATCATGGGGAAGCAATAAAACAACACTTTTTTCTCACTCTTCTACAAAATTCAAATATTGTTTTGCAGGTGAAGTTGTATGTGAATTGATATGGCTATGTCAAATACTTGAAGGACTTGGAATACCATAGGACAAACTGATCACCTTGTATGTTAATAATGAAGGTGTTCTCAAACTTGTTCGTAATCCATTTTTTCATGAAAGAACAAAGCACATTGAGGTACACGTACATTTCATATACGACCATGTCTTGAAATACAATATATAGATTCATTTTTTCCCAATATTTGAACAACAAGCATATATCTTCACAAATTCACTAAAGACGTGATAAATTTGAGTTGTTCGAGAATTCCTCTCTTCATCCCTTGAGGCAATGTAGAATTAAGGGGGGGAATGTTAGGTTAAATATATTTTACCTAGGTTAATTATGCATTTACCTTAGTTAATTATTAATTATTGGTAAGTTGTTATTAACCATTCATTATTTGTAATTGGGAATAGTATTCCTGTACAAGTCTTTTGTCTCTATTATATTTGTTATATGGTTATATTGTTTAAAAACCATATATTTGCAATTATATGTGCACATGATTATATATTTGGATTGATTTTGGATGTCCCAGAGGAAGCTACCACTTACATGCATGATGATGGAGATGAGGATATGTCATTGTTAGTTATCACAAAGATTCATGTCATCACCAATGAGGAAGGGTGATGGGGGTGGATGATCAGGGTGTATACACGATGATGGATGATGTTGGGGTTACAGAGGCGTATGCTCCATGGTGGTAGGATCAACTTTATAGGGTTGAGAGGAGGTTACAAGACCATGTGGAGATGGCTCCTCGGGTGGTAGTCAATGATGGTGAGGGAGGAGGAGGCGAGGATGTTGGAGGCGGTGATGATAGGGTATCACTAGAGGCAACCATAGATCATTTAGAGGATGAAAGGCCACGTTTTGGGTTGAACGGATGACCCTAACTGTTGAGAGAGATACCTTGGTTTGTGAGCGGGATGGATTGACTCAATAGATGGCCAAAGTGCAGGTAGAGCTGACATAGGCCATAATTGACGGAGACAAGTACATGCAGTAGTGAGATTTCTTTAGAATGGCCCTCATTATTACTGGTATATTAGTTTCGGGGTCAAACTAGAGGCGGTGAGGGCCCAAACTAGTGGTCAAGTGAGACCATCTAGTAGTGTGAACATGCAACACTATCAAGTGCTATGTGATGAGATACGATACTACAAAGAGATAGTACATTAAAGGTTTCTAGATGAGCCTTTTTATGTTGTGTACTGTGAGAAGAGATGAGAGGCACCATTGGGGAGTACATCAAGTGTAGGACAACCATTGCAGTATCCAAATAGGGGCATTACTAGTAGGGGACTATATGGAGATGAGAGTGGTGATCAAGGAAGAAGAGCTTGAGGAGGCATCCGGTTACGGATGTCTAGTTCACCCAATGGATGATGTTTTTGATGTATGTGGCTCTTTTGTGAAGCCTATATTGGTGTATATTGTTGATATATGGATTATTGAGATGTATGATGATATATATTTCCATATTGATATGAAATATATATGGATATATATATATATATATATATATATATATATATATATATATATATATATATATCCATGTGTTGTTGACTCATTTTGATATGATGTTTGGATGTGATATTTGATGTGACATTTTTATGTATTGATGTTCGTTGTGGATGATTGATTATATTTGATGTGATTTTTAGATAGGTTAGATGTTGATTTAATTTAATTTGATGTAAATCTAATTATAGAGTAACTGATATGATAAAATAAAGTAAATACACAAATGTTAAGCACTCAAGAAAACTCGTAGGTAAATAGAAGAGATAGATGACTTAGTTGAATTTGTGCAAACTAAAATTGATCCGGTAGTGTGAAGTGTTGGAAAGGGTGCAAAAACATTGCAACTACTCCTATAAATTTTGGAACCTACAAATGATGTTGGACACAGCGCCCGGTGTTGGACAAGGGTGCCTATGTGCCGATGACTATTCTTGGGGTGTTGATGATGCCACGAAGCTCATAATTTTCTTTATTCTATGTCGTTAGGTGTATACATGTAATAAATAAAATACTTATTAAACATTATTAATCCTTAATATATTTCCCCCTCTATTACTAACTCATTCTCCCACAACTCCCATTTTAACTCTATAATAATTAATCACAAGATTAATTATTATAAACCCCTTTCCTAACCTCATTTAAACATTTCTAGGAATTTAAAATTCCTACTCACCTACCCACCTACTCTACACCTACCCTACACCTAGCCTCTCCATGTAATCACATCCCTAATCATCTTTTATTAATCTAACCTAATATTAAACTAATCATATCCTCTACCTCTAAATATAGAGGCTTCTATTTCTAGAAGCCTCTCTAAACTTCTTCCTCCATTGAATTTAAAATTCAAATAAAGCTTCCTCCCTCCATTGAATTTTAAATTCAATGGAGGCTTCTCACAAAATCTAGAATTCTCCATTCTAGAAATTTCTAATCCTCTCCTCAATTCTCATCCATTGATCTTCATCCCACTTGGATCAATCCTCACCCTCCATTTCCTCCTCCTCCTAAAGCTATAAATTGGCATGCCACCCTCCATGGAAGCCAACCTTGGAAAATCATAGCTAAGTGCTGCCAAAATATCTCAAGAAGCTCTCCAACATTCATCAAGCATCCATAGGAAACTTCTCAGTCTACAAAGGGGAGGTGTTTCCCATTTATGTCCACAAAATATTAAGCAAGCAAGTTCAAGAAATCATCTTGAGCACAATAAGAACATCAAGGGAAATATCTTCATTGGTAAGGTACATATATTGTCTCTTTATCTTCCATCCTTGCTCAATCAGAGGTAGTGTTATGAGTGTTAGATTATGAATCAACTTATTTTAGTTTCTAGCTTTGTATTTTCACCTAACCACTCTTTTTCATCTATACTAAGGTTTTGCTGCCACTTCCTATCAATCACCTGATATTCACTCTTTTATCACCGAGGGTACATAAAACCTGCAAGACATACCCTAGCTACATGCACAAGCTCACAAACACATCAAATCATAATGCAATATGTAATACGTGAATTCTTACCGACCCTGACGATGACCTCGATGAGTGAACTTATGACCGAGCATTACACTAAATTTTAGAATCCATGTAGTTATCTGTGCTTGTGTGTGAAATAGTTTCCTTTGGTTGTGCTCACGCCAATGACGCTAAGATAGCCGGATAAAGCTAGATAATATGCAAAGAAGTATGATATGGAATTCAGCAATTACCCTTCCTATGCAATGTATGCACCCTAAAAATGTAGTCCCTTTGATGACATTGGTAGATTTTAGATGTGATTACCCCTTAGAATTTCCAACTAGAATAATAGTGTGTATGTTGTGTATATATATGAATATCTTGTTTGAATTTTGACACTAGTGACACAAAAGGCTGACTATGAGCTCGGGATAAGGATTAGAAAACTAGAAAGGCCGACCACAAATGTGAAAATAAGTAAAAATAATAAAGAGGATAGGAGAACCCATAATGAACACATGCGTGTGGGCACCATTGTCTAGAATGGGCACTAATTCCAAAGTTAAATGATGACCTAACCTAAACTGGGTACAAGAATGATATATGTAGGAGAGTAGTATAATAAGAATAAATCAAACAAGTAGATGGATAAGGGATTGTGTCACCGATGAATAATTTTTTTACTTAAGATTCATGCATATAACAACATACTTTATGACATAGTAACACCTACATGATGTGATGTTGAGATAATGGTCGATGTGTTTTGATAATGGTAATATGTTTCTACATATGTAATGTTGACTTTTTGGGTAGATGTTATCAAGTGTAGAAAGTACCTAAAACTTGAAATATGACAAGGTTTAACGATAGATGTGCTGATAATTGTAATTTTGGGATGATGGGATGTACACGGTGAAGAGACACTCCTCCTTTCACTGAGTGAAGATCCCCGCAAATACAAACTAGAAAGAGATATTAGACAAATAAGATGACGAGTTACTAAGAAAGGGCCAATCCCAGAATCCAAAGGACTTCCTTTAAGGATGTCAATTATTTTTATACAATTAAGTGGGTTGATAAAGATAATAAGATAGATAATTACAATGTAGAGGATATAAGATAGTGAAACTAGAACTCAAGGTGAAAAGGAAGATCTTGATTTGCTTTGTAGGTGGCCCAGGCCAAAGTGGCGGTAATCTGAAGATCTTAAAAGTAGTCATACCAATAGTCTTTAGTTGCTTATTGGATCTTATGGAAGAAATTTAAACTATTCTTCAATGTCTTCAAGGGTCGGTAGAATCTAATGTTGCATAAAGTGATTTTGTGAAGGATGTCAAACTAATCCCACAAAAATGGTTATTATATGATCGCGCGATTGTAGATTCTTTTGATTGGATTGTATAGCTCTAGAACAATCATCTACAACAGAGACATGCTTTCAAGAAGACAAATTAAGTCCAAATATATAGATAATAATTGATAAAATGCAATGATTTGATAAAATTGATAGAAATTGTAGGTGATTTAAAGGAATCATTGGCAATAAAGGGAATCATGGGAAATTCCTGTGAAAAGGTTGATTTCTTTGATAAACGATGAACCGATTGAAAACATAGATCAAAATGACTTGTCTAACCATGTTTTGATGTAAAAATGAATGGAAATAAGATTAAAAAAATGTTAGATTACCTTGGATGTGAAATTCACTACAAAGTGCTCACAAAGGTGGATTGAAGTGGTGATGTTGATCTATCAATTATTTGACAATGTATAAATGCTTCGAGAGGATGTATGTTTGTTCAAATTGGTGTGTTGTGGCTTCTTAGAGTGGCGAGTCTTGTTACAAAAGCATAGAGATTTTGGAATGACAGAAATTCATTTGCGGGTTCAAAAATTTGAGAGTGAAGATGCCAAGAAAGTCCCAGAAATAAGAGTTTGAGATCTTATTTATAATTGAGAGTGATTTGTTGGAATTTTCAACAATCTGGGAAATTCGGAGAAACCCATTTAAAAGTGGTTTCAACCACTTCTAAAATGGGGATTTCAGGTATGGGGACAAGGGTAAGTGGTTAGGGAAAGGTTAGGTGTGGTTGGAGAGGCTAGGAAGTTAGGGTAAAAGGGGTTAGGATAGGTTAAAGATGGTTATGAGGTTTTAGGGAGGTTAGGGTAAGTTTTGATGGGTAAAGACATTTTACGGGGGTGGGGTAAAAATGATTTTATGGGGTGAGTGAGGTGACTTAGATAATGTTAAAAGTGATAGGTTTAATAGGATAAAATATGTATATGAGGTGTAGGCGGGTGATGAAAACCCAATATCTACAATTTCACTTAAACTTGATAATGTGAATATCAAAGTAGAATACTTAGATAGAAATAATTGGGATTAAACTTGATAAATTGAATATCAAAGTATAAGGCTTGGATGCTAAGAATGGATTTTTCTTAAACTTGATAATGGGAATATTGAATTTTAAGACTTATAGATACATAATGATTGCTTAAGTTGTGAAAAAGTGAATGCCAAAATATAAGACTTAGAAATTGAGATAAGTTTCTTAAAGTGAATGTAAAATTATAAGACTTAGGGAAGGAATAGATTACTTAAATTTTGACAAAGTGAATATCAAAATATAAGACTTGGAGATGGAATAGATTGATTAATTTTTGACAAAGTGAATGTCAAAATATAAGGCTTAGAGGTGGAATATATTGCCTAAATTTGGATACGGGCATCAAAAATTTAAGAATTTAACACTTGACTTGTGGATTTTCTTATCTTGGATAAAGTAATTATCCAAAGCAAAGACTTTTGATTGAATTTTGATTGTGCTTAACCTTGATAAAGTGAATACCAAAGGATAAGAATTAGATTGAAATGGATTTCTTAAATTGGATATGGGTATCCAAAATTTAAGACTTAAATTTTGATTTGGATTGAATGATGTGCTTAAACTTTGGAAAATTGAATCCAAAGAGTAAGGCTTAGACTTTGATCAATTTGATTTGGAAAAGGGGTATCCAAAAAGAAGAGAGTTTACAATTTTTAAAAGACTTTGATGTTGATGGGGATAAAATATGATGTGATTGAAGAGAAGAATTTGGAACAAAAACTAATTTGATTTAGTAATTTGGATAAAAACATTGTTATCACTTTGGTTTGTCAAGATTCCTATATATGGATCTCTCTCTAAATACCAAGGGTTATCCGAATGAGTGTTGTACACTAGAAAATTTATAGTTGTAGGATTTACTTTACCTCCTTTATTAATTAAGTTGGATTTTACTCCACTTAATCAATCAAACCAGGGGCCGTCACTAAGGATGACCTTGGCTCTAATCTTATAGGTGTACTAGTTAAGTAAGTGGAGGTAACTGTTTCATTGTTCAGTTCCCTCAATGTGCCAACTACTTTGGGGTTCCTATGGTACTTCCCAAAATGAATTTTAGGAATATGCCTATTGTCACTTACCCAGAAAATGTGCTTATTTTCAAAAAAATTGGTCAAGTGCCTCTTTGCCCAAAATTATTTGCCTTTGTGAAGTCTTTAGAAGTGAAAAATTTTCCAACAGTTAGTCATTTTTGGTGTTTCCGCGTCTAATTCCTTTATATCATGCGGCTATTTTGGGTTTTTATGGAACAAGTGATGCATGTTCTCCCGTGCCTTGTGTTCCTTACATTGACACTTTTCCCGAATGCTCTTTTTCTTTTTATGTGGGAGTTTTTAATGTTTCGGGAACTACTTTTAAGTCTTTTGTGTTGTGGTGATTTCGGCTATTTGTATCCCTCAATCCCCTTGTTCCCACAAATCCTTACATTCCCAACCAATGTATCTCGCACTTTCCTTTATGCCATCTATATTGTGGAATTTTTGGTTATTTTGGAAACTCACGACTCTTGTGCTATCCGACCCTCCGAACTCTCCACATTTCTATCTTCCCTGCACTTGCCTTCATATCGCAATCCTTTACTTTAAATTTTCTAAGTATTATCTTGTATTGCAGAGATGCGAGATACACCTGTGACCACCCGTGTGACCCTTTTTATCTCAAGGAACTTGTGTTCTCCGTAAGCCTATTTTCCCCATGTTTCCTTTACTCCTTTATGTTATAGAGTTTTCGGATATTTGAAGTACCACGACCCATTCCTTCTAGCTTGTTGATCCCCACATACCCTTTTTTCCACACTTGCAATCCTTTCGTGTATAATGTAGGTATTTCATGAGTTTGAGCCCTCATGACCCATGTTCCCTCGAGCCTCCATTGCTCCGAAAACCCGCCACATTTGCATTATAGAGAAAATCGATAAATTTTTCCACTTGTTTTCTCGTTCTCCACATTACACTAAAAACCCTAAAATGAAGATTTTACAAGTCATTTATCGAATGAAAAAGGTATAGAAAGGGTAAGGTGTTTTCATTTTTCACCATTGTGACATGATAATTTTCACTGTGTTGTACATTTTCCGTTCCCATGCCCTCAGGTACATTTCTAGTCATAGCTCTTGCTTTTCCCAACCATTTTCAAAAAATTGAGTTACGTTGTGATCCTGAGAAGATTATCATTCTTCCTAAGATAAAGGTAATCCATTCAAGATCCCCCAATGTTTATTTGGTGTCAAATTGAGTGTCATGCCCTACTGCTTTATTCCTCCTGAAAATCCTTGTTAAATCCCTATCCTTCTAAGGTACCTTCCGTCTTCCTTTCACCATGAAGTTTTAGTACAAGGGTTATGAACACATATCCTCTCTTGAAACATCAGTACCCAATATTGGGGATAGTGATGTCCGACATGTTGACCTCAATGACTTTTGGGCCCACATTTCTAGAGATAACCCTACTCCCATGGCTCAATGCATCAAAGATAGTGGGATTTCTCATATTGATTGTTTTACCCTCTTTGTACAATGTGCAAATATTGTTCTATATTGTGCCTCCTATTTTTATCCAAACACAAAAGAAATTAGAGACCCCAAGGCCAAGTAATTGCTAAATTAGATGTCAATTGTATAAATGTTGCCTTTAGAATCCCCATCATTGAAGATTCCAATACTCTGACCAGGGTGCAGGCTCAAATATTTTTTGAGCAAGACAAGGATAAGTACAAGGCAATGATTGCTAAATCATGGCTTAAAACCCCAAAAGAGGTGCTTCTAAACTGCCAAAGGTCATGTATAGAGCAAATTTCAAAGAAGAATTATCTGATATAATCACTTTGTTGTCTAGATTAATGGGTCTTCCTTCTACCAATGAATTTCAGTTTTGGATGTGTGTTTACATAAACATCATCTGTGAAGGGAAAAAAAGATTGAACTGGGGAGAAATAATATGTGAGAACCTCAGTGAACAACTAGCCAATTTACAATAGAGCAAGACATTCTACATGACCTCATACCTCATGTACACAATTGCAACATACAGGGTCTTCTTTGGGTCTATCTCTAATGGATGATAAGAAGAATGAACCAGTGTATGAATTCTACCCATATCTAACCTTTGATAACAACAAACACCATTTTAGAAGAGTCAATGATGCCTTCACAATGTATATTGTTAGACTCTTAGAAGGAAATACAGTTGAGAGGGTGTTTTTGAGGCCAAACAACTAATTTCAACATATGGCAGTTTGTTCATTCAATTTAGGATATTTTCCTATATTAGGTTAGCTAGGTTTGAAGGTGCACCAAACATGTATTGTAATGACAAGATATTTCTTATGGAGGTTTGTAGACAATTGGACATGTTGCATAGAACATGTAGGGACAAAAAGATCACAGGTATCCAATTCCCAATCTCTTTGGGAATTATACTTGCAGAACAACTTTGGATGCTCAAAATGTGGAAAGAACAATTGCTGCATTCAATTTTTACACATTCCATAAGAGATCTTGTTTTGATATCAAAGGTTTTATCTCCAATCACCTTAGAATGAGTTATTATCATTTTCTGTTTTGGAAGACTATTGGGAGGACTATTCAGATGAATATGAGGTGAGAAGAAGGTATTTTGGCTGACTTTCTCTACAACAAATCAAATATTTCAATATATATAAAGTACCAAAGGATTTTCTAGATGAAAATGAAGATTTGTATTCTCTTGAATATGTCAAAACTATTCAACACACACCTCTTCTCACCATAAATTGGTTTCAAAAGGAGAAAGATGATCTTTTGGAAATAATTAACCTAGTCTTGGTAAGGAAAAAGGTTTGGTTTGACAAGAAGATGAAAGCATATAGGGCAGGTGTGACACAACATTCTTCTCAAGGAGCATCTACATCACAGAAGGAAGTTTCTGTTTCATTGCCTGAAGTACATACTCAATCAATGCCTTCTCCTTTTCCTATGGAATCTACAATCAAGGTGTACTCTAAGAAGGATAAAGATGAGAAGATTGAGAAAGATGAAGAGATAGTTGAAACAAATTTTATACAACCCCTCTCTTAAGAAACAACAGAAAAGATTCAAGAAGTTGAACAAATAATTCGGCTTTCAAAAGAAGAAAAAGGAACAAAGGAACATGAAGAAAGTAACTATGAGGGTGGGAGCACTAAAAAGAAGAAGATGAGGAAGATAAGGTGGAAATTGTGGAACCAATTTCTAGAAAGATGAGCATCCCCAAGCTCAAATCACCAACCAAGGAAGTGTCTTCTTCAAGTATTGAAACACCCACTCTGGAAGTATCTGTTGCCCAAACTCTTGGTTCCCTTAACACACTTGCATTGGGCCCACTTTTTGCTCCACCTTCTAATGATTCCTTCACATGGGTTTAGCCCATGATTGATAGTAGGAAGAGAAAGACACCTTCTAAATCCATTGCTCCAATTTTTTATGTTGTAGCTGCCCTCCTTGGTACCACTTCCACTCCTCCAGCTAAAAAGGCCAAAACTACTTCTAGGCTAGTTTCTGATTCAAAAGGTCAACAATTTTTGGAGATAACAAAGCCAAGAGGGGAAAAAAATATGAAAAAGACTTAACCATTGCTGACCTAGAATTGAAAAGAATCCCATTGGGTGAGTCTAATCCTGAGGGAGAAGTGCATAATTTGAAAGAAACAGTCTCTAGAGTCATTGAGAGGGTAGAAAGAGGTAAACAGACATAGGAGCAGCTAGAAGAACAGGTACAATTTCTTTCTGGTTTCATCAAATCTTTCCTTTTCAGTGATAAATTGCTTGATCTTTCTCCTCTCTCCTCAATTCCTCCTCCCATTGTTCTATTTGATGAAGATGTTCAAGCAATCAAGGATATTCATAAACATGTTGCATATGGTAAAGCCATTGAGGCAATGGTTGAAGGGATGTTGGTTTCTAGATTGAATTTCATAGATGAAGCCTATAAAGTGTATGAAAACATCTCCTTGGCTCAAAGTCAATTTGATACAGTAATCATTAGATCTAAGAAGGAGCTTAAACTTTGGTTGGAATGTATTCAAGATCTTAGGATCATGAAGGCTAATCCTCCTGGAAAAAATTTTTTGATGATCCAAAGAATAATCTTTCTAGGAAATGGGTATTCAGTGTTAAATGGAAGATCAAGGTGCTTGAGGAGGCAATCACTGAATTGAAGTGCATGGTACAAAAAGGAGAGGCATTTAAATCTGAGATACTTGTTGAATTTCAAGCTCTACGGTGTCAATTCTACAAAGACAACTCTATAGAAAGGCACTCATTAGATGAGATCAAAGAAAATTTTAGGGCACTCATCAAAGAAGATTTGTTCAAGGCTGAAACTATGACCAAGGAAAAGATGGAAGAGATTATAGAGTTGCACAATGTTGTCATGGAGGCCACCAAAGGTTTGTTGTAGAATGCAGGCATTGGAAAGGAAATGGAAGACTCCTTGGGTAGCTGGTTGAATGCTATGGAAAACACAACCATCCCAAAAGGCATGGAAATTTCTGGTGCCTTAGTCAAATTTAGAAATCATATACTCAAAGTGAAGACTCTAGCTGCACCATCTACAAGTGCTCCTTCCTCTAGTTCTTAAGTCTTTCTTTCTAGTCATTGTATTTCAAAGTTAGCTTTACCATTTTGAAAAGTATGAAATTGTAAATAAAGCTAACTAAATGTAATTCATTAATTAAGTGGCAACACTTAATTAAAAATACAATTGGATTAGAGAAAGTTGGTTACAACCGCCCTTCTACCTATATAAGGATTTTCTCTCATTGTAAAGTGGTGGTTGTTGGATTTTGGTGTTTTGAATGTAATGATATAGAACTTTGATCAATACAGAAGAAGAAGTTTCCCTCTATTATCTGTGTTTCTTCCCATTTCTTATCCTTGCATTTATGAATGTGAATCTGGTATATTAGAATACAGAAATTGTGTGTTCAATTCATCTTGCTATAGTGTGAAGAAATTTGTGTCTTTCATATCTATATTTGATGGATTTTCTAGTATATTAATTCATGTGTTCTTGAAGCTTCATGCATGCATAAGTAAGGTGTTACTCTGCAGTCTTTACACCCAAATGTGTTGCCTTCTTCACCCCTTTCTCTTACAATAGTGAGTAATCTTGCATAAGAAAGAAGAATACTTGTGTTCTTGATAGGTGGATAAGATGAACTTTGTGTCTCTCTTTACCAGTCTTACTCATTCAAACTATTTTTCTCTTCTAAAAATTCTATACCTTTCTCATCTTCTATATTGAGAATAACTGAAAATGGAAACATTCTTACACCAAAATCCTCATCTAGATATTGTTAGATTGTATATTTGTAAATAAGTAGTTTTTCCCATTCATGGTGAATAAGCTTGTGTCTAAAGACCAAATTTCTAACCAACAATTTCCAAGAACTTTCCATAGTTAAAGTGGATAGGAATAAACCCTTATCTCCACTTGAACATGTTGGTTGAATATTTTTTCAAGCCAAAATATGAGGTTCAACCACAGTACATGGGATTAAATCCCTCCTCAAAGATAGGTGAGGCTGCCTGTTTATTACTAATCTAAAACACAGCAGAAATAATATATACAGTATTCACACTAATCTAACCATTGGGGTTGGGATAGAATCCCGAAATCCATATCCGCACTATGTGAAGATGTTGTTTTTATAAATGGACTGGGTCGGAAATTATTACAATGTAAGAAGCACAATGGAAAGGAAAGGAGAGGAACGTATTTTCTTTCGAGTAAACACAGAGCACGAAATAATCATACGAGCTTTAGATAACAAATGTAATGTTTGAAATGATTAGAATCATCAAGACACTAAACAAGGAATAGCTTAAGATTGCGAACATAAGAACAATATCTTAAGAAAAACACTTCTCACAACACAAAGTTTGTGAAAACAACATCAACTTCTATTCCTCAAATGATTAAAAGAAAACACAAAGTTTTTCTTCTTCACAATAGCTCCCAATATTTCAAAAATCTCAACCCTTTGGAATGTATGCACATCCCTTATTTATAATAAAAATAGTTGAGAGAAAATAGGACAAACCCTATAAAACAGTTTGTTAACAAGAGTCCTATTTTGCTTGACTCTCATGTAGGAGACCAAGTCAAAATATGATTCCTATGTGACGAAACAGAAATGAAAAAGACATGTCAATTTCAAGATTGAAATGACATGTTACATCAAGATTTAGTCTGAATCGTCATCTTTTTCTTCCTCATCTTTCTCTTCTTCTAACTGAGCCTGTTTGTTCTGAAATTCTTGGAACTTCCGGATTATACCTTGCATCTCATTTTCATCAGGCGCAGTGGAATGATCACTCAAAACTTCACATGTTTCGTGAGTGTCACTGGCACTACCGGAAGTTTTCTCAATCTTTTGTTGAGTTTTCTCAAGGCCTCCAAAGAATGTTCAATC
Organism: Taxus wallichiana var. yunnanensis; assembly: GCA_018340775.1. NCBI lineage: Eukaryota > Viridiplantae > Streptophyta > Pinopsida > Cupressales > Taxaceae > Taxus > Taxus wallichiana. Next base: position 352,120,132 of record CM031244.1, read on the forward strand.
CTTACAAACCTGTCAATGATTTCAATGCCAAATCCATGAGCTGGTTCATGCTGAATTGATTCTTGGATTTGTTTGAAAAGATCATCAGCTGATAGGATGCCCGAGTTTCCACTTGACACTTTTGCACATATTTTCAGCAGTTCTTCTTCCAGGTCACTCTTGCCATCAATCAACTGATCTCTTGATTCTCTCAATTTACCGCAAGCTTCATTGAGAATTTTTACCCTGAACCTGATGGCTTTGGTCAGCTGGAAATGCTTATCCACATGTGGGATGACACCTTCTTCTACCAAAATGCGTGATGGGATTTGCTTCAATACCTGGAGAGCTTCAAAAGTCAAATCAAGGTGTCCAATTTCTTGGGAGAAATCATCATCCATCTTTTCTCCATCACTCTGTATATTCCCCAAAGATTGATAGACCCCTACGGCATCTTGAATCACTTCTTTCCCCTATTGGAGCAGCCTTTGAGTCCATTCATCGACCACCCTTCCTTTTTCATTAATCTTCTCAATTATAGGCACTGATGAGAAATCGAATCCGACAGGGACAGAGGAAGATGGTATGGATTCAAGGGGTTTTGAGAGCTTAAGCAATACCTCAGTTAACTGCTCCACCTTTCCTTTAAGCTCATCTCTGTTGTCCTTTGTTTCCTTCAATTTCAGCATATCACATGTTATCTAATTTTACGCACATGGAAAAATTGGAAAACAGGGCCTTATTACTATCAAATCACGACATTGGTCCTAGGGACCCACTTCTAGTCATCAGGTGAGATCGCTCATTTTTTTTGGTATGCGAGCCATCGAGGAGTTCGATAAGCTTATCTCGCTCGGTTGAGCTAAAACAGTGTCAAATCAGGAATAAAGAGACAATTCATCAAAAGAGTTCGTGCCTTGTCCTAACTCGGTCATAACTCAGATCACAAGCCTTAGACGAGTTCATGAGTAGGAAATGTAAGTTCAGTAACCGAGTTTTTCTTGTCATAAAAGAGTCTTGATAGGAGCAGAGGATGTTTTGATGGTTGGCTCATTGAGGCAGAGAAATGACGAGCTAGACTCGGTTTAATTCAACATGGAGAGATTGATGCTTCTTTGTTGGAATATGAATTCAGTTTTAATGACTCGACGGAGACAATAGCTGCCTTAAGATTTGGTCGAGCTTCTTCCATGGAAGAGAGTTTCCAAAATGAAAAGGTGAGACAACTCAACTAAAACTTTATCTTGTTCTTCTACTACAGCGGCAAGATTTTACAACAACTGATCACGACTGTGGTCGCATGTAACCAGAACATCAGGATCAACACCAACGGTTCCTTGGGATCACCCTGCGGCAGCTGTCACAATCAACTCTCTCTGGAGGCCACTCATTTTCTGAGATAAGTTTACTTCTCTACCCTGTAGCTGCTGCGTATAGCCAATTACTTCCTCACGGCACTTTCCTAGGAGAATTTCAGTTCTACGCTCAAAGCAGCCGAGCATTCGATGCACAGGCATGTTGCAGTATAGTAGAAGCCTTTTTGAGCAAGTAAGTCATCCAGCTATGTTATCTGATCAGCATCGAATGCATCCTCAAATTCGGATTTTCCTTCAAGATATTTTTATGAAAATTGATTAAGTGACAGTGAGAGTGTTACCGGGAGACCTGATGAAAATTATTACAAAGATTCTCTATCGAGACCTTCTTGGTTTTACTGGTGTAACTCATGGAAGTGAATCTCACGAGAGGTGGAACTATTTCATATCGAGAATATTCACGAGGCATAATTTTCTTTGCAATTATATGAGCATCTTCAACGAGTCACTAAGTTGTTAGGCATAAACGTTTCTGGCAGAATTATCACACCTTACAAGCTACAGCTGAAATGTTTGCACTGAGAGTTTAATGTTATCCTCAAATCTGTTGAAGGAAAACTCGGCAGGAGGAAAATCATGGGAATCCAAGAAGCCTAATGCCAAGTGGGTTTTCGTGGATGGCAAGCCAAAGAAGAAATCCCAGACGTGGGAAATATGGCAAGCCAAAGAAGAAATCCCGGACGTGGGAAATAAGGCAACCACCGCCAAGTGGAAATTTTGGGTTGGTAAACCATGTTGTTCACTCCGCATAGGGGAGAAATCGGATCAAACCTCCGCGTGGGGATAAATCCGATCAAACGCCAAGTGTGGAGATTTGACAATGGCAATCCAACATGATACTTCTGCACGGCCGTTTAAACAGGATCCGAGTCTTTGTGCGAGTCACTCGGAAGGTAAGTCGGGGAACGTGGGAATGAGACAGTTGAAGTTTCAGGCTCCACACATTCTGCTTACCACACATAACATCCCTGTAAACCCATCTACATATCTTCAACTATTGCGGACCTGCATTTCCAGGAATATGCTTTCACATGAAAGAGACGCCTTCTCATGGAATACCATAATTGCAGCTTACAGAAGACACGCGTTTCCTCACGAAACGTTGATACTGTTTCACCGAATGCAACAAACAGATGTCCGACCTGATCAGTTCACCTATGCCAGCATACTTCTCCCAGCTGCCACGACCTTCTCCTCGTCCTCTGTATAGTTCTGAGCATTCGGTGGTCGCGAGAAACTCCCACGCACAGGCAGCAGGCATGTTGCATTATAGTAGAAGTCGTTTTAGCGCTTCAAGCAGACAGCTGCAGGAAACAAATATTCACTGCCGTATACGATGGATTGGAGTCACACTATTCAAGGCTTCATAAAATTTGCCCGAGTCAGGAGATGGAAGTTTAAAATGGTGCAGAATGAAACGATTCATATTGCTCAGCATGTTTTCTCCTAAAAACGAATTGAATGTGAAGGTCAACTCTGAAATACCTGGTTGGCCGTTTTGCATGCTACATCCTTGTCACTTGTAAATGGTCTCTTTGAGAAACTCTGTGGGCAGTAGGCAATATTTATACCCTTCCATTATGTACGTCCAATCAGACAATAAAAATATTCTTTTACCAGGTTCAGAGAAGCTTGTTTTTAAACAATGGACGATTATACTGTAGTTTCAAGCTGATTTTATCTAGCTTATTTCTATTAGCTTTTATCCACGACTAAGGAAGAATTCATATGGTTGTTACCTGTACATTTTTCCAAGGTCCTTTTGGTTGCCCCAGTTGTTCAACGTGTTTTTTTTTTTTTTTTGAAGGGCTTATTTTATGTGTTGCAGATTGTAACATAAAGGATCTTTTTAGTTTCTGGAAAAATGAGTATATTGTGTAGCTCACAGCTACCCATTCCATACTAAGACCCCAATAGTGGCATAATTGTTGGTTGGAGCCTAGATTGCAGAGTGCACTAGCCAAAATACCGAAGGTCTCTTTGTCCAAGAATCAGTCTTAAGGGTGTCTATCGACATGTTATGGGCATGAACCTAGGTCATCATCATGGCAGCATTAGGTCTTTATTGGTAATGGCATTTTCTCATCGTTTGGAAGGTACAATTGTGCTTATTATGGCCAAGCTAAAACATTCTTACTGCAAGTGTTATATGATAAGGAAGAACCGTGAGCATTGTGGTAAAACCATTCTTTTCATAAATGTTGGGTTAAGCTCAACATTCAAGTGAGTTTGAGCCCAGGAAAGGTAAGATCATTTGCTGGATGAAGAGCTCGGTGACTTCACAGGGAGCTCGTGGTGATGTTTCATGAAGTTGGAATGTGGAATGCATAAATGGCTTCGAGTTAATAGAGGAAAATGATAAGAATCGAGCTTGATAGCTCGCCATTTGAAGGACTCAATGAAAAAGAGCTCGATTACCAAGGTCAAAAATCGAGTGCAACACCGAATTAGAGGATTCAAGCTCATCGAGTTTGGCTATGTTCGGACTCTATCCACATGGACCCCCTCCTCTTGAAGTCAAACGGGTCAACGGGGGTCCCAACATTATGTTAATTAAATTAATATTTTTATTTAAATATTTTAATAATAATATTTATTATTGTTATTTAAATAATTTATTTAAATATTCTTTTAATTAATTGAGAAGACTAGGTCATCGTGCAATTAATGACCCATGATGGAACCTTCTCGGGTACTTCAACTAACTGTAATAAATACATCATGGGCCTTGATTTAGGAATGTAATTATGACCTTTCCTCTTCTTTCTCACATATTCTTCTATAAATGTAAGTTGGAAGCTCATTTCAAAGGGTTCCAACAGTTCAGACAAGTTGGACAGTTAGATATCTCAGGTAAGTGTATACTTTTCAAGAATCCTCTCTCTTCTACAAGTTGTTCTTGTGTGTTGAGAGAACTTTCAAGCCTCCTCTTCAAGACTGTAATGGCAACTATTGCCTCTTCTGAATGTATGATGCATTGTGCATGTTATTGAAGCAATAAAAGTGTGTGTTTTGTGACTAATCTCGAGTCCTTTCATCCTTCTGTGCTTCTTTGTGCCTTTCTCATACTTGCAGGTACACTGTGCAAGTTTAAGTTCTATTGCAGGTTCTTGGAGTTCTGTGCTTATCGAGTGGTGAAGTATTGCATGTAGTTGAGTTGTGGTGTCTGTTCACCCTTCTTGAGTTCATCCTTCTTCACTAGGAAACTGGTATATTTCTCGGTCTGATAAAGTTTAACAAAGGGAACGTGTGTCTCTTAGTTTGTGGTATCCCGTACCATCTCTAAGTTGCGATAGAGTGAAGTTGACTGTGGTGGACACACCCTCTTCAAATTAACCCTTCCCGAGTCCGAAGACACCCTTCATTTGGTGCATTACCATCCCTAGTATAGTTTCATTTCTCAGTAAATCTCTTTCCCTAAAACCCCATGAAATGTGTTAGCGTAGGATTAGATAATCATTTTTGTTACACTAGGAGTAGTACAACACTTAGTTTAGGAAGAGGAAGCCACCTTCTCTCCTGGGGTTCACCTCGAGCCCAAGTCCCACAGCTTGAGAGGTGATCCCATGTGTCCCAATCACACCGAACGTCCTATTCACATCCTGGCCATTCGGAGGGTGTAGTGATTTGGCGACAACAGTTTTTGGCACGCCTGGTGGGACAGAGAGTTGGTACTTCTCTTCTCACTTACACAAGTCAAAGTACTTGGCGACTCTATATCTCTGGATTCCAAATCTCAGTGTAGTAACTTATGTGAAGAATTCAGACAAGAGATTCTTCAAAGAAAGGAAAGTATCAGCATATCGAACTTTCCTTGTCTCCTCCAAAGAGAAGTAGAAGAGGCATTTCCACATCCCCAGTTGCAGATTTACCTAGTAGGGGTCATTCAACTCCTCCTTACGGAAGATTTCCTCCACCCAGGAACAATCAACCTTTCATTTCTATGGCGAGGAACCAGGTTTTCCACCTTTCAATGCAAGTAGTCCTCGATGTTGGCTCAACATGATCCGATACTGTTGCGGCACTCAAAATTTTACCCTTCTACACGGGGAAACTCACGTTACTCGAGTGGAGCATATCTTTGATGTATCCAAAGATCATGCGGCAAGACATAATATCACTTTGAAGACAACGTTGCGGTTAGACTTCTTGCTACCTCTTTCAAGGAAAAGTGCTTCAATGGTTTCGCAGGTTAGGTGTTGGCACTATAACCACTTGGGACGAGTTGGTAGAAAAGCTATGTAAACAATTCGAAGACAAAAGTGATCACCTATCACTTTTGGAACAACTTACTACCATAAAGAGAGCTTCCCAAGAATACATGAGTGATTTCAACTTCCGATTCCACAGGACTTGGAATAGGATTCCGGCGCTCGTAAAGCCTTCTGCGCATAATGCATTCTTGTACTATTTGTGAGCCTTGAATAGCGATGTAGCAGTTATGATCTAGTCCATGGGAGGGACTACACTTCTTGATGCTTACGAAGTTGCCATAAGTGCAGAGAATTCTTTGATTCAAGCTGGAAAGATAGCTCCACGACCACCAATGCCCTTTTCTCCAGATCTTACGAATCATCAACCTATCATTACTCCTATTCCAGTAGACTCCAAGCAACCATATCAATCTCCCCCGCCTCAAATGACCTATTTGAAGTCAAGTCGCTACTGCAAAATTTTGGAAATGAGCTCGTTGCACTCAAAAGGCAACAGTTTCAATACAATTGTCCATATCAGCCACAAAATCAGTAGTATCAGGCTAACCATCCTCCTTTTCAAGGAAATAATCAGCCTTGAAATCAAACTACAAGTCAAGTTGCAAATGTAAGGCCCTTGAACTTTGAACCCTCTTACTGACTAGCTCATCTAGAGCTATAGTACTGCTTCAAAATAATCTAGTTCAAGACTACGAATGGTGTTATCCTTGCTCTCAACCTCACAATCAAAATCTTTGTCCCAATGGGGTTCTTAGCCAGGCCCTTATGGTTCAAAGTGTATCTGCCCCTTCAGAGTTAACAAACAATTCATCTACGCAAGAAGCAGCAGATCAACCACAGGCACCTGAAGAATCCACGTTGCTAAACTGGCAAGAAGAAGATTTTTGTGGGTTGAATATAGATTCTTCATCAGTGGCAGCAAACACTCATTCCAAGAAAAGAGCAATGGAGCCTCAACCTCCCGAAGCTGATCTGGCATCCACTTCTCAACCTGGGTTTCAAATGGCAGTTGATAAAAATGTGGGAAAGAAATCACTAGAAACACCGGCTAGCCACACCACAGGGAAAGATGGTTCTCCAGGCATCACGGTACCCAACAAACATTTTCCAAAGGAGGACCCCAATGCCCAAAAAAGTGTCATCAAAGTTGGAGCAATTCCCTTCAGCATAGTAGAACAAATGAAGAAAACCAATCTGAGCGTTACCATGTGGGACACACTCTCGATCCCTTCCCAAAGAAACCTGTTGCGAGAAGCTCTGAATAGTTTTAGTACAACCAGCGGATCACCAAGCCATGGAGTGACAAATGCTACAAATTTGTGTCAACCGGAAGGGAAAACCATTCCTACGGCAAACAAACCACCGCCATTCTACATTTCCCTGATCATTGGAAACCACCTGGTACATAATTGCATGATCGATTCTAGTGTCAGTAGCTCTATCATGCCGAAAAAAATTGTAGATGTACTAGGCATACAATATGCGCTTTATTCAAGAGGGGTTGTTCAAATGGATGGCACAAATTTATTAAGACTGTTGGGGTTATCAAAGGACTTTAACTTACCATTCATGCATGCCCAAGTTTTTCATTCACCCAAGATATATCGTTCATCGATCTCCCTCCCCTCTTTTCCATATGCCTATCACAAGATTTCACTTTGCCAAGATGGCGGTTACCTATCGGCCGATTGGTCACATATGATTCTCAAGACTTGATACGGAAAAGTAACTATAAGGGCAAAACCAATCTGCCATAATCATGTAAAACCTACACTCGCTAGTCCCATAAATGGAAATTACACCATCGGTGATCCCGAAGAGGAAGATGCCGATCATGAACCAACCACCCTTGTTGAAGAAGTCCCCGATACTTTGCTAGATGAAGTAAGTAGAGATCATCGATCGATCCCTACGCCCGATGTATTGGCGTAAGAAGAAAGCTGGTTTCTTTGGTTTTGGAAGAAACAGGATTAGGTACTTACTGTATCCATGAAGAAGATATGATCATACCACAACTTGTCAAAACACCAAGTGATTCTAAAGGACTGTGGCAATTGTTGTTTGATGGCTCAAGAAGTAAGAATGGATCTGGTGCTGGTGTTATGTTAATTTCTCCAGAGGGAGATAAGTACTTCTCATCTTTCTGTTGCGGTTCGATTGCACTAACAATGTTTCGAATACGAGGCTCTTGTGCAAGAGAATTCACTAGCCCAAAGGAAGGGAATCAAGGCCCCTACTATTTTGGAGATAGTGAGTTAGTTGTTCATCAAATTTCGGCACATAGTGCATCCAAAAATGATCTTTTAAGATCATATAAGAATCGAGTCTGGGACCTAATTGAAGATTTCGAAGCTTTTGGAATCCATGCAATCCCTAGAGATCAAAATCAAGATGCGAGATAGGCTTGCTACAATTGGTTCACAATACAACATACCAGTTGATATCATGAAAGGAGGGCAGCAATTTGTTAAAATGGTGGTTCGACCAGCAGTCCCTGATAATGTGAGTAGTTGGCAAGTGTTCGATAGTGACAAACAAATTGTCCTCTTCCTACAAGAAGAGGCGGAGTTTGCTACAAAGAATCAAGATAAGTTGCAGGAGTCATATGGTGAGCAAATTATTCAATTGAAAAGAAACAAGTTACCAAAAGGTTTAGTCACTTTGGAATCCATTTTCAATTCAGATGACCAAGCCACAAGACAAAGCCCTAACATGGTGGTCAGAGAAGAATATTTTGAGGAAGTTGAAGTATCAAATGAAAAATTTCTTAAGATCGGAAAAGTGTGTACTTCTGAAGAGAAAGAAGCTTTCATCAAAATTTGTCAAGAGTATCATGACATCTTTGCATGGAGCTATAAAGATCTGCGTGGTTTTGATCCAGGTCTAGCACAACATACCATCGAACTGGATCCTAATGCTAAGCCAGTTCGTCAGAAACAGAGACCAATTAATCCCAAAATTGAGCCACTAATGAGAAAGGAGCTAACCAAGCTCATCGAGGCCTATATAATTTTTCCCATCAAGCATTCCTCATGGGTAGCCAATTTGGTGCCCGTGAGGAAGAAGAACAAAGAGATCCGGTTATGCGTAGATTTCAGGGATTTGAATCGTGCATCATTAAAAGACCATTATCCTCTTCCATCGATGGAGCAGATCCTTCAAACGGTGGCAAGAGCTCAAATATTTTCTTTGCTCGATGGATATTCAAGTTACAATCAAATCCTAGTCTAAGAATCCGACCAATTCAAAACGGCTTTCACTACCAAGTGGGGCACGTATGCCTACAATAAAATGCCATTCGGATTATCCAATGTCGGGCTACTTTCCAAAGAGCCATGGACATGGCATTTAAGGGACTAATCAACGATATTATTTTAGTTTACCTTGATGATATAACTATATACTCTAAGCATGTAGAAGATCACATCACGCATCTAAGGAAAGTTTTCCAAAGGTGTAGGGAATTTGGGGTTTCACTTAACCCCAAGAAATGTATTTTGCAGTGCACGAGGGAAAATTGTTGGGGCATGTGGATTCAGCAGAAGGATTATCAATCGATCTAGCCAGGATTCATTCAATTATGTCCTTATCTCTCTCAAGTCGCAAGAAGGGCCTCCAAAGTTTTCTGGGAACCATAAATTTCGTGCGGAGATTCATCCCTCAATTTGTAACATTGGCTAAACCACTGACAGCCATGCTAAAGAAAAACATGTCATTCTCATGGACAAAGGAAGGACGAGAAAGCTTTGAAGCTATCAAAACAGCCATTTATCAAGCTCCCACGCTTGTGAACCCCAGGTTTGACAAAGATTTTATCCTTTATGCTTTTGCAGGTCAAGAGAGCATTTCAGAATCCTTACCCAACAAAACAACAACCGATGGAGAAACCAATCGCTTTCTTGATCCAATCCCTCAAAGACTATGAGTTCAAATACTCATTCATTGAAAAGCAATTCTTTGCGGTTATTCGAACTTTGAAGAAATTCAAGCACATGTTGTCTAACAACAAGATTCATCTAATGGTGTCTCATCCAGGTGTCAAGGAGTTTTTGCTGAATAAAGAAATGAACGAAAAGCGTGCTGGATGAATCACGAAGGTAATGGAGTATGACGTGCACATCAAAGTCACTAAAATTGTCAGAGGTAAGGGTTTATGTCAGCAACTTGCAACAGACATGGAATCAAAAAGTAATGAGGATGTGACACTCCTAAATACTGATGAGAATGTTGATCAAGCTGACTAGTTATCCAAAATGAAGAATTTCATCTTCTCGGAGCATACCCGAAAAACATGGATAAAAACCAAAGGTGAACTTTCCATCTTCAATCTATCCCATATGTTTTGGTAGATAGCGTTCTCTTTCGAAAATATTTGAACGGCGTCCTCCTTCGATGCATAGGACCAGAACAGGTCAGTAAGATACTAGAAGAGTTTCATAATGGCCTATCTAGAGGACATTATTTTGCACGAACAATAGCTACCAAGATCATGCAAGCTGGCTACTATTGGCCAGATTTATTCAAGGATGCCCATCTTTGGGTAAGGAAATGTAAGGAATGTGCCTTTTTCATAGGTAAGCAGAAGCTGGCAGCTCTTCCATTGCATCCAATTCAAGTGGATCAACCCTTTGTTCAATGGGGGTTGGACTTCATCGGAATGATTAATCCTCCATCCAGTGATGGACATAAGTGGGTCCTTACCGCAACAGACTATTTTACTCGATGGACAGAGGTGGTAGCATTAAAAGAGAGCAATGAAAAGGTAGTTCTAGATTTTTTGGAGGGTATAATGACGAGGTTCAGTGTTAAGGTTTACTGATCATTTCGACAACGCTACCGCTTTTCTTGGTATGAAATTGAGTGAATGGGCTGTTAAAAATGGGGTATACCTCAAAAATTCATCCAATTACTATCCTCAAGGAAACGGATTGGCTGAGTCTAGCAACAAAAACCTCATAAGGATTATTAAGCACACAATGGAGACTAACAAGAGGACTTGGCATACACAACTTAAGACCGCCTTATGGGCAGATCGGATCACACCTAAAAGGGCCATCGAAATTCTCCTTTCGTTCTTGTATATGGAAGAGAGGCAAAACTCCCACTCTCATTGGAGTTACCTTCTTTGGAGTTAGCTCATCAACTTGAAGTTATAGAGAGTGATCCTCTGACAATAAGGTTTGCTAAACTCATGGAGTTAGAGGAAGTACGAGACAAGGCTATGAAAACTTTGGAGCAGCATCAGGCTCAAGTTAAGAAATATTTTGATAAGAAGGCATCCAACAGGTGTTTTCAAGAGGGAGATTTAGTTCTCAAATGGGATGAAGACAGGGCCAAACCAGGTAGGCATGCCAAGTTTGACGCTCTCTGGAGTGGGCCATACATCATCACAAGTTGCAAAGAGGCAAATTCATTCTGTCTATCTAGGCTCAATGGAGAAGAACTGCCCATTCATGTGAATGGGATACATCTCAAAGCTTGTTTTTGAGAAGCGTTCCACCCTTGATAGCTTAAATTAGGTGTTTTCCTCCAAGTACTTATGCACATTGTTGTGTGTTGTTGTTTTGCTTTCCTTGTTGTTGTGTTTTGTGTTGTTCTACACATTGTTTCATCATTGGAAGGTGTCAAGGAGAAGAAAGGTTCAAGGTTTCCATAAGAGTTTCAAAATCTACTTCATTCAAATTTTTACAGTGTTCCATGGATGTCAAGCATTCAAAAGATTCAGTATACTTCATGCTTAGCATTCCAGGGAGGTCCAGGATATCGGCAATGCTCAAAGAAATTCTCGGGATGTGTCAAAGAAAATCATACTACTTTCGTGGATTCCAACACGACTCCATGCCCAATTGATGACTTAAGGATACTGGAATCATGCTTAGCAGCAATCATCCCCGAGAGGTCGCCAAAATGTTATCCAATTTTACGCACATGGAAAAATTAGAAAACAGGGCCTTATTACTATCAAATCATGACATTGGTCCTAGGGACCCACTTACAGTCATCGGTGAGATCGCTCTTTTTTTTTGGTATGCAAGCCATCGAGGATTTCGATAAGCTTATCTCACTCAGTCAAGCTAAAATGGTTTCAAATCGGGAATAAAGAGACGAGTCATCAAAGGAGTTTGTGCCTTGTCCTAACTCGGTCATAACTCAGATCACAAGCCTTAGACGAGTTCATGAGTAGGAAATGTAAGTTCAGTAACCGAGTTTGGCTTGTCATAAAAGAGTCTCGATAGGAGCGGAGGATGTTTCGATGGTTGGCTCATTGAGGCAGAGAAATGACGAGCTAGACTCGATTTAATTCAACATGGAGAGATTGATGCTTCCTTGTTGGAATATGAATTCAGTTTTAATGACTCGACGGAGACAATAGCTGCCTCAAGATTTGGTCGAGCTTCTTCCATGGAAGAGAGTTTCCAAAATGAAAAGGTGAGACAACTCAACTAAAACTTTATCTCGTTCTTCTACTACAGCGGCAAGATTTTACAACAACTGATCATGACTATGGTCGCATGCAACCAGAACATCAGGATCAACACCAACGGTTCCTTGGGATCACCCTGCGGCAGCTGTCGCAATCAACTCTCTTTGGAGGCCACTCATTTTCTGAGATAAGTTTACTTCTCTACCCTGTAGCTGCTGCGTATAGCCAATTACTTCCTCACGGCACTTTCCTAGGAGAATTTCAGTTCTACGCTCAAAGCGGCCGAGCATTCGATGCACAGGCATGTTGCAGTATAGTAGAAGCCTTTTTGAGCAAGTAAGTCGTCTAGCTATGTTATCTGATCAGCATCGAATGCATCCTCAAATTCGGGATTTTCCTTCAAGATATTTTTATGAAAATCAATTAAGTGACAGTGAGAGTGTTACCGGAGACCTGATGAAAATTATTACAAAGATTCTCTATCGAGACCTTACTAGTTTTACGGTGTAACTCATGGAAGCGAATCTCACGGAGGCGGAATCTGCTTTCATAGCGAGAATATTCATGAGGCACAATTTGCTTTGCAATTATATGAGCATCTTCAACGAGTCACTAAGTTGTCAGGCATAAACGTTTCTGTCGAATTATCACACCTTACAAGCTACAACTGAAATGTTTGCACTGAGAGTTTAATGTTATCCTCAAATCTGTTGAAGGAAAACTTGGCAGGAGGAAAATCATGGGAATCCGAGAAGCCTAATGCCAAGTGGGTTTTCATGGATGGCAAGCCAAAGAAGAAATCCCGGACGTGGGAAATAAGGCAACCACCGCCAAGTGGAAATTTTGGGCTGGTAAACCATGTTGTTCACTCCACGTAGGGGAGAAATCGGATCAAACCTCCGCGTAGGGGAGAAATCCGATCAAACTGCCAAGCGTGGAGATTTGACGATGGCAATCCAACATGATACTTCCACATGGGCCGTTTAAACAGGATCCGAGTCTTTATGCGAGTCACTCGGAAGGTAAGTCGGGGAACGTGGGAATGAGACAGTTGAAGTTTCAGGCTCCACACATTCTGCTTACCACGCATAACATCCCTGTAAACCCATCTACATATCTTCAACTATTACGGACCTGCATTTCCAAGAATATGCTTTCACATGAAAGAGACGCCTTCTCATGGAATACCATAATTGTAGCTTACAGAAGGCACGCGTTTCCTCACGAAACATTGATACTGTTTCACCGAATGCAACAAACAGATGTCCGACCTGATCAGTTCACCTATGCCAGCATACTTCTCCCAGCTGCCACGACCTTCTCCTCATCCTCTGTACAGTTCTGAGCATTCGGTGGTCGCGATAAACTCCCATGCACAGGCAGCAGGCATGTTGCATTATAGTAGAAGCCGTTTTAGCGCTTCAAGCAGACAGCTAGGAAACAAATATTCACTGCCGTATATGATGGATTGGAGTCACACTATTCAAGGCTTCATAAAATTTGCCCGAGTCAGGAGATGGAAGTTTAAAACGGTGCAGAATGAAACGATTCATATTGCTCAGCATGTTTTCTCCTAGAAACGAATTGAATGTGAAGGTCAACTCTGAAATACCTGGTCGGCCGTTTTGCATGCTACATCCTTGTCACTTGTAAATGGTCTCTTTGAGAAACTCTGTGGGCATAGGCAATATTTATACCCTTCCATTATGTACGTCCAATCAGACAATAAAAATATTCTTTTACCAGGTTCAGAGAAGCTTGTTTTTAAACAATGGACGATTATACTGTAGTTTCAAGCTGATTTTATCTAGCTTATTTCTATTAGCTTTTATCCACGACTAAGGAAGAATTCATATGGTTATTACCTGTACATTTTTCCAAGGTCCTTTTGGTTGCCCCAGTTGTTCAACATTTTTTTTTTGAAGGGCTTATTTTATGTGTTGCAGATTGTAACATAAAGGATCTTTTTAGTTTCTGGAAAAATGAGTATATTGTGTAGCTCACAGCTACCCATTCCATACTAAGACCCCAATAGTGGCATAATTGTTGGTTGGAGCCTAGATTGTAGAGTGCATTGCCAAAATACCGAAGGTCTCTTTGTCCAAGAATTAGTTTTAAGGGTGTCTATCGACATGTTATGGGCATGAACCTAGGTCATCATCATGGCAGCATTAGGTCTTTATTGGTAATGGCATTTTCTCATCGTTTGGAAGGTACAATTGTGCTTATTATGGCCAAGCTAAAACATTCTTACTGCAAGTGTTATATGATAAGGAAGAACCGTGAGCATTGTGGTAAAACCATTCTTTTCAGAAATGTTGGGTTAAGCTCGACATTCAAGTGAGTTTGAGCCCAGGAAAGGTAAGATCGTTTGCTGGATGAAGAGCTCGGTGACTTCGCAGGGAGCTCGTGGTGATGTTTCATGAAGTTTGAATGTGGAATGCATAAATGGATTCAAGTTAATAGAGGAAAATGATAAGAATCGAGTTTGATAGCTCGCCATTCGAAGGACTCAATGCAAAAGAGCCCGATTACCAAGGCAAGGAAAGATTTAGTGCAGGGTCAAAAATTGACTTCAACACCGAGTTAGAGGATTCGAAGCTCATCGAGTTTGGCTATGTTCAGACTCTATCCACATGGACCCCCCTCCTCTTCAAGTCAAACGGGTCAATGGGGGGTCCCAACATTATGTTAATTAAATTAATATTTTTATTTAAATATTTTAATAATAATATTTATTATTATTATTTAAATATTTTATTTAAATATTCTTTTAATTAATTAAGAAGACTAGGTCATCAGGAAATTAATGACCCATGATGGAACCTTCTCAGGTAGTTCAACTAACTGTAATAAATACATCATGGGCCTTCAATTTAGGAATGTAATTATGACCTTTCCTCTTCTTTCTCACATATTCTTCTATAAATGTAAGTTGGAAGCTCATTTCAAATGGTTCCAACAGTTCAGACAAGTTGGACAGTTAGATATCTCAGGAAAGTGTATACTTTTCAAGAATCCTCTCTCTTCTACAAGTTGTTCTTGTGTGTTGAGAGAACTTTCAAGCCTCCTCTTCAAGATTGTAATGGCAACTATTGCCTCTTCTGAATGTATGATGCATTGTGCATGTTATTGAAGCAATAAAAGTGTGTGTTTTGTGACTAATCTCGGTCCTTTCATCCTTCTGTGCTTCTTTGTGCCTTTCTCATACTTGCAGGTACACTGTGCAAGTTTAAGTTCTATTGCAGGTTCTTGGAGTTCTGTGCTTATCGAGTGGTGAAGTATTGCATGTAGTTGAGTTGTGGTGTCTGTTCACCCTTCTTGATTTTATCCTTCTTCACTAGGAAACTGGTATATTTCTTGGTCTAATAAAGTTTAACAAAGGGAACGCGTGTCTCTTAGTTTGTGGTATCATGTACCCTCTCTAAGTTGCAGTAGGTGAAGTTGACCTGTGGTGGACACACCCTCTTCAAATTAACCCTTCCCGAGTCAAGACACCCTTCATCCGGTGCATCACCATCCCTAGTATAGTTTCATTTATGTAAATCTCTTTCCTAAAACCCCATGAAATGTTAGCGTAGGATCGGATAATCATTTTTGTTACACTAGGAGTAGTACAGCACTTAGTTTAGGAAGAGGAAGCCGGCCTTCTCCGAAGGTTCACCTCGAGCCCAAGTCCCACAGCTTGAGAGGTGATCCCATCTGTCCCAATCACACTGAACGTCCTATTCACATCCTGGCCATTCGGAGGGTGCAGTGATTTGGCGACAACAGCACGTTTATAGCATCCCATGCATCCTGTTGTGCTCCTTATGTTGTCACTTCTCCTATAGCCACCTTGGTTATCTGATAGTCAGAGGCCGTTATTTCCTCTTTGGTTTTGTCAGTCGCGGGAGTGGAAATCTCTGCAAACTTATGCCTCGAAGCGTCCACCAAAACCCTTGAAACTATTTTGGGTTTCTTGGCTGATTTAGCAGTAGAAGCCTTGAGTGAACTAAAATCAAAGGCTGGTATGGGTACAATCACCTTCCTCTTCCTCAGAGTTTTCTCAAGTAGCCATTGAGGTGTGTCAGAGGGAGTTGCCACTATTGTAGAAGTTGGTATCATACTTTTAGGGGGAGAGGGATCCACTGGTGGAGTGGGGACAGTTACCAATGTGGTAGCAGATTCAGTAAAAAGAGGCACAAGAGGGGGCATGTTGGTAGTTACTTTGGTCCCAGTAGAGAGGGGTGAGAGTCCAGAGAAAATGCTAGCCATGACCGAAGAAGTAGATGGGGAAAGAGGAGGTAGAAGTGGTTGTGAAGGAGGAAGCACAGATCCCGACTCCAAAGCCTAGGATGCAAGAGATAAGGTCACTTCAGTTGGGCAGTCAACAAATGGTGAAACTAGGGGCTGGCTTACTTCTCCTTCCAAAGAAATTTCTCCTATTTCTGGTGGTGTTGGTGATTCTGGCACATTCACCGTTTCAACTGGAGTAACAATTGAAGAGATTTCTCGTTCTCTTCTCTTCTTGACAAACTTGACCTTTATAGGTCCCTTAGAAGATCTTTTGTCTTTTCCCTTTTTGGAGGGCCCCACCTCTGCAGCAACCAACTTTGAAAAATTATCATCTTTAAAACTCATTCCCCAAGAGGCGAGCCATGCTTTGGTGCATGTAAGAATCAGGGTTGATCTATCTGTAACGGAGGCTTTTTCACTGATAGACCAATCAATAGGTGGGAAAACATATTGATCTTCATTCAATCCATCATAGGAAGGATCCAGAACACTTTCATTATCGCTAGTACCTTCATTATGTCAGCGAGCTCAAGTGTCTGAATTTCAGCAAGTGTCAACCTACTATGATCTTTTCTTGACACAACAACCTCATCACGTAAATCAATCCAGATGTCTTCTACGCTTGGCACGTGTGGGTGCAGAGTTCCATATGCCTTGAGGACTCCTCGAAAATCAAACCCATCTCGGGGCTTCATGTGCTTCTTCAACTTATCTTGAAGCTCATGGACAACGTTCTTGGCTTTCACCACCGTTGAACAAGTATACCTTCTAATAGAAATTGGGAAAGATACAACGGCCTTGTGTTTACTCTGTTGGAACTTGTGAAAATCCAACAATTGCCTGACCAACTCCATCAAGATTAGTTTGTCCCCTGGATATCTGGGCAAACGGAAAGGATCCCCTGGGTACATGACTACTCGAAGATATGTGAACTTCTTAAATTGCAAGAAGACACAACCCCATTTTGAAACTTCAGCCCATGCCTCATCAGAGACTCTCATTTTCCTCAGTTCGGGGCTTAACCTGCAGATGTTCTCGTAAAAGAAGGCATCGTTTACCCTTCTGAATTGGTCTTCAGACCCTTTTCTTGTCAGCTGAGGAAAATACTGATAAACATGCTCCACTGTCTTGTTCCCCTTGGTGTCCAACCCGGGATAGTTCCTCATGTCGGCCGCTGCATAGGTGACATACGAGGACATATAAAACTTTCCCGTAGACAGGACTGTTGTCATTTGAGAATCTATCTCGTAATAGATAAGAGTACCCCAATCAATTCCCTGTTGATTCTTCTTAATAATGATTATGAACTGGTACATCCATCCTTGGAAAACATTTGACTCGGGGAAACCAAAACCCGACTCAACAGAGTAATGATATCATTGATTTCTTGAATGAAATCGCTTCTAGGAACAAGTCTTGGGAACCTAGAAACAATCGGTTTGGCTTTGATTAGGAATTTCTTATTCACGTGCTTGATGTAATCCTCCTGATCATTGTCCCAAGCTTTTTGGGCTGACTTGAGATCCACATCTCCATATTCCTCAAAATTAGGCAGCTTGAGAAGGTCATCGAAGTAACCTCCGTCCAACTTGATTACAACTTCTCCCGCCTGTTTTTCACAGAACGAGAAGCAGAGTCATAATTCGAAGCACAGGCTAAGATGAACTCGGGGCACTGAGTGGACATAGGGAAACCTGCTGCAAGAGGTAGACCACAGTCAACTATTGATTTCATCCATGGAGTCTGAGAAGAGCTCTTGACCCTATTCCAAAAATCCTCCATATCTATGTTTCCGAGCTTTGTATCCCGAATGTCATAATTACAATCAATGTAGGAGGGAGACTCCACCTTCCTGAATTTGTACTTCATCCTCCCTAATTTTTCAGTCTTATCTTGTGATGGACCAGGGTCCGACATGAGGAATTTCAAAGGAGGAGAGTGTCGGAGATCAGAAGGTGTTGAACACTTCGGAAAACCCGACACACTGGAGATGCCAGAAAGATGGAAAAACCTGACACACTGGGAGGATGCCGAGAGTTCGAAAAACCCGACACACTGGGAGGATGCCGGAGAGTTCGAAAAACCCGACACACTGGAGATGCCGGAAATATGGAAAAACCCGACACACTGGGAGGATGCCGGAGAGTTCGGAATGTCTGATACTTTAAACTTTCCGATATACTCATGGGTTTTGAACACTACAAAGCACCCTGCGAAACCCGAGAAGAGGGAATGGGGTAATTGTTGAGTTGAAACATGCAAGTTTTTCTTCACTGTTGATATCCCCAATATATTTTTAATTACAATGACATCTTAGGGAATAAAACAAAGTGATTATTCCAAAGGGGTAACCCTAAAACACAAACCTGATTTAGAAAGCAACACCCAAAATGGAAAAGATAAAACCCCAACAACCCTGATAAGAAAAGATAGAAACCTGGAAGAATTCTTTACACAATTATTCCACAAAAACCACAAACAAAGAATGAAGAAAAATACCTTCAACCAGAACAAGAAATGATCAAAAACGAGCAATGCAATCAGGCACAGAGGCGAGTCAGGTTTTTTGAGTCGAAGATGCATGCACGAAAATCCACGAGGTAAAAAGTACGTCTGGTAAAAATGACGTGGAAATTCAAATATTTATAAGAAATTTCACATTTAATACACTTCAGTTGACACGTGCCAACTACCCGACAACTCGGCATTAATGCCATGTCAGCATGCTTGGGATATCCGAAACCCGACACAAAGGGTTTTAGAGCAATTCGGGTTTCGGGTTGCGGGAAACAAGCGACATGAAGCATCATGCTTGATGGTCCCGGAAACCCGAAACAAAGGAGTAAATCGGGCTTCGGGGATCGGAAGACACGTGACATGAAGCATGTTTTGACGAAGGCATGTTCCGATGCTTGGAAGGTCCACAAACCCGACTCGCCTTACTTGATGCGGGTTTCGGGTTTCGGGGAACACACGACATGAAGCATCCAAAACACATGTTGTCTTGCTTGTGAAACCCGAAAACCCGATTATCTCTCTGAAAGGTGATTCTTAGAAAACCAGCTCAAAAATTTCTTAGGGTTATCTCATTTTTGGCATAAACTCAAAAATGAGATAACAAAACACATACATTTATAAATTTTATTAAGATAAAGTTTGTTTTTTCTTCTTCGATCAAAGCAACTTGCATACAATGTTAGAATTTTGATTGAGTTTTCAAGGGATTATTCATATGATGTGGTCCTACACACGATAAATTGGTAGTTTTCCTTCACCGAAAACATGATGTAAAACAAAAAATCACCATTTTTATCCTCAAGATCACTCGAAAGGGCGTAAGAGAAGAGCATACATGGTTGGTTTGACTAGACTAGATTAGGTAAAGATTAAAAGTAAAGTAAACTCTTAAGCTTATTATTTATGAAAACTTGCGGAGAAGGGTTAAAAACATTGCTAAAATAGTGATTAGAAATGATTTAATACGCTAAAAAA
Source organism: Taxus wallichiana var. yunnanensis (assembly GCA_018340775.1). Taxonomy (NCBI): domain Eukaryota; kingdom Viridiplantae; phylum Streptophyta; class Pinopsida; order Cupressales; family Taxaceae; genus Taxus; species Taxus wallichiana. The sequence continues at coordinate 352,139,895 of CM031244.1, forward strand.
TATGAAAACAGAAAAAGACGGATGCATAATGTTAGTGCATCAATAAGGTGCATTGGCGTATTTGTTAACGCTAATGCACTCAAATAGGTGCACTATCATGACTTCTCATGGTAGCAAACTCAAGTAGATGCACTAGCGTAAAAAGAGTTTTCTAATGACAAATTGATTATGGTAGCGCATATAGAGGTACAAAAACACATGCACATGAATAGTGAACAAAAAAGTGTTACGGTAGTGCATGAAGGGTAACGTCAACACGTGAAGTTTGACGCTAGTGTGTATAGTGATAAGCTAGTGAAAATCACATGTCATGCTAGTAAAAGAAACATGTAGATGGAATTAAATGAATAAAAGTGGAAAAAATACATTTTTTTGGATTTTCTCTCTATTTACTCCACCAAATGACCTAAAACTTTGACAAGAGGCTAAAACAAAACAAACAACACAAAACAAGATTAGATTGACAAGAAACAAACTAAAAATGATTAAGAATATGTGAGAGTCTCACTTGGTGTGATAGAATGTAAACCATGGAAATTACAATAAATGAGGAAAATCAAAACAAATGCAAACCTTCCATTATAAATCCCAAAGCCACCTCGCATTAGATTTGACCAAAGAGCAGAGTTTAGCGATGCTCTTGTTGGATTCGTTTGATTTGTGAGATTTTGTTGATTTTGGATGCTCCAAGATACTCTGAATGGAAGTTTAGATCAAGATACAAACACGAAAATGTACGATTTGATATGATATGGGAGTAATAACAATTTGATCGATTCACCAAGCAATTAGGTAGAAATAATAATATGAACTCTCAAGCTTGTTGGTGGATGATTTGCAAAGGAAATACCATTGATTTATAGTTGAGGAAGGTGAATCCTCAAGCTAAGTTTAGATTGAGTTGATTTAGAGATAATTAAACATGATTGAGTTGTTTAGTTGAGTTTCCGGGTCAAATTATTGTTCTAGATTTGCATGAATGAGTCATTGTTGAGTTGACAAGAGGGTTGCATGTTTTTATTATTAATTCCACATCTTCTATTTTATTCACCCAAAAGTGTTGTGAATAATTTACTTTTGGAAGAATGTGAATTGATTTTGGATTTCCACAATTTGGGAGATATCTTGAATTATCTCAAATGCATGATTTAAGTTAATTCAAACATATCTTCTTGGATTTAATAATGATTTTTAACTTTAGTCATGATGTTGAGGATGTGGGTAGGATGTGAGGATATTTAATTAATTTAAATATGAAAGTGAATATATGTGGATTTATTTAATTAATTTGATATTAAATTAACTAATAAAATTAACTAAGGGGGTGATAAGGTGCAATAGAATTAATTAAATTAATTATAGAGAGGGACAATGGTTTAATGAGGTTTTGAACATTTATAATGTGTAGTGGTTATTTTGGGGTTTTCGAATTTACTTGTTTTTTTCTTCAACATGAGATTTTGATGCTTTGAAAATAGGTTAATAATGTATAAAATAACAAATAAGACCCAACAAGCTAGTGCAAAGTTATTAGAAATTTCATAAACCACTTTTAAATTTTAAGATCACCTTATAACATGTGAGAAGAGCATACATGGTTTAAAGCATACACAAACAAGAAAATGTAAGCAAATAAAAAGTTTAAATACTTCGATGTTTAAATATGCAAGTTCTTTAGCTAATGAAAGAAAATAAACAAGTTAGTATGATGCACAACAACAAAGTGATGACTACTAAGAAATTCAAGAAACATAGGGAATGGATAAATGATGTAGAAACATCCCTAATACGTGTAAAAATGTCACTATTTTGTGCAAAAACACCATTCTTATTAGAACATGAGCGAAACGTCCCTAGGATGTGTATAAATGCAATTTTGCAAGAAAAATGTCCCTACTTTGTACAAAAATGTATTTTTAAGTATAACATAAGCGAAAATGTTTGTAGTATGTGTAAAAATACAATTATGTTTCGAAACATCTATAATGTGTGCAAAAATGCAATTTTGGCAAAAACCTATAAAAACAATTGTTATAAACAAAAATGTCTCTATTAGAGAGGATGCGCTTTGAATCAAAAAGTAGAGGGGTTATTGCAAATAACATATGCATTGATTTTTAGGAGGAATGGAATATGAGAAAAATGCTCAAAATATACAAGTTTTCAAATCAAGATAGAATTTTGGCAACATAATACCTCCTCAAAACCTACAACAATATTCCAATGACGGTTCACCAAATGATTTAACAAATATTGAAATTTGTAAAACCCTAATTGTAGATTCACATATAATAAATAAATGATAAAGTGCAGATCTTACACAAGCAATGAGCTAGATAAATATGAAACCCTAAGTACAAGAGAAAGATAGAAGGACTTAGTTGATTCACGTTTGATGTCGAGACTTATCTGGATGGAAAAATAATGAAGAGAAATGACAGACCATTGTCAATGCTCATATAAAATTATGTGATTTTTGGATGATCATGGACTAGGGCGCCTAGAATGAGGTGAGGGCACTAGAGACCTCTGCTAGGCACCTATGATCATGCAAGGCTTAGAACCCGGTTTTTCTAGTGTTGCAAGTTGGTCATTGACGGTCACCTTTGATCTCATGTATGTCGTTGGATGATTGTTGAATTCACTTATAGCCTGTAAAGAGAAGACGACCTGTAAAACCATCAAACTACATCAAATCCCAAAAATAAAATATGTAATATGAGGATTCGATCGACCCCAAAGTGGTCACCTAACCGAGTGAACTTACGACCAGGTTCTTACACTACATCTTAGAATCCATGTAGTTCTTGTGTTTGTGTGAGAAAATGATGCCCTAAGAAGCCCTTATGCAAAATGCACTTGATCGTGGGCAATAACTAGATGTACCAATGTAAATAGATGTGTGGATGGAAAAATGAACTTCCTCTCCTATGCATGTATGCAAAAATGCATTCCCTTTTCCCTTGAATGAAATCTAGATGGATGCCTTTGATGCTCGTAGATTTCCTTTGGATGTAACCTTAGGTGATGATAATAGATGCTTAGATCTTGATCCTTTTATTTTAGTCACATAGCATTGTATTCATATGATTCCCTTGTTTGAATTTTGTAATTGAAAACTGGAAGGTCGACCCATAAGAAAACAAAATGCCCAAAATATAAAGAGAGGCCCAAAATAAATGAGTAAGATAGAAAGAGGTTAGGGCACCCGGAGGGGATGAGGGCGCTGATGCTTTGGCATCCTAGCCGAGCACCGGTGTCTCAAGTCAACAAAGATAAAGAAATGAAGTTCGGGATCAAATGTAGGGTGTGCAAGACTAGAAAGAAGACAAGAAACAAATAAAAGAGGTCAAAGCTAGCCATCAATTACTAGTTTTCTCTTTTAGGAATCATATGAATGCAAGTATGTGCTTAGGATCTAGAAATGTACCCAAGTGAGTGATTTTGTGTCTACAATAAGATCAATAAAATGGTTAATCTGAATGATTTAACCACAAATTCAAATGGGTGTGTTTTAGAATAAATGTGAAACCCTAATTATGATTAAAATATAAAAGGATGCATATTCAAATTATGAAACTAACATTCAATACATAGATTTGAATATACAATAAATGATAAAGATGTTTGAAGAATTAAGGCACACACTCGAATATAGTGAAATCATAGGAGGATAATGCACTTAGATTTTTCTATACTTTGAAAACTGATTTAGGTTTGAAATAGGGAGAAACAAGCTAGAATGTTGATATAGATTATTTGTCTCTAAAACTAGATCTTTGACTTCTCCTAGAAAAAATCAATCAAAATGGAAAAAATGACCAGCTTATCCTATCCCTATTGCATAGTCTTGTCTTGGTTGTCTTTATGCATCACCATATTAATCTATAATGCCATTTTTTACTTTTGATAACTCTAGATATGTGTGCATGTTCTTGTAATTATAAACCCTAGATTACCTCTACAAGTACTTGAATTGGCATTTGATGAGGGAACAAGTTAAGGGATTTTGGGTTGCGGCACCCCTGTACCACCTACATTTTTGTGAAGATATCAAAACCAAATGTAGTTCTCCCACCTATTTGGAAGTGTAATTATGCTCTTTTCAATTATATATATGCAGGCTAGAATTTGGATCTATGATACTTGATAATGTTTGCTTTGAATTGGTTTGGAATGCTTTTGACTTGGCTTGCTTAGAGTGCTTTAGACCAACTAGGGGATCACTCAACATGTATGTTATTACAATAAGAAACAATAGGGTAACTTTCTTGATTATTTATATATGTGTGTTGTATGAGCTATTGATGTCATTTCATGTAATTCCCAAGCGAGTAAATGGGTGTGTTTGATTTTTATTTATATACTTTTAAGGGTAATATTTCACAATGAGGTCGACACGGAGGGGAAACATGGACTCATAGAAATATTCCAATTTGAAAAAAATTGTCCATTAGAGAGTAATGGACAAGATCAACCAACATAGACTAAATTGACCTATTTATTCCATCCGCACAAGACATTTTTGTCCTATAGGAAAACATTTGAATTGATAATTTGGAGAAGTTTGTGTAGGAGGTATAAGTTTTTTTAATGACAAAAGTATTCATATGTGTAATGAATAGTAGAATGAGGGATTCCAAGCCTTAGGATGTAGATAAGATAATGACTTTGAGATTGGTTTATATGCACTAGTCATGTATAAGGGATATAAGCCAAAACCAACATTATCAAATGTCACATGATCAAATTTAGGTGTCTACAACATTATATTTAAAATTTACAAAAATTTGTTTGAGGAATATTTCAACACATCATTGGCGAAGATTATTTGTGAATTTCTTTGGGCCGATGCCAAACAAGCTAGAGATTTCCATCATGTTGCATGGAATGTTTTCTAGACTTCCTTAGGATAAAGTTAGTATGTGCATCATTAATATTCACAAATAGAGCATTATCTTATGAGCCAAATGGATGATAAAAATAATTTAAGGTAACAAGGATTGGAAAAATTGGTTAAAGGCATTGCATTTTTGAGCTACTCATATAAAAATTGATAGAAAAACATTAGTCTACATGCCTTGTTTATCGCTTCCATGTTGATTAAAATTGAAGGCTCCTTCATGGTCAAAAGTCTTTGGAAATATTAGGAGATTGTCAAGCCTTACTTGAGATGGATTTATATTGGGGATTTGTTTCAACAATTATAACATATGGTGGTCGCCCATTATATTAGGGAATTATATTCCTCTTGTAAAAACACCTTGAAGTGAAGGTATTTAATTGTATCTGTTGTTGCGAAAAAGTTGCACCCTGGGATTTTTGGTTATGGATCCCTACCTTTTTGGAAACATTGGGTTATCTCTCAAGCTATGGGACTTGCGGACTTGAGATAACCCTCTAGAGAAAGTTGGATCTTGCTCCTAAACTACCTGCCACAAGCTATTCTTAGTGCAGGTAAAGAAAACTAATCCTATCCTAACAATCCAACAGGTCAGGGAGAGAGAGTGCATAAAAATAAATCCTACACTAACAACGGTGATACACTAGAAAAAGAAGATGTTAATCAAGAATCCAACTGCCTAAAATGGGGAAAGGTGAGCAATGAAAAGGGTGGAAAAAATGCACCACATTCCAAAGATAGATTCACACAGAACACCACTTCAAACCCATTAAACACAACTTCCAAAACCTATAGTGAACATTTGGAGTTTGCACAACATACCTGCAGTTAATAAAGGCAATTAGAGACAATAAAAACATGCAAAGGATGGACAAAATGCATCACATGACATATTATATTGCTCCAAAAATGTGCACAGTACAACAACAACATGTAAGAGGCAATAAAAATGCCATTACAAAGCTTAGGAAGAAGGATTGAGCTCCATGTTCAAACCCTAACAGAGAAGAAAGAGTGGTAGAAAGGAAAAATGACTAACTCCCCTAAGAATGAGACCCATATTCAATACATAGAATGACAAAAAGAGAAGAGTGAAATCCTGAAAACTATCCTTCAACCACTTTCCAGTTGTAATAAATGAGGTGAAATGATAGAAATAGATTTGCAAAATCTCCCTCACACTTGCCCCATGACTGCAATTGGAGAAAATGAAGGCCATACTCATTTAATGCATTCTCAACCACTCTCCAATGTCTTCTTGAATTGGGATCGTTTTATGAGAAATACACCCTCAAATATTCATCAATATCTAAATTTCTTGATTTTTATGCATCGGGCTTGAAGACACAATTCCAACGACACCAATTTTGTGCAATTTCATTAATAAATGCTCTAGTTATGGATTTATGAGTGAATGAAGCTCTTTTGATTTTCACAGGCTTGTTTGCTTTACATGGGATTAAATCTTGGTTGGGAATCACATTTTAAATTTTTTTCCCCTTACTCCAATATTTTTTAAATCTTCTAAATGATTTTGAATTTAATTTTGGTATGCCCCTTGGTTCTACTTCCTATTGCTCTACGTAGAGGAAGGTGAGTTGTTTAATACTCATTCGGATTAGAAAAACTACTTCATTTGGGAAATTCTATTTAACCAACTATGGACAATTCAATCTGAGATGATTTTTGGATAGTTATTTTCTCGAGACCAGTAAGTCGACAAATAATGTTTCAGACCTTTCATTTTCCTTACATTTGTGTCTTTACATTTGTGTCTTCCATTTAAAATTCAACTGGATAATATTCATTTTCGTATGCAAAGGAATCTCAAAAGGGCATATGTTTATGCCTATAATGCTTGTGATTTGCATTTGAACAACCTTCTTCTTCAATACTAGCTGGTAGTTATTCTTTGGTTGGTTTCCAACTGTTTGACAAAATACCTTAACTGCCTCAATCTGAGATCTGGGTCAGACATTGCTTTAGATTCGTAGAGCCTCACAAGTGAGGAACAAGTGCAAGAGCATCTTTTTCATATGTACAGGTACATGAACAAGTGCAGCAACAGGTACATGAACAAGATCAGATCAGTAACAGGAACACATAGTTTACATGCCAACTGTTTGACAAAAATTCTCAAGTAATTTACAATGACAGAACCTTCAACAAAAGAGGATATAGGAGTAATTAACTTGAATGCATCTCCACATAACATGACCAGCTCTCCCATTGATAGAGTAACAATCCTCGAGGAACAATTGCAGGCTCTCAAACAACAATTGTTGGAATTATCTTCAGTGGTCATGGAACAAAATAAATTGATTACTACACAGTCTGAGCATATCAACATTCGGAATCCTCCTTGGTAGAATTGAAATCCTCTTCTACCTTAAACTCCATTAGCAACAACAATCATGAAGAGCTTGCCCTTCTTCGCGCTGAACTTGTGGTTAATAGAGAAGAACAAAAGGATTTAGCTACCAAAGTGGATTCTATAAATCCAAACGAATGGGTTCAAGTTGTCAAAAACAGTAAGAAACCACCTCCGTTGGTTGAAGTTGTAATTCAAGCAAAGTTTGAAGAAGATAGACAAAGACAAGCCAAAGCCCTTAATCTACGAGTCAAAGGATTAACCAACCAAGAAAATGCCATCCAAACAACGTCCAACTTCATTACTAATGATTTAGGACTGCCTACTATATCCCCAGATAGAGCTTGGTTCAATCAAGATGACTCTTTAGTTATTCGCTTTCGCACATCACAAGATAGATTGGAGGCACTTAGATCAAAGAAAAAATTGTTTGATCGTGTTGACAAAATTTATCTAGATGAGGATTTAACTAAGATGCAACAAGAAGAGGTAAAAGAAAGTTATTGATGCCAGAAAGCAAGGGAAATGGGTTGTAATCCGTAATGGAAGGGCTTGGATCAAGGATTCTCCTCCTGATTGGTGGACTAAACCTTGGCCTATTTCTACATGATGCCAAAGCTCTGAAACATGGTCTACAACCTCAATTACAATTGCAGTTTGTTCACAGACCACAACTTCGACATGGCACAAAAGGCTTTGGTGGAGTTGTTTTCCTTTATAGAGATCATCTCCATTCCTCTATTCAATTTGAAGGATCTGATGAATTTGCAAGGTTTCTATGGATATCACTTGCAAGAAGACCTCCTTTGTAGAATTTGTATATTGTTGCCTGTTACTTCCCCCACAATATTCAAATTATGCTCCAACTCTTGATGGTGAATCCCCTTTTGTAGACTTACGACTAGAAATAACAAAATACTCTACTTTTGGTGAGGTTCTTCTTCTTGGTGACTTCAATGCTGGATTGGCCACCTTCAATGTGCTAATCATGATCTTCACAATGACCCATTGATGATTTATGAAGTTGATCAACATGAATCAGGGCTTCAACGTTATTCTGCAGATTCTATAGTGAATGCTTATGGACAACACCTAATCAAATTGGGTGAATCTCATGATCTTGTTATCTTGAATGGTACAGAACACTTCCCTAATTCCAAAGGCTTTACTTGTTTCCCTTATTCTGGTGGAGCTAGTGTTGTAGACTATGTTATATCCTACAAATCTTTTTCTTTGAGTATATATGATCTCCATATTTTGACTTCTCCCCCACCTCTCATAGATCATGTCATTCTCTCTTTTCGTACACCTCTTGCCACACCTATTACAACATCCTCCCATGTACTCTCACAAAAACATATTACTATACATTTTGACCATGCATATGATGAGAGTTACACTAATATCCTCAAAACCGACCTCATGAACATTTATGATATCTTAGACCCAGTTGAGAGGGCTACTAGACTATCACAGGGAATTATGGATGTTGCATTTAAGGCTTTCCCCCACTCCAATCATACTTCTTGGCTCCATCCCCATGGTCATTTCTTGAGAAATTCTTGGTACGATGTGGATTGTAAAAATGTTCACAAGTTAACTAAACGTATTATGACCGAAACTCCCTCTAAAGCCAAGCTGGCCCAAAATATTTATAGAATCATTCTTAGAAATAAAAAATGACAATACTTGTATGATAAATAAAGAGCTACCATATACCAAATCCGGTTCAATTCCAAGTCTTTCAAGATCATTTTTACCCAAAAAATCTATTTGTGCCATTACCAACCCACATACCTGGTTTACCTATGCTACCTCTCTCTATGATGCTCCCAATCAGCCCTCCATTCATTTGAATCCTAGACTGCCCCAATGTCATTTATTCACCAATAATATGGTCCTTAAAGCCATCTATAAACTCAATTCCAATAAAGCCCAAGATGTGGAAAATTTAAAAGCTGAATTCTTCCATCATAGTCCAATTGTTCTTGTTGTCCATATTTCCAATCTTTTTAATTTTATTGTTCCTCATGGTCTTCCTCCCTCTTGGACTTCCCATATTATTCATCCCATCTTCAAATATGGAGATTCTCTTAAACTAGAGAACTACCATACCATCATGATTGGGCATACTTTGGCTAAGCTTTTTGCTACAATACTTGATGATTATATCTCACAATGGGTAGAAAAGAAATAGATCAGGGCAAAAGGTCAAGTAGGTTTTAGGAGGAATCACCGAACTAATGATCACATATTCACTTTGGTTGCCATTATAGAGGAAGCAAAGGCTAAAAAATAGAAGGTATATTGTTGTTTTGTGGACTTTTGTAAGGCATTTGATATAGTACCAAGACATCTTTTGATTCAGAGGCTAAAAGATTTGGGTCTTCCTGACATGGTAATTTCTCTTGTCATGACTTTATATGAGAAAAATTTTGGGCATATTCGTACCAAATTGGGCACTACTAATGACATTCATAGTAACATAGGTGTGAAACAAGGTTGTCCACTATCGCCTACACTTTTTGGGCTCTATATTGATGAATTAGAGGATCTTATCTCCATAGACTTAGGTACCATGAATGGTTGTAGCCTCCTTGGGATCTACATTGCTATTTTATTGTTTGTCGATGACATTATTTTGCTTTCACACATAATTACAGGACTTCAAAATCAACTTGATACATTGAGCGATTTTTGTGATAAGAAAGGCCTAGAAGTAAATCTTGCAAAGACAAAACTCATGGCATTTAATACAACTCGACCTCCCTAATAAGATCCTGATGCCTTTCGGATATTAAAATATCTCGCCCTCGCATTGAACATTGTCATCTACTCTTATCATGAGCTTAAATATCATTAAAATAGCTCGGTGCGGTGGAGAGCTCGCCCTTGCAAAAAGAGCTTGACTAAAACTTGCAGAGCTCGGTCCTAATGCGGTGAGCTCAAATAACGTGTATAACTTGCTTTTGAACTCGGTGGGTCCCATAATCATCTTAATGGAATTCATTTTCTAGCTAGGTGGTAGTGCATGGATTCGAGCTTAGTCAAAGACCTAAATTGTAACCTTTCCAAAATCCATGTGATTTAGGATTCCTCATGCTCGGGGCCTATATAGTGAGTGGAGATGCTTTTAGGAAAAATGTTGGGTTTTGCAGTCTCTTACCAAGTAGGTCATTTAATTAATTATTACAATAATCTTGTTTGTTATCAAAATTCACCGGGGTAGTGAATTTAGATAACAAGATTTAAAGAAAATTGCTACAATTCAGGGCCTTATTTCATCCAAGGACTAGACTTCATGGTCTCGAGCTCAAACAAAAGTTCACGCTTATTAATTTAAACCTCCCTTCATTTCACAAATTTGGGATCTCATATCAAATGTTATGATGTACTAACTAAGCCTTTAGCCTCCCGCAACTTGGTAGCGGGATTGGCATGGAATGTTGACATTAGTTTCAAGAATTATTTTCTTAATTTGCTTTACTAGATCATGAGCCCATTCTTCCTTTTTCTTATACTTGCTAGAGTTTGAATTCCTTCCCTTAAGTGTGATTTGTTCCCCTCAATTGAGTTTGGAATTCTAAAGTTGGGCCTAAGTTACACAACTTTTGTGTTGCTTTATTTATCATGGCCTCCCTTTAAGTGAACAACTTAAGCCCATTGGTATTTCTAGTCCCAAATGTCACGTGTATGCCAAACTTGAACCTTTCAAACATATTTTTCCCCTGTGTTAGAAATGCTTAAACATGGATTCACTTTGCCTGTTAAATCCTTTCATATGGAAAATATCTTTTTGGAGACCTTTCTCACCGCATTTCCTATATAACTTTTCTTTGGTTTTTTAAAGCTATAATTTTATTTCAATTATGGAAAGCCATAAATGATTCAATTTCGGTAATGAATTTATTTCTCGGTGGTTTCATGTAAATGAAAAAAACACGGTTATTTTTTTGTTTTCTTGCGGATCCAAGTGCAAATTGAGATTGTGTCCTCGAGGTTCAATATTTGCTGAGCTTCTAAACCACTAGGAGAGTGTCCCTCGCACCATGAGTTGAGTTCTACCATATTATCCACAATTGGGTCCTTTCAACCCACCACTAGTGGTAGCGAGTCACTTACTAGTCGGTTTTTGTCCACAGTGTGTTGCCACTTCTCCACTCCTACACCATCTCCACAGGCACTGGAGGTCGTTGTCACCTTGAGGGAAGTTAGTTCTTTGGTCTAATTTGTTGGCCCTCTCCAACGTAAAACAATGTTACTATTGTTGGCTCTCTACCACATAGTTGGAGAGTTATCTTTGCCGCATTGAGTTATGTAAAGTCATTCTTAAAACTTGGATGGTCATTCACCCATATCATTTAACGAATGAGCCTATTTGTTTGGAGGCTCTCCCCTGTCATGGACGATCTACCATCTCCCCTAATGCTACTATTACTTGTGTTGCTTTACTTGCTTCTATCACTATTATATATTCTCCGTCTTTTAATTTCCCTTTTAACTTGTGTTGAGCCATATTTTTCAACCACCTTATTATTCGCCGATAGGCGTCTACTTTGAAGATGCCCTTCACGAAAGTGTTAAATTCCGGCTCCAATATTTACTTGTCATGCCGGATTTTAGATATTTTTCTACGAAATCCTAGATATTTACTATCCTAGATATTTGATTTTGATTTTATTCTTCATAAAGTAAATTCTACGAGTTCTTTTGTTTGGAAAATAATATTGGTCACATATCTTGTTCAAAGTTTTTTGATTTTGATTTTATTCTTCATAAAGTAAATTCTATAGTTTACTTTTTGGAAAATAATATTGGTCATATATCTTGTTCAAAGTTTTTGAGATTCGAAAGATTTAATAGATAAATGTTCGGTGTTTGACCAAATGATGAAACGTGATTTAGTTTGGCGACTATCATAATTGTGTCTTACAAAAATATGGACAATAGCAAAATAAGAGCTTTGCAACAACATATAGACATCCATGCAATATCAACCCGAAATACAACTCAAATAAACTAAATATTGCTACTATCTCCGGCGTAATTTGCAACTCATTTGCAATTGCTAGTTGTAATGATATTTGGTTAATATATTGATGCCTTCCAATTGAAAAAAAAATCCACGGAGAACCGTGTGTTTGGGCTGTTGTCTTAACACTAGACGAAAGTTTCAGGTTAAGATTCAGGAGAGATTTTCTACAGTGTTAAATTCAAATTGCAGCTGAAACAAAATTTTGGGCAATCGTCGTCTTGGTACCGAATGGACGTTTCGTTGTAGATTCAGATGATAGATATGTTATAATGTTATATTCAAAATGCACCCGGAACATTCTCCATGTTTGAGTCATTCAAATGTCATCCACAACCCATCTGAAAGAGGCCGTGCACATTCTACTTACGAGGAACAAATTTGATGCAGACTATTCCACATTTCTTCAACTATTTCAGACTTGCATTGCCAAGAAGGCGCTTTCAGAGGCTACGCTGATTCACTCTCATATCAGTGGCAGAGGACTCGTATTTGCCAATCACACCTCTTTACTAAATAAACTTATCAACACATATGACAAGTGCGGAAGGTTGGAGGATGCTCGCAATATTTTCGAGCACCTGATCAAACCCAACGTCTCCTCGTGGAATACCATAATTGCAGCTTATCGAAGACACGGCCTTCCTCAACAGGCATTGACATTGTTTTGCCAAATGCAAGGAGCTGCTGTCCTGCCCAATCACTTCACTTTTGCCACCATACTTCCAGCCTGCGCCAAAATGGGAGCTGTGGAACTGGGTATGGAAATCCATCTTAGAACTGTAGAGAGGGGTTTTTCCTCAGATGTTGTAGTTGTGACTGCCCTGATAGACATGTACGCAAAATGCGGAAGCATATACAAGGCACAACAACTGTTTGACAAAATGCCTCAGCGAAATGTCGTCTCTTTGAATGCAATGATTGTAGGGTATGCGCAAAATGGGCTTGTCGAAAAAGCCTTCGAGGTTTTCAAGAAACTCCATCTTGCAGGTGTAGAGCCGGACTCATCCACCTTTGCCAGCATACTACCAGCTTGTGCCAAACTCGGGAATTTAGAACTGGGTATGGAGATCCATCGAAAGATAATCGAAGACGGATTGTGCTCAGGTGTTATAGTTGAGAATGCCTTGATAGACATGTATGCAAAATGTGGAAGCATACAGAAAGCACGCGAGTTGTTTGACAAAATGCCTCAACGAGATGTGGTTTCATGGAATGCAATCATTGCTGGATATGCACAAAATGGTTTCCTTGATGAGGCCTCGAGGTTTTTAAAGAAATGCCTCAGCCAAATGTTGTTTCATGGACTGCAATCATTGCAGGATGCACACAAAATGGGCTTATTAAAAAAGCATTACAAATGTTTAAGCACATGCAATTGGTTGGTGTAAAGCCAAACTCGGCAACCTTTGCCAGCATCCTCCCAGCATGTGCCAAAATGGGAGCTTTGGAACAGGGTATGGAAATCCATCAAAGAATAGTTGAATATAGATATTCCACAGATGTCGAAGTTTTGACTGCCCTTATAGATATGTATGCAAAATGCACAAACATACAAAAGGCACGTCGAGTGTTTGACAAAATGTCTCTACGAAATGTGGTGTCGTGGAATGCAATGATTGCAGGATATGTACAAAATGGTGTTCTTGACGAGGCTTCAAGGCTTTTCAAAGAAATGTCCCAAAAAATGCGGTCTCATGGAATGCAATGATTGTAGGATACGTACAAAATGGACTTGTTGAGAAGGCCTTGGAGAATTTTAAGAAAATGCTATTGGCAGGTGTAGAGCCGAACTCAACAACCTTTACCAGCATTCTCCCAGCTTATGGAAAACTTGGAGCTTTGGAACAGGGTATAGAGATCCATCAAAAAATAATTGAAAATGAATTTTTGTCGGATGATGTAGTTGCAAATGCTCTAGTAGACATGTATGCAAAATGTGGAAGCATGCAAAAGGCACGCAAATTGTTTAACAAAATACATCATCCAGATGTGGTCTCATGGACTACGATGATTGCAGGATATGCAATGCATGGCTATGGCAATGATGCCCTAGAAATTTTAAAATTAATGAAGCATTCTGGAACCAACCCCAACCATGTAAGTTTTGTTTGTATTTTATTTGCATGCAGCCATGCAGGTCTAGTGGACGAGGGCTGTAAATATTTCAATTGCATGAGTAACTCTTATTGCATTGTGCCTACAATGGATCATTATGTATGCATGGTTGACCTTCTTGGTCGTGCTGGCTATCTTGAGGAAGCCCTAAACTTTATCATCAAAATGCCAATAAAACCTGATGTGGTTGTGTGGATGTGTTTGCTTGGTGCTTGTAGATCACATAAGAATATAGGGCTAGGAGAATTTGCAGCAACACTCCTTTTTGAGTTGGATCCAAAAATGCTGCACCTTATGTTCTTCTGTCAAACATTTATGCAGAAGTGGGCAGGTGGGGTGATGTTCAAAAGGTAAGGAAATTGATGAAAGATAGAGGAATTAAAAAGATACCTGGATGTAGTTGGATTGAAGTCCATAAAACAGTACATGCTTTTTATGCAGGGGACAAATCACACCCACAAACACAAGAGATTTATGCAATGTTGGAGAAATTGTCTTGGGAGATGAAGGCAGCAGGATATATTCCAGATACAAAACCTGTATTGAATGATGTGGAGGAGGAGGAAAAGGAATTATTCCTCTGCCACCATAGTGAGAAGTTGGCAATTGCATTCGGGTTGTTAAACATGTCCCCTGGAACAACTATTAGAGTTGTTAAAAACCTTCGAGTATGTGGTGACTGCCACACTGCAACCAAGTTTATCTCCAAGATTGTTGCAAGAGAAATTGTTGTGAGAGATGCAAACCGGTTCCATCATTTCAAACATGGAAAATGTTCTTGTGGAGATTATTGGTGATGCTAAGTGAAGCAAGCTATAAACATAGGCTTGCACCATAACAAGGTGCATGGTGTCAGATTTGCAATGGTAAGCAGGAATCAGGTTTTATTTTAATTAGTTTCTCAAAACGTGTTGTTTCTAAGTGTTTGGAGAGCTCGATCATGTTGTTGATGTGATAAAATCATGTTGTATGGTATGCATCTTTCCCTACATATACTGATGGGTTATTTGTGAAATCATTGTCTTATAAAACCATGGTGTTATCATGATAATGAAGTTGAACTGTTTTTCTGGAATCCCGTACAGCTCTGGAGTGAAAAGCTGGAGGAGGCTGCAGAACAGGAAATACAAAATTAGAGGAATGCTTGAAGGAAATGGAAAGCTGCTCAGGGCAGAAGGAAATGTGAGAGAAAGGCTTATGATCAGTCCACTGCCTGAGCTAGATCATGTTGTTGATGTGATGAAATCATATTGTATGGTATGCATCTTTCCCTACATATACTGATGGGGTATTTGTGAAAGCCTTGTCTTATAAAACCATGGAGTCATCATGACAATGAGCTGTTTTTCTGGAATCCTGTACAGCTCTGGAGTGAAAAGCTGGAGGAGGAGGCTGCAGAACAGGAAATACAAAATTAGAGTAATGCTTGAAGGAAATGGAAAGCTGCTCAGGGCAGAAGGAAATGTGAGAGAAAAGCTTATGATCAGTCCACTGCCTAGAGATACGATGAGCATCTCTTGATTGCTTTATGCTCCTAACTTTGTTATTTTGAATGGTTTATTTGTCTGTATTATTATTTTTATATTTGCATATGTCAGGTCTGCCATTGAGGACTAAACTCTAGGTACAAATTATTTGTGTAAATTTGTATTTTCGTGTAAATTATAGGTACGGATTATATATGTAAATTTATCATCCATACCCTTCTCCACTACATGGATTTGTCCATGCACTTCTTTGGTCTCTTTGGTCTTGTTTTTCAGGAATTATTGCATATAATACACAATTCATAATATACTATAGTTTGGTAATTAGATTGTTGGGTGGCCATAATATCCATAGGATAGAATTAGGAGGTTCAGGTAGATAAGAAATGATGAAAGATAAGTGGGCGGAAGATTTTGTTTGAATCTTATAAAATAGGATCAGACAAGTGGATATAGGTTGAATAAAATAATGTAATGACTACTACTGAATTTGTCTTTTCACTTTGTAATTGTTTAAATCTTCACCAAGGACAAAACTTGGTATTAGGGTCATTTCCGATCCGTTGAAAATGGTGTTTTAATCATAGCTACCATATCTTGCCGGATCTGCATAAAATCCAGCTGGAGCTAGATTTTTGGCTGGCCTGGATAAGTTCTGTCCAGGTTGGCCTGTTTTGTATTCCATTTTTTTCTGTTTTTGCTATAAAAACACTCAACACCCTTGTATATTATTTAGTATTAAACATATTAACATTTTATATTATGTTATTAATGTTTTTCATTGTATTTGCCAATTTTTGCATATTTATAAATTATGCTCATATATAATATCAATATGTAAAAAATTTGCACCGGATTTTTCTGAACATTTTCAAGAATTCCAGATTTTTGGATTGTTTACCGTCCTGAGCAGATCCAGATTTTTGGACTTGGTAACTATGGTTTTAATTAGCAAAGGGAAATTCCTATTATTTGGTTGGCCCAGTTTGTGATAGACTCTTGTCCTAAATTTGCATTTAGTTGTTTATCTCTGGGTGTTTTGTGGGGTAGAGTGCTATGTGACTAGAATCTAGGTTTTATCTTAGAGCTGTTAAAGCCTTGCAGTAAGAGTGAAGGAAATCTTGAACACTTGAATGCTAGAACATGAAGGAGCAACCAACAGCAAAGAAGCAATAAGAAATTACAGATCTCAGGCATTGGAAGCAGCAGCATGGTGCAGCAGTAGATATTAGAAAAAATAATACAAGATTTAGAAGGCTGCCATAGTGAAGTGCCTGAAGAGGAGCACAACAAATATTAAAAACAAAATACTTATTTGCCATGGAAAGAAAAGTAGCGGAGAGAAGTGTCTGAGAGAAATGGATGTGTTTTTAGTGCATGTTTCCCAACAAACAACAAAAGCGCGAAAGAGGAGTGCTACCATGGTATGAGAGGTAATTTCATATATTAATAAAAAATTGGCACCTTCGTAGATCTGAGCACTAGCATTGAAGAAACACTTTCCAT
This sequence comes from Taxus wallichiana var. yunnanensis, assembly GCA_018340775.1. NCBI lineage: Eukaryota > Viridiplantae > Streptophyta > Pinopsida > Cupressales > Taxaceae > Taxus > Taxus wallichiana. The sequence goes on from CM031244.1 coordinate 352,157,312, forward strand.
GCCAAAGGCATATAAACTGAAGCATTTTTGAAAGTACCCCATAGGCATTTAAAAAACAAACTGTGGCAAAGAGCTGTACAACAATAGCAGTAAGTGCTTCAAAGGTGCATAAAAGTGCTTGAGAACTGCATTTTGACTTAAATTTTTGTTTTTATATGGTTTAGGGTTACATTTTTGGTTTGTGTTTTTAATTTATTAATAAGTTCTAATATTTTCCTGTAGCACCCTGAAACCAATAAATTTCATCTCTTACACCAGGAGTTTCTCCACACAAATTTGCCACACTGTGTCTAGCATCAATGTGAAGTACTCTGTAAAATATTTTTGCTCTGTTTCCTTTGATTTCTAAGATCTAATTTTTTTCATGTCCTCGTAGAATAGTTTTTCCTTAAAACTTACCCATAAGTATGTATTAAGTTCCGTAGTTACCTTAAACTTTGGGACTAAAAAGTTTCCAAAAGTTGGGGACGACTACTTAAAATAATATAGAAATAAACTAAAAAAATAACAGAGAGAAAATAAGCTGAAATAAAACCATTGTTATTAATCAATTGACAATATTTGATATCATTAATCCGAAATACATCAACAATATTACAAAGAAGAGTACAACTCAAATATTAGAATTAACATCTGAAATAACATCCATGAACTTCTTAGTGGAATTTTTGCCGCATCCTCAATGGGGATCCCAATCAATTCATGTTGCACATTATGCTTCTTTTCTACCTGCCTCGGCTCCTTGAGATCTACACCCCACCATAATAATGGTTCTTCTTGTACTCAATTGTCTTGGGATCCATGAGACACAACACACTATGCACATATACAAGTTTATCTTCTCTCTTAGAGGCAAGTTTGTTCCTCTCAAGAGAGTGGATCCAACCACATGTTGACTAATTCCTCTTAGTAGTAGAGGAACTAGAATCCTAACAAATGAGGCAAATTACAAGTGTTCGTAGCAATCCTAAGCACCAAGATTGTTTTTGTACGGGTACAGGGTTTGGTACGCTAAACGATAATTTTTAGAAACCTCGGGTATGGTATGCTTTTGGGTACGTTATATATATATATATATATATATATATATATATATAAAGAAGCATTTGCATACTTATTGAAATTTAATACTCATACAACTTAAAATCATTCATAGAACATGAAAACAAATTTCCAATACTTTTATATATATATATATATATATATATATAAGAAGCATTTGCATAATCATTGAAATTTAATACTCGTATAACTTAAAATCATTCATAGAACATGAAAACAAATTTCCAATACTTTGAGAATTGAGACTTGAGTTTGTATTAATTCATAATGTTCAAAACATAATAGTTAATAACATAGACTATATTATAGATTCAATAATTCATTATTAATGCCTTAAGCTTGAGTTAGACGTCTCATTGGACATTAAAAAAACATTTAAAGTCATGAAATTATTTAATTCCTTTCTCAAACCAAAGGAGGGCAGAACAACCTCTTGTCAAGGCAAGGATCTTGTCATTATATTTTTGATTCGACGAAATCGATTTGTAGGCTTGGCACCTAATGTCAAATGAAGAGAAGATAGGTTGCCCAACCACCAAGTGCTTCACTTGTTCCCATGCCTTCCAAATTGACTGAAGAATAAAGGACCCATGAGGAGCAAGAAGAAAGCCCCCAAATAATAAGTCAACAAAATGAAGTCCTTTTCATCTCTCTCGACCCTTTAGGGCCTATTGACAATATTGAATCTCACACAAACTTTCCAAAGTTCAATTCCAATCAAAGCCCTCATGTTTTATTTATTTTTTGCACTTAAAAAAGAAAAAAATGTGGGTACTCTATGGGTATGTACCCACGAAACCTGGTACTTCCCGGGTATGGATTTACATACCCGGGACATACCTAGGATCTTTGGGTATGTACCCACAAAGACATACCCAGGCGTGCCGCACTGCCGTACCCAAAACGTACCCAACCTGGTGCGAGGGGGTCTAGGGCATTTCTGTGTAGTCTAGCTAAGCACCCATACATTTACCACCAACTCACCGTTGGCTTCTCTTGTGTTAATGTTAGACTATCCATTCTCGTTGAAGATTTGTAGCCATCAAGTTTAGTAAACTTGAGCCACTCCATTTTGACCTATGAAGCCTCCTCTGCACTATACATTTTTTAGGGCCTTGATAAAACCCTTCTTCACCTTTTGGTCATCTAATGGGTTAACTCTTTCCATGTACCATTTTGAATTAAGTGCAATATGTGACCATATGAAGTGGCGTGTTCAGCTTCTCCTACTTATGTTGAATGATGGAGTGAATATGTTCATGGTAGAACTCTAGGATGGGGTCCCTCACATGAATAATTGCCTTCATTTGTTCAATTATTTTGCAATGCACTCATATGTCTCACCAAGATTGAGGTTATCAAAATCATCTTATTTGATGATGCTAAAAATTGGAGATATAATTGATGTGATGTATTTTACATAGGCTCAAAATGTGTCTCTCACCACCACTTCCTTCACTCTCTTCCCTTGCTCTGGGTTCAACTTTGGCTATCCACCACTTCTTTGTCATGATCATAAGTTACAGGGGCTCCTACAACTCGAACATTCTATCCAACAAAACAAAATAGAATGCAAAGCAGTGTCGAGTGCTTGATTTAATTCCTTCCTCAAAAGATTTGAAAGAGTGTCAATAATGTGTGGTGATTACAAATGAACATTTGCACCTCCATAGCCTTGGCCACTATCTTTTTGACCCAATTAATCTTTTTGATGTCTTTTAGTGCATTTTTCAATGGCATGCATGCAACATGGGGTCCAATAAATATGATTGTAGGTACCCTCCACTAGCTTGCTTGTTGCTCTACACACATAAGTTGCATTTGTGATTATATGTACAACATTTGCAAGGCCAACCTTAACTAGATTCCTTCAAAATATAATACTAAATCTACATCTTTCCGCTTCCCAAAACAATTAATCTCCCTCAAGAAGTACAATCCATCTTTGTCGAAGACAATGATATTAATGAGTGGGTGGTGTCTAATATTTGTCCACCCATCCATGATAATGTTACATCAATGCACACCCATGTTTTTTTCTCCTTCATTATAAATTAAACTTTGACTAATATCTATCCAAGATTGTTGTGTGTAGTTTGTTGTCTTCGTGGGGCACATAACTTGGACTCGATTCTAAAAAAATGAATTTTATTATGAATCTAAAGAGTACAACAATGTAATAACCGAACTATAATAAGTGAGGTTATTTGAGTGATGGCATCCATAGTTTTCATATGTTCAAAAAATTCTGCCATAGGGTATCTAATTTCCAATCTACCAGTTCCTCTTTTTGTGGTAGTGTTCTCGTGTTCTTTTTGTGGTAGTGTTCTTGTGCACTAATCCCATGAGCACCATCCTCTCTATTCGTATGGTAAATTTTTAAACAAATGGCTTTTGTGGCATACCTCAAAGTAGGGTTTTGGATGTTTGTAATTTTGATTCGCATGTTGCATGTTGTGACACCCATCGCTCGTGCCACGTCTTTCAGTGGAGTTTTATTTTTTGTTAACGCAAACCACCCTTTATCCCATAGTCCGTAATCCTAGCCATTACTTCACTGTTAATTTAATACAACTGGTCTAGAAAAAACATTTGATTATGCAGACAGCTGAAAAGAACCTTAATTGCTCTATCTACCTTGTTAAAGTAGAAGATAATACTCCACGCATCCAGTTTAAATTATGTAATGACTTTGGCATTGCTCTTGTATTCTTCACGTTGAGTAGTTGGATTGATCATTAGCAATAATGCTCTATCTATCTCGAGTCTGGTATGATCATACTCAACACTAGGTGAGTGAATGTACTTATGCAAATCTCATGTATGTGTGACTTTGAATGGAATGTGGGAAAATGTGCCTTCTGGATCATGTTGGTATGATTTAGCATAATGTTTTAGGAATTTGGGTTGCATGAACTCCTTTTATGTAGCTTCGATTGGGATATCCATAGCTTCTTCGTTTTTCCGTAGTTGTGCCCTAGCTCATTTTATGGCTCTGTTTGCTCGATTTCTTCATATGCTTGTAATGCCTTGGTCCTTCTTCAATCTATCCTTATATAGTTTTGATTTCCACCTACCGCATTTATTATTTCCATAGGGTATCGGTTCTTTCTTTGTATCGTGTTTTTTGCTTTGTTTCATGGATTTCCTATGTTACACGGTTTGAACACGGTTCTTAAGCGGCTTTTATTTTCTTTGTTCCGCGGTTTGGTAGAATCTTCTTCATTTCATGGTTTGTTTTTTCTTTCTCCTTGTTCGGTGGTTTCTTTGATTTCTTTATATTGTGGTTTCTTCTATTTCTTTGTATTGCGGTTTCTTTTTTCTTTTTATCATGGTTTCATCTTTTCCTTTGTATCGTAGTTCTCTTGATGCAGCTTTTCTTACTTCTTTATTCAAAATGCTTTTGTTTCTTTCTTTTGTGGTTTTGGTGGCTGCCTTTATTGTGTGGGTATACTTCCTCCATGGTATTTCTCTTCCTTTATTTTACGAGTATGCTTCTTCTGCGGTTTTTCTGCTCCATTATTGTGCGGGTATTCTACCTTTGTGGTTTTTATTCTCTTTTATCGCACGGGTATTCTCGCCTCCACAGATTATGTTTCTCACTCTTCTTCTCCAGGAAGAGACACCCTTACAGTTTTCATCCTACCCTCGATCTATCAACTCGAATTTCTGGTTTTCAAATAGGTTGATGTTCTTCTTTTTCTTTCTCCTTGATTTTCTTTTTCTAAGGGTAGACGCCCTTTTGGTTTTCATCCTACCCCTCGAGCTACCCACCAAATTGTCGTTTTTTAAGTAGGTCGGTATTTATTTATTTATTTTAACTTTTTGATCTTTTTACTAAGTTGCATAAATCTTGAACCTTTCTCCATTTACATGTCCAGAAGTTCTTTCATCTACAATGTTTGTAGTTTTACTGCTCCTGAAGGTAATATTTCCTTGATAATATATGGCCCTAGCCATCTGACCTTCAACTTCTCTTGGGTACTTGTATTTACTATCATATAGTAGTACTTGATCTCTAATGTCAAATTGTTTTTCTTTATATGGCAGTCATGCCATGCTTTATGACTTCTCTTCTCATGTGTTTGGTTATATGCTAGCAATGAATCTCTTTTCATCTAATTTTTCCAGTTCTATCAATCTTTCATGTGAGAGAATCATCTTCTGTCATCCTGAATGCTACCACAATCCTCAAGCTAGGAGAACAAACTCTATGGGAACCGTGGCTTCCAACCCGTATACTAATCTGAATGGAGAATACTTTATCAACCTCTTGTATGTTGTGCGGTATGCCCATAGAGCAACAAGTATCTTTAGATCCCAATCAACAGTTTGTAATGAGAAAATATTTGTTAAGACCTTCTCCAATACCTTATTGAATGCTTCTACCATTCCATTTGCCTGAGGGTGGTATGGAGTGCTTCTATGATGATTAATCATGAACCCACTCAATAATTCTTGGATGGTTTCATTTACAAAATGCTTACCTTGATCACTGGTGATACTTAATGGGCATCCAAATCTTGTAATTATGTTTTCATACAAAAAAAAATTGTTGTTTTTGCAGTACAATCTTTTGTGGGGACTACCTCCACCCACCTTGTCAAATATTTTGTTCCAGTGATGATGAACCTTGCTTGAGAATGTCATCGTTGGTTTAATTGGTCCTATGAAATCAATAGCCCATTTCTCAAATGGGGCTAATGCCAACACAAGTTTTAGTGGCATTTCATCTCTAGCATTTTCTTCCCACTCTTTGGCATATGTCACATGATCTAGCATGTTTGTGAGCATCTCTAAACAATGTAGGCCACCATAGTCCTGCCATCATTACTTTCCTTGTTGTCTGATCTCCTCCATTATGTCTCGCCAAAGAATGCCTTCATGTGCTTCTATCAAAACATTATTTCTTTCATGTTCTAATGCTACTCTCCTCAAGACATCATCTTGTCCCTTTTTATACAATTGTCCTTGAATTAAGGTAAAAGGGAATGCTCTACTCAACAAATTCTTCTTCTGTTGTTGGGTATAATCTCTTGGAAATTCTCTTGTATGTAGTAGTTGAGCAATATCATCAAACTATTTCGATATGTCTTCGATTCGAAAACAAGTTTGCTCTAAGAAAACATCATCGATAGGGCCTTCATCCTCTCCATTCTCAATTCTTGACAAGTAGTCCGGCTTTGTTGTTGAGCTTTCCTAGTTTGACAACTACTGTAAAATCAAATTCTTGAAACAACATAAACCATCTATAAATTCTTCCTTGTAACATTGGTTTATTTATAAGATACTTTAATGGTTCATGATTAGTGTAGAATGTAAAGGAAGTGGCTAATAAATATTTCCTATACTTCATTAGAGCATACACCATACTTAAAGCTTCTCTTTCTCTAATTTCTCTATGCTTAGTTATAGTGTAATTTCTCTATGTTTTTGCCATTTTTGCTAGCAAATGCTACTAGATGGTCCTTCTCCCTAGGCTATGTTAAAACAACTCTAATCACTATTCCAGATGCATCCGCATGGACATGGAATGGTATATTCCAATCAAGAAAAATCAAAATTGGAGCACAAAGAATTTTTCGTTAAGAATTTCAAAGGCATTTGCACATTCTTTTAACCAAGGAATTTTCTTATTTGTTCTTTTCTTCAATAATTCTTCTAGAGGGGCACTTATTTTTGCGTAGTTCCTGATAAAATTTCTATGATAACCAATGTAGCCCAAAATTGTCCTCACATCCTTTGAGTTTTCGGAGGTGGTAAATTTACAATCACTGAAGTCTTTAAAGGATCAATCAACAAACCTTCCTTACATATTATGTGCCCTAATAGTACCAAAAGGGGTCAAAAGATACATTTTTTCAAATTTAAAGAAATTTGTAAAGCTCTACACCTCTAGAAACATCAATCTCAATACTTGTATATGATTTTTCAATAGGCCATAAATAGTCCAATCATCAAGATAAACCTCTAGAAAATCATGAATGAAATCTTTAAAGGCATTTATCATGATCCTACTAAATATTGCTGGTACGTTCTTTAAGCCAAATGACATAATCAGTATACATTAATGAGCCCCATTCAGTGGAAAAAGTGGTCTTTGGTTGGTCCTCTGGAGCAATTTTGACTTGATGGTACTCGAAGAAACCATCTGTGAAGGAATACACTTCTCGTCCGCCACATTATCTAGTACTTCTGTAAAGGGGGTTGGAAAAGGATCATGTATACAAGCTTTGTTTAAATCTCAATAGTCTACACATACGCGGATTTCTCCAAAGTATTTTTATTTTGGATCACCATGGGACTGATCCATTCTACATCATCAATTGGTTTAATGATCCCAACACTTAGCATTTTATCCAACTCAGATTTCACCTTTACCTTTAAGTTTGGGTTCAGTCTGTATGGCCTTTTCTTCAATGGTTTGAACCCTTCTTTGATATGAATTTTCATCATTCCAACTTCTTTTATCCCTTTCAATTCTTTGAAATCTTTTGGAAAAATGTCTTGAAATTCTTGAAGTAACTCCACTACTTTAGCTACTTCCTCTTCTGTCTAGTAATCTCCAATTTTAGCTAATTTTTCAGTTCCTTCTGGTCCAATATTTTCATTTCTGATCTTTAATGGTTGATAGTAGTATTTTTCTCCTTCATCCTTGTTTTCTACTACTTGTCTCTCATCTTCTATCACTTTGTATCTTAGATTTTTTGGCTTTTCTTCCTTTTCTTGTTTCTCCACATTATAACATCTTGTCATCTCTTGTAACTTTATTGGGCTTTCTTACTGCAACATTATGATTTTCCATTTTGGCTTCTCTTTTTCTTCAGAATATTGTCTTATGGCTTCTTCTTGAGTTAGAAACAAGAATGTTCTAATATTCTGTAATGCCCTCCAAATGTTCAAATCCGCGTCCCAAAAGGAGAAAGTATGGCAGAAATCTTTCACTATTTGATCCCAATATTTTGTTTCCCGCCTAATCTCCTGGTGTGTATACCATGACCACGGTATGGGCCCGAGGGTCCATACGAACAATTGAGTCCATAATAGGGATAGGTCTCCCCACATAACTTCTAATGTTTCTCGCAGGCATGAATATGTTTCCATGAGTCTGTTTCTCTAGAGTATTCATGGATAGTGGCATAATAACCTTCACTTTCCAAGAATCTAGCTTTCAGTAGTATAGTGACTAATTTCCAATGAGATATGTTAGTTTTATGTGCCACCCACCAACTTGCGGCATTTATCGTCAAGGTATCATCCAATGCTTCCATCCTTGCTTTTTCATTTGGAAATATTCTCTCCATGATCTTGATGTATCCTTCTAGATCTCCAAAGCCTAGAATATTTTGGTGGCATCTAATAAGATGTTCCACAACTCAATCTATATACCCTCTTGATTAGGAGATCATCTTTTCTTCTTCCGTGGAAAAACTATTATGTGTTGGCCTTCTTCTTCATGTGCTGAAAAGTATTCCTCTTCTTCTTCAAATTTGTCTCTGGCGGGTGCAAAAATGTCACCCACGGTATTGTAGCCATCTTCTAATGTGATAAACTTTGCTGGTATTCTTCTTTCCAAGTGTAATTTCAGAGTTTGACTCTGAAACCCGTGAATCCATACTTTCACCACATTATCTGATCCTTTCGTAGTATCCTCTCGATTTGACCGAAATCTCACCATTTGAATTTGATTCAAACACCTTGTCGATTCTAGAGAAGCAGATAATGCATATACTCCTTGTATTTCATCAAAATCATCTTCTTCTAGGATCATGCCATATTTCTTCTATCCATGCAACACTCATTCCTGCATGTAATGGTATATGAACACATACCCCATCTGAATGTAGAGTTACCTCTTCTTCTTCTAACTTAAAGTTCCATTACAATCAATGAACCATTCTAAAGCTAAAATGGTGTTATATGAGGGGTTCTCAACAACATTCTCCACCACCTCAAGTTCACCAATTTCTTAATTCCCATAAAATTTACTTCTACATTCTTCAACACCCCTAATGTTTGTCAAGAGGATCCATCTCGCCAATCCAATAAAATACCTCACAGGATCCAAAGTAGGTCTTCCAAGCATTTCCCAAGTGGTCTTAGACATCATGTTAACATCTACGCCAAGATCCAATAATACCTTGGTGATGGTGGTGTCGAAAATATCCACATCTAGATAGATGGCGACTTGTGCCATGTTTTCTGAGTGCAAAATGTGTTTATTCTCCTATTGGGTCCTCTTTCAATTCGATGGACATGATGGGGTCTGTCCTCCTTGTTCCAGTACTTTCTGAATTGTTTCAGCTTATCCACTAAACCATGATTGATAGTCAATCTTGCTAATTCCTTCATTGCAATCACTTCTTCTTCAACAAACAATTCTTTTCCCTTTCTTCATTAGCTTGTGCTTCTTATACTAACATTATAGTCCTTTCCACCTCTTTTATGTGCAATCATGGTCTAATTTATTTGGGATTCCACTCTTCTTCATATGAAGAATGTTGTTATTAGGGCAACCGTATTATTTTTTTATTTTGTAGGAATCGCCTCGATTTTAACGACACTTCTAGTTGTGATCGCTCGATTTTAAGGATCTCTATTTTCAACACTTTATTTTTAGCATGTTGATAGTCTCTCTCTTGTTGGGGAGTTATTTTGGTGAAGCCCAGGTGTTAGTTTTTCGGTGTTCGAGTAGTTGATTTTTTGCAACTCATACAGATTTGTGGTGTCACTCTACCCATTTAGCAATATGCGAGGGTATGGTGTTGATACTAATTCTTTGGGTTTCGTGTCCTTGCCTTGTTACCTTGGTTGTTATTGGATCGTGGCACACCTATTTGTAGTAGTTGATTGAATTATGTTTGGTATTTTTTTGCACTTTTGACATCACTCCATTGATCTCTTTGCATGGATTTATTTTGGTGAAACCCAATGTCAATTGTTTTTGAGTTCTATGATTAAGCAGTGGATTCATACCACAGTGCGCACCACACTTCTTCAACATTGTACAAGTTTTTGGAGCTGAGCTTCTTAGGATATCTTGTAGTGGGATTTTTCTCTCTCTACTTTGTTATTACTAGTTTTGGGTACCTTGCGGTGTCTAATTTTCCCAGTTATTGTACGTGGGTACCTCATCAGGCCTTGTTGTCGGGACCCACCTTCTTTTCTACCCACCTAAGTTATGCTTACGGAAGGGTGTTAGTGTAGGTTATTATTTATCATTTTATTTATTTATTAGGATAATTCTTACACTTGTGTTAGCCCTACACTTGTTGGGTTAGTTTTCTTAGGTGTACTAGTTGTGTGGAGTTAGCTTACTAGTTGTGTTAAGTTATCTTCTCAGTTATGTAGAGTTAGCTTACTAGTCTTTTGGAGTTAACTTAACTACTAGTATCAGTTAATGGGAGTTCTTCACCACTAATTTAGGTAGTAGTTGCACTTCCCTCCTTCTATATGTACATCTTTCTTATTGAGTAATTCAAGTCATTGTATTGTAATGTATTGAGCATTATGGATTATGATGGATTTCCATATATGGTATTTTAACTATTATATTTTGCAAATCTAATGTGGTGTGCTATTATCATATGAGATCACGCCTTAAAACACTCTTCTTATCGTTCCTTTCATGGTATAAGCGTGTACCTTTTGGATGCATTATTTTATCCACTGGACGCAGATTTGTACCCTTTAGGTGCATTCTTTTATCCATTAGATATTGACGTGTACCCTCTGATGCAATGATTTACCCTCTGGACATTTTAGGTTTTGGGCGTAGGCTTTTATCCTTTGGTCACAAGCCTGTATCGTGTGGATGCACTCTTTTACCCTTTGGACATTTGGGTGTCACGTGTACCTTTTAAAAAAAGATCAGCATTAAAATATTATTTTAATAGCAAAACCTTCTAGAGCTCATAACTTTTGATCTGTAGCTCGGATTAAG